>CM052811.1:26637709-26684886 GCA_028533885.1 Nasua narica | reverse complement strand
AAAAAAAATGTTCGGCCTCATTAGCCACCAAAGAAGTACAGATTACAACAGTAAAATGTGATTTAGGCCTTTGTGAACTTATAGGCCTTATAACTTTTTTTTTCTAAAGTATTGTCAGCATTGATAAGATGTGAAGAAACTGAGATACTTATATGTTGCTGATAGAATACAACTAGCTGGGGGCTCCTGGGTGGCTCAGTGGGTTAAAGCCTCTGCCTTCGGCTCAGGTCATGATCTCAGGGTCCTGGGATCGAGCCCCGCGTTGGGCTCTCTGCTCAGCGGGGAGCCTGCTTCCCACTTTATCTCCGCCCGCCTCTCTGCCTACTTGTGATCTCTCTCTCTCTCTCTCTCTCTGTCTGTCAAATAAATAAATAAAATCTTAAAAAAAAAAAAGAATGTAACTAGCTGTGATTTTCCCGAGGACAACCCGACAATATGTATCGAAACACTTAAGCCATCCTTTGACCCAGAAATTTCACTTCCAGAAACATAATCATACTCATGATAAAAAGCTTTGCTAACACAGAATTTTGATATGGGGAGAATTCTGGGAACAACCCAAACGATGAACCACAGGGGACTGGTGGAATGAACTATAGTTCATCCAAAATTAAAGAGACCACACGGCATTACCCATGACATTACACAACATAAAGCTGAACTCTTAGTTCCCCCCCCTTCCCCGTGCTCCAGCGGGCCTTTTTCATCCTCTTCCCCACCTCAGCAGGGGCTCAGTCCCAAAACCTTGCAGTCACCCTTGACTCCTGTCTTTCCTTTAGAGTCTGCCTCTAATCCACAGGCCTGCCAACTCCACCTTCAAAATGCCGCCCTTCTCCGACCTCGTCCCACCGCCCTCCAACACCCTGGGCCTGACGGGGAGCGAGCCCCACCGCCTCGCTCTGGGGCCACCCCAACAGTTGCTGTCATCCTGCTTCCGCTCTTGTCCTGCTTCAGGCAGTTCTCCGTATAGCAGGCACACTGACATGTCACCCCCTGCTTGGAACTCTCAGGGGCTTCCCTCCCGCAGGGAATAAAATTCGAACTCCATGCCACAGTCCAGCCAGCTTGGCCGGCTCTGGCCCTTGAGTGGCCTTCTGACTTCAGCTCGCATCTCGCTCTAGTCATGCTGACCTTCTTGGCATTCCCTGGACTCCCAAGCTTGTTACTGCCTCAGCTTTGCCCTGCTGTTCTCTCTCTGGAGTTCTCTTTCCCCATGTGATCACAGGACTTTGCTCTTAAAAGTAAGAGAGGCTCATTTGACCCCATCAATAAAATAGCTTCCCATCGCTCCCCTGTCCCTCATCTGCCTTTGCCTTTGTCACTGTACTTATGACTCCCTGTGCTAGGAGTTACCTGTCCTTAGGGGAAAGCTAGTTTAAGGAGAAGAGGGATTCGCTAATAGACAGAAACTCAAAGAATGTTTCAGAAGGCTGAGTGGTTCACAGCCAAGAGTAATGCATAAGTCACACCAGTTGGTGAGAACCCCGTCTCCCTGCTACCTAAGGGAATGTCACCAGTGCCACTGTCCCAGACACTGGCTCTGCTATACCAAGTGCATTCTTCATCCTCCTGCCGATGGGGCCACCACCAGTGAGGATTTTCTGCAGGCCCTGTGTCCTTGAATCATTGGCTCCAAAGTATGGGCAGGTGTGTCTGATTGGTCAGCCTTGACCATGGGTCTTGGCTCATTCTACAAAGGAGGCTGATCAAAGCACTGTCTGGAGATTTCTCTTCCTATGTAGCAGGCCTTGGGCTCTGCGTCCCAAGAGTCCATAAGGTACAGAATGTCCAGATATATGATGGAGTTTCAGATGCTGGGTGGCCAAAAAAGGATGACATATCTCTTGCATTAGCTGATTTTCTACCATATGTTTGTCTATTGTCTATCTCCTCTGCTAGAATAGAAGTGTCAATAGGTCAGGGACTTTGTCCTTTCCTCTCTGTATCTCCAGAGTCCGGAACAGTGACGGCAGAGAGGTCGTCTTCCACCTCTAATATGTATTGACTGAATAGCAGATCCTATATTGCAAGTGTTGGCAATCGTAAAGATTAACCAGTCTAGTTGTTATTATTCCTCCTCTTGGTGGTGGATGCTCCCAGCCCCCTCTGCTGGCCTGTTCTTCCTTCCCTAGCTCCTAAAGCAGAAGCAAGCCCGTCTAGCCTGGCTAGCCTGTGGCTAGAAACCACACCCGTAGGTAGAGGGTATCAGAAAAGAGGGACATTGTAGGACATCCGGCTGATGTCACGAATTGTCCAGTGTGGGGGAAAAACCTTCACACAATCGGTGACCAGAAATGAAGTGTTTGCTGTGGTAAAGTCAAGGAGACAGGCAGGGAAGAAACACCAGTAGGAAAGAACTGGGTTTTTCCCTACACAGAAGGAGTGAAACAGCTTTTTCCCTGATGAGGACACCAACATATGGAACTCCAGCATTTGGTGGTGGGGGGAGGGCGAGATGCAAAATTTTTCCCTTTTAAAGAGAAAGAGAGAAAATGATAGTGAAAGTCATGTCTGGGCTGGACTGTGTGCAGGGGAGGGAGGAGAGAGAGAGGGAGTGGAGAGGGGAGAAAGAGGAAAGGAAGGGGGCTCTCTGCGGGAGAATCAGGCTGCATATGATGTCGAAGGAACACTTCCCATGTTCTATTTATAGATTCTAGAGACCTGCTAAGAAGAGACAGTGCGAGCTGGTTTAGCTGTGTTAAAAGATTACTAATTACAGTCATTTATGAGAATCGCTGCTTAGCATTTCTAGCTAATCACACTGCGCAGGCAAGTATTATCTATATCGTTAGTATCTGCCAGAGTGTCTTTTGTTGTAAATTTTATTTGATTGCAACACCTGCTCCTGAAGATTCCCTCTCTTCTGGCATAGCTGCCTGCTCAGGACTGAAACAAAGCAGCCCGGAAGGAATGCTTTCTAAGAATAAAGGGAAAAAAAATGCCTATAGATAAGCCATATCATTTCTGTTACTTGGGGTGATGGTTGGTAGAAGAAGATCAACAAAGCACTAAGAATTGTTTTTTTTTTAATTTTTGCTGCTTCCTGTATCCCCATTCTCTATTCTCATCGCCATCACACACACACACACACACACACACACACACACACACACACACCACTCTTTGCACACTAGGTCCATGATAGATTCAGAAACTGAAGCATGTAGTCTGCAAACCTACCATTATGGTGTTTTGCAGATGGACAGAAGTTGCTTTTATCATTTAAAAAAAGGGGCGGGGGGTTGAGACTAATGGTGCTTGGGTCCCTCCGGAAATCTGTGACATATTAAGCAATGTGGGGTTTGGATTAAGACAAAAGAAGGTAAAGTTAGATCCAAGCACAAACATCTTGACTTGCAGCTTAGAAATGTGTGTGGTTCCTTCCTTCCAATTTGGTTTTGCAAAGTAACTTTCCAAAACATATTTTGTGGGTGGGTGGCCATGTGTGGCCCCGTGAGCCATTTGGGAAGAAGGATGGCATTTGCCCTCAGCCCAATGGCTTCTGTCACCATCTCTGCATGGAGGTGACCAGCTGGGGAAGCTGACCAGGGCTTTTCTACCAAGCTTAGAATGCAGACAGGGGATTGCATACATAGAAAAAGGAAGCAGATTGGAACCACTTAGTTCCTCTGTACATTCATCAACTTCTAACCCATCAATGTTTGGCATCGGTGCCAGGGGATCAACCTTTCCAGGCCTGTTGTTCAGATGAAGACATTACAGAACACAAAAGGCACGTCACGTTCTCCAACACGGCAGGAGGCTTGAGATAAAAACCAGACTTTGGAGTCAGAGTGGGAACAAGCGATACTGTTTTAAAATGTTACTTACTGTTAAAAAAAAAAAAAGGGAGGAATCAGGAATCAGAAAATTAAATATAAGGGCAAGAGTTTAAAAATCAAGCATTTTCTTCTTAAAAATACTATTTCCATGTAAAATTGTGATTTGACCCTTAGTTACCCTCCAATAACTGGGTTGTTGGGTAAGAACAAAATGATGGAAACTTAGAAGTCATCTGATGCAATTCTCATCTGATATTTGAATCCCCTCGTTGGGCGCCCAATATCTTGTCATCTCGCTTCTGCCTCAAAACTTTAAGTGGCAGCAAACCCACTGCCCTTTGAGGTCTGTGGAGTGCCCGGCGGTTGAGAGGCAGAACACGCTGCTGCTGTTTCTCCCCATAGTCCTAGCCTTTCGGAGACACCCAAGTCCGATCTCTCTTCCCCGTGCAAGCCCTTCCTTCACTGTTAGGAAACCCCAGTCACACGCGCCTTTCAAGACTCTCCGTAGGGCCCCAAGTCTACAGCTACTCCCGAGTCATGGCGTCAGACTCCCTCACCAACCCTGCTGTCCTGGTTCCTGTTTGCAAATGTTCTTCTTCTGTGTCATCCTGGCAATTGAGACGCACGCCGCGGCCTGAGGTCTGACCGGCTTGGGCGACATCTGCCAAATTTATGACCACCCAGCAACTTTGGAGCACCCCCTCTTCGGAGCCTGGTGATCCCCAGGGAGGAAGTCAGAACTTGCTTTGTAAGCCGCCCCTGCAGCTGAGGTTTGGGCATGGGATCCAGACCCCTCTGACTGCGTACGATCCCAGGAGACCGTGATTTGCGAGCAACGGCTGGGAAGAAGGACGGCACCGAAGCCTTCTGGGTAAGGGCAGATGTGGTGACACCCAACGTCCCACAGACAGAGCTTCAGAGATCCTTTGATAGAGCCCAGAAAGGGAAAGATGAATGACTGTGGTAGGCAGGATAACAGCTTTCCAAGGATGTCCACGTCCGAATCTTTAGAGCTGAACGTGAACTGCCGCGGCGGACCTTGAGCTGGGGAGTTACTCTGGATTATCTGGACGGACCGGAGGTCCTCTAGAGAGCCCTCATAAGGGGAAGGCAGGAGGGTCAGAGTCAGAGACGGTAATGTGACGACAAAAGCGGAGTGAGGGAAGGAGATGTGGCAATAGAAGCAGAATTCAGAAACAAAGATTTGAGGGGGAGGTTCTGCTGGCTTTAAGATAGAAGATGGTGACATAAGCCAAGGGGACGCGAGTGCCTTGATTTAAGCCCACTGAGATCCACTTTGGACTTCTGACTTCCAGAACTATAAGAGAATAAATCTGCATCGTCTTTGACGGCTACGTGTATGGCGATTGGTTATGGCAGCAAGAGGAAACCTATACCTAGAGGCCTAAGTCCTTAAGCCCAGTGGTGGCAGGATAGCAGGGTCTCCGTGAGAGCGATTTAATGTAATTCAGGTGCCTCTCTCATTGCAAAACTTGCAAATCTGATTCTCTGGGCCTCCCAAAGACTCCATCCGCTCTAACATTAAGCGAATTCATTTTCTTCTTAAACCAAATCGAATACATAGCTTCCGTGGCTTGCAACAAAGAATCCAGTAACCCTGGCCTTCCAGCACTCCACATTTGTCTTTTCCCTCTTCTCTCTGAATGACCTCTCAGCTTCACCTTCGCTGCTCTCTCACTCCTGCCTCATTCAGGTTTCCACCAGTCCTTACCTAGACTGTTTGCATGCCTTCCTAATTGGCTTCCCTGTCTCTGACCTCTTCCTACTCCACCCTTTCCTCCACATTCCCGCTGGGTCATTATCTTTCTGAAACCGAGCCACAGGACTTCGTTGCCCTATTGAAAACACATTAATGGTGTTCAGTCGACAACGGGATAAAGACCAAAGTCCCCATATGGCTTGGAAGGACCCTCATCACCTTGCCTGAACCTGCTTGTAGGGTTCCTAAGAGCAAAAGCTATGGTATTAGTGACACCTGCTGCATTCTAGGAACTTGGGTAACAATAGTAACTAACCTTCTTCATTGGTAAAATGGGGATTTAAGAAGTCCTAGTTCACGGTGTTGTCATGTGTTATATGAGATAATGCATACAAAAGCACTCGGCCCAGTGCTTGGCATATAATACACGTTGGATTACATACACGTCTGTGTCACATACACATACACATACACATACACGTGTATGTGTCACTCCCCACCTTGTATCACCAAATCCTCCTCACATTACCCCTACATGTTCGTGCTGATATTTTTTTAACTTCAAAGTCCTTCCCGCCTTCTCTTTTGCCTGGCAACCTATTGCAGGATCAAGCTCAAACATTACCCCCTTGTGCAACTTTCTTTGATCCTTCAAGCAAGGCGGCGAGTCCCTCCTCCAAGCGCCTGATGTGATTCTGTGACAATGACTTGCTTGCCAAGTCACTTTGTCCACTGAGACTCTTTTTCATTTTGAGGTGGAGCCTCTTGATAATTGTCAGGTGAATGGATGAAGGACGCCAGGGTGAAAAGGAGACGGTTGGAACCGCCACCTGCCCTTTCTGGGAAGGAAGGTTTGGCCAAGAGCATGAACGTTCAAACTTGAAACTTCACGTGATTGTGTAGCAAACCAGTGTGGGTGTTCTAGGTAGGCTTCCAGGAGGTTGGAGATTACGGAATGGGGGAGTAGGAGGTATTATTTTACACGGGATTTTTAGGCACACAAAAGAATTATTTTAAAACCATGTTTCTTTAGAGAAGAAGTTGTCCGGTTGCTGTAGGCAATTATTTACTTAATA
The DNA here is from genome assembly GCA_028533885.1 of Nasua narica. NCBI lineage: Eukaryota > Metazoa > Chordata > Mammalia > Carnivora > Procyonidae > Nasua > Nasua narica. The sequence goes on along the minus strand of CM052811.1, from coordinate 26,678,308 downwards.
ATTCCAAGGGTGGGCTGGGCAAAGCCTTGGTGGTGAAGACCACGGCCCTGTGAGGTTCTATCTGAAATTAAGACAAAGCACCTCAGAGCTGAGGGCCAGTGGGAAGAAGACGTGGCCGGGCACCTTTACATGCTTGCGTACCCTGAGATGCATCTGAGTAGTATTTGCTTTTTTACAGAAGTCAGTGAGAAGTTTCAAACCATCCAATGTATCTATATTTTCAATGTCAGATCACAAATTGCAACTAAGATCTCTGAGAAAAGGATTATTTTGTGAGTTATTTGGACTTTCAAACAAAATACACAAAAATGGAGACTACCCCTTCAGGACCCTATGAATTGGCGATACAAATGCCGTTTACAACTCCTCTGGGCCGTAAGTCATGGCCTCCACAGAGACGTGTCCCGTCGGTGGCAATTACAACTAGAACCATCGGTCCGCTCTTACCTTCTCCCCTCTGACATTAGCAACAGAGACGCATTCAAAAGTTCAGAGATAAGCGACAGTTGGTTGGGGTCACTCAGGCCGCAGAACCTTCGTAAGAACAAAAAACAAAAGGTCATGACCTTGGTTACATCTAAAGTAAAGACTTCCCTGTTTTAGATTATAAACTGGTTTGGATGAAAACCAGCTGATGTGTGGACAATCTGATGGGTTCAATAGGCTTTTCAGCCTTTGTAATTATCTCTTTGCTAAAGTAAATGTTAGCATAACCATTGACATTTGGTAAGTTGTTCTGTGCTACCCAACATAGAAGACAGATAAACTTTAATCATTTTTTGAGTAGTTAATATACAATTTCTTATCACAGAACACTATTTTTTTTTCTCACAGAATATGATTCTGTTGTTGCTGGGATGTATAGAAATATATTCATATACAGTTAAGTTCAAATAACTGCACATGTATGCAAGTTTTTCTGTTTTCCAGGAGGTGCACAGTTTTTCAAACGTGGCCCTCCTTCGAGAGCAAATGGTGACTTTTCTGTAGCCAAGTCTGAAGGTGAGGCAGCGCTGATGGAGAGGCCAGGCTGAGGACTTACTGGGGAAACAAACCAAATTAAAGACGAGTGATCCTGTAGGGACCACGGGCCTGTTGGGGTATATTTTTGCTAAGACTGATTACATGTCTTCTACTCCAGCAACATGAATAGTACCACTTCTCAGATTAATGAGAACAATTTTTCCTCAAAGGGTAGAAAACACGCCAACCTGTCTTCTCAATAAGGAGACAACCTGTCAAAATTATGCATAAATAAAATCATAACTAGAGGGCCTCCATCATTTATAGCCATTAATTTCTTCCATCCTTTTTGAAAATCCCGAGGGGAAGAGGCGAGTGATAGCAGTTCACACACAGAGACAAGGGCGTACCAGGGACTCCTGCCAACTCGATGGAATCTAAAATGGTCCTTTGGCAACTGAACGAAGAATGGATTCCAGGCCCCGAGGCAACGGTGCACGGTCAGAGGGATGGGTTCCCTCCCTTGGGCTGAGGCAGGAGCTAATCCTGCAGTCTTCCCTAGACGGCGGCTCTGCTCCGAGGGCAGCCAACTAAGTCTTGACAAAAGCCAGCTCGGGGAGCAGCCCAGCCCAACCTCATACCCACAGGCTGCTACTGAAAATGTTTTAAAGATTCATAACATCTTATTTACGCGGCTGAGCACGCGCAACGGTCAACGTTCTCCTTCCTTTCAGAGCAGCAATCCCCACCTCCCGTTGGAGCTCGAGGCACATAGAGGAGCCCCACGCTGGGCATTATCAGCTTGTGTGTGAGTTGCCCGAGACTAGATTACTTCACGGTCGACAGCCATTTCCTGAGCGTTCTCTATGTGCGGGGCTCTGTACAATGGCTTGGGGGAAATGTTCGGAAAGGTGTAATAGTAATCATTAAAAAAAATAGCTCAGGGAGGTGTAATAAAAATAAAAATATTAGTTCCAGTGTATGGAGCTCCTATAGGCCATGCGTCAGGCCCCAGGGCTGCCCTTTACTACGTAACTGGCTCATCGGGTCTTTGGAACAACTCCGCAAGGTGAGGTTTTTCATTCCTGTTTTACAGATTAAGAAACTGAGCCTCAGAGAAGTTATGAGACTTGGCAAAGCTCAGTATATCAAGGTTGGGAAGGGAATCGATTCAGTGGTGAAGGAGGGGGGAGTCCTTGAAGGTTGTTGAGCACTGATGTGAACTGGTCAGAGACTAAAGAAAAGGAGTACATAGCATGGGAGGGGGGCGGCGCTGGGTGGCTCAGTTGGTGAAGCGTCCTGGCTCAGGTCTTGATCTCAGGGCCGGGGGTTTGAGCCCTGCCCCAGGGTTGGGGGTTGGTGAGGAGGGTCTGTTTGAGGGTTCTCTCCCACCCTGCCCCTTGCACATGCGCTCTCTTTCTCTATCTCTCTCAAATAAATAAATAAATCTTAAAAAGAAAAAGAAAAGAAAAAGAAGTATATAGAATGGCAATGGGACAAATGAAGAGGTGGGAAAATCAGCCAGGAGATCAATTAGCATTTGGTGGAAAACGTGCTAAAGGTTGACCTGCAAATCTAAACAACATGCATATATACGTATGTGGGTTAAGAACACAATCACTTGCAATAAAAACGACAAAGCAAAGCCAGGTAATCAATGTGCAAAAATTCAGGAGAGCAGTTACTTCTGGGAGGGATGAACAGAAAAAGGGGAGGAGGACATAGAGTTGAGGTTCCAGTAAGCTTAAACTGTATTTATTTTTATTTATTTTTTCAAATTTATTGAGTTATTATTAATAAACAGACCTGTATGTAATCTTTTAAAAAACATACAATCTGACATTTGCTATACACACACATTGCCATCAGACGAGTTTGCACATCAGGCATCTCACATAGTCCCTTCTTCTTTTTCTTTTTTGGTGAGAACCCTTCAGTTCAACTCTCCTAGCAAATTATAATTACATGATATAGTATCCCTGAAGGGCAGCCACAAAAGCAGGGGCCCTGGGCATGTGTACAAGCTCTTCCCAGAGAGATGTTGGCGATCTGGTGGCTACAGCTGGGATGAGCAGAGGGAGGAGGTGGAGGAAGTGCCCACTGGCTTCCCTGGGTTCCAGGGAGGGCTGCAGCTAGCCCCGAGATGCGTGCAGATTGGACACTGGACCCTCAGATCGTCCGTCGTAAAGTAGGCAATCAATCCCCTCACAGGGAAAGATTGGGCGATGGGCTTTTCTGCCTGCTCCCTCGGTGCTGGGCTCTGAGCTGACAACCTCAGCGAGTGCTCACATGCCTGTGAAGAACCGATTCTTTGTTTTCTAGAATCCCGTGGGTGTCATGAATGCAAGTGCCATTGGCTTTTTTTGGGGCCTGGGGGCCCATCTCTCTGGTCGGAACCTTGAAAGTTGTAGCGCTAGATGTGGGGTTCAAATCCTTTACTCCTTTGGGGAGAAGCTAGGAATTGAAGATCCCCCTGACTATATGGCAATGTGCCAGGGTTGGGGTTTATGGTTGAGTGTGTGTCCCACTTTCTCCTACCCATTTTGATGTGAGCATTTTCTGTCACGTGCTGTGTAGGAGTCATTCAGCAAGTTTCTGGATTTCTGTCAGAGAGAATTGCTCTGAATCCAGCCATACATTCAGTGTACCCTGGGAGGAGGTTGCCCAGGAGCCTTCTATGTCGCCATCTTGTTTCCTCTCCTTGCCTCATTCAAACAGTAGTTAAACGCTCTGTGCCTTGTGCTGTTTTATAGGCACATGGATGGTCAACACATTCTTCTTTGAAACTGTAGGTACTAGAGTTTCACAAATTCTCTCGGCTCAGAGTACTCTTAGTGTCTCACTGAATTTTTCAGTGTCTTGAGACAAAACCAAATACCTAATAGTTTTGTTTTTTAATCAGTTAGGTCCAAATAACTTCAAAATAATGGATTATGTGGTTTCTCTTAACCATTTAAAATATCCAGTGGTTCTCCTGTGATTTCACTGTGGTCTTCCAGATGCCTCAGCACAAAATATTCATCACATATGCTCCTGTGTATGAAATGTTTCAAAATATATATATTTTTAGATATAAGGACTTGTTCAAAGATAAGGTCAATGGAGACATGAAAGAGCCATAGGGTTTCCTTGGCTTGGTGACTGACTGTGTGTGAGGAAGGGTAAGTCAAAGATCCTATTAGAGTGTTGAGGTAGAATGTTGAGAATAGTGTAAAGTCAGTGGGATGACTGAAGGTTTATAGGAAGAAATAAGAGCAGTTTGGGCCATAGTGAGTTTATGGCAGCCGAAGATATTTAGATTTGCAGGAATGGTTGAATAATTGGGACAAGCTTATGTTCCAGAGCTTTGGACCCAAGAGACTGATTCAGAGACCATCTGAAGACACCATGAAGCTGAGGGGAGGTGACCCAAGGGCAGAGGATAGGGGAAGCGTGATGGGAACTGAGGGCGGAGACCAGGGAAGCACCCACATCTCTCTACAGGAGGAGCGAGACGACCTTGTCAGAGAGAGCGAGAGAGGAGGAGAGCAAAGGGTGGGCAGCCTCAGAGAAAGGAAGGGAAGGGATTCTAGAAAAGGCTGGGGGTAAGGGAGATTGTCAATGGAGCCCAATGCTGCTGAGGCAGTCCGAGAAGAAAGATGGATAAAAGCCACAGGAATGGAAATTGTGAAGACATGAAAAAGAGGTCACGGGTTAACCTTGCCCTTTCAATAAATTTGAAGTTAAAGAGAAAGTTAGAAGATTCGCTTGAAGCGATGAAAGGAGTCAAATGACTCTCTGCGGTTGTTGCTGTTTTGTAAGAAAGGACCTGCGCTGACCTACAGAGAGAAGGAAGCTTTTTTTTTTTTTTTTGAAGATTTTATTTATTTATTTGACACAGAGAGAGAGATCACAAGTAGGCAGAGAGGCAGGCAGAGAGAGAGAGGGGGAAGCAGGCTCCCTGCTGACCAGAGAGCCCGATGTGGGGCTCAATCCCAGGACCCTGAGATCATGACCTGAGCAGAAGGCAGAGACTTTAACCCACTGAGCCACCCAGGCGCCCCGAGAAGGAAGCTTTAAGGCAGAAAAATAGAAGGGATGAAGCCTGGAGCCAAGCGCAGAGGAGACAGGAGGAAACAGGGTCGAGAGCACGGGCGGAGACAGACAAGAGCGCCTTCCTCGGAGACGGGTGTGGGTCCAAGGGGTAAGGAGGATGCACGACAACCCAACCGAGGGGGGAGACATAGAGAAAGGTCCTGCCTCATGGCTTCAGGTGTCTCAGGAAAGTGGGAAGCGAGCCTGAAGGAGAGAGGTCTGGTTGGCGGCTTGGGGAAAGGTTTGGGCAAGCCAAGATCAGAGAGACCAGAAATCAACCGAAGCAAGGTGTTCAGAGGAGCCTCCGGAAGCCATGAGGCCCACGCAGAGCTTTCACGGTCCCTGTCTGGTGGCTCCAGTGAGCTCCACTCTGTGGCTGTCTTCCCTCAGAGCTCAGCAGCTCCGGAGGGAGTGCAGACAGGAGCCGGGAGTCAAGGTCAGGGCTGGGGCGGCAGAGGTCAAGGGCATGAGGGCATCACAGAGATGTCTGAGATCATCTGGAAGGGAGTGAGGGCCCTGCCGCAGGGAAGGGCCTAGGGTCTGACAGGTGTGAGGAGGGTGGTGCGGAGGCCTTGGAGGGGTGAGAACCAGGAGCCGTGGAGGGGTGAGGCTGTGCAGAGCTGTGCCGCCCAGCTGCCAGCGTGCTAGGTCCACCCCATTCTCCCCAGGCTCCCCAGACCCCCCGCCTGCAGGCGGTCTCCACCAGCGGAGGCACTGGGGGTGGAAGGGAAGACAGGAGGCCACTTCTCACCTTTTCTCCTCCCTCTGGCATCGCTGGCAGTGGCGGTGTTTCCTCTCAGGCCCTTGGTCCTTCAGGGAAGTCCCTCCCTCCATGGTCTGAGGAGGCCCGGCCCGGGGGCCCTGGTTTCTGGCCTGGTGATCCTCCAGTTCCAGCAGGGGTCCTGGGTTACTGCAGCTGTGAGAGTCTCTGCAACCTGGAACCCGTTCCCAGGTTGAAACATCTAGAGTCGTTTCTAGCTTTCGAAGTGACTTTTGCAGATATATTGGAATAGAAATGAATAAAAACAAATACCTCCTTTTTGATCTGCTCCCATCTCTTTCTTTTTCCTTTGCCTCAAAACAAGTGAAGAACAATATGTGGCTTTAAAATTACCTAGTGGAGGGGCACCTGGGTGGCTCCGTGGGTTAAAGCCTCTGCCTTCGGCTCAGGTCATGATCTCAGGGTCCTGGGATCAAGCCCCGCAATGGGCTCTCTGCTCAGCGGGAAGCCTGCTTCCCCCTCTATCTCTGCCTGCCTCTCTGCCTACTTGTGATCTCTCTCCTCTCTGTCAAATAAATAAATAAAATCTTTAAAAAAAATAAATAAAATTATCCAGTGGCGTATAACGAAGGAGAGGGCAAGTGTGCACCCCGTCTGCATGGAGCAGGGCCAGGGAGGGGCCTCCTGGCCTTGGGTTCATTGCACGAGCCAGCACAAGCCACCTTGCCACCTTTCTGCGGTAGAGGCCACGTGGGCACAGCGAAGGGTGAGTGTGTGGTCATCTATACGGCCCTCTGACCCAAAGTAGCTCCGCTACCATAGGTCTTGGTACCTGCAATTCCTCTTTTTTTTTCCTCCTTTGATTCAAGTTACTGTGGATCTCCAGGAAGCTTATATTTTAAATAGAATAAATATTAAAAGAAAGCCACTCAATTAGACTAAGATGGACTGGAGAAGCTGAGAAAAACTTTAAGGAGTTTGGGTTTGTAGAAAGTTTGGGTTTTTCATTATCACCTATATCGTAGGAAGTCTGTAGAAAGTTGGGTCTGCACAGGCAGAGAGGAAGGGAGAAGGCCTCCTAGGGACAGTCTGAGCAGAGGGTGGCCACGGGGACCAAAGTACAGAGAGGCACAGCCTTGCTGGGAAGAGACAGTGGGCACCTCTGCCCTGAGCCTGGTTTGGAGAATGGATGAGAGGCAGAGAGCAGCTGGGGCCAGGCGGAGCGACAAGGAGGCCGCCGCAATGACCCAGTGGGGCGGCAATGCGGACTTGAGTTAGGCTAATGGCCGAGGGCCAAGGAGGGGAAGGGCGGGAGAGAGAGCGGGAAGAAGTATTCCGTAGGATTAGGCTGATGGCACAGGAGAGTTCTAAGAGATGGATGAGATTCAAGCAAGGTTGATTTGTTGGAAGCGCGTCCAAAATGTGCACTTTGTAATGAACCCACAGATATTTACGACTTCTCGAGCGTCATTACCTAACTCATTTACAATCTGGAAATTCACATCCACTTTATCCATCATGTGGGATTGACTCTTACTCCACACGTTGTCACGGATAAATACGACCCTGTAAAGAAGATTTTTTATATCATGATAACATGTAGGTCTTTATTTATTTATTTATTTATTTATTTATTTATTTATTAACTAAGACTTAACAGAATCCCAGAACTCCCCAATCCAGATTTGGTCAGGGATTACTAGAGAAGCTCAGGACTGGGAGGGAAGCATGAGATCAGTTTGTCCAGGGGGAGGACAGACGGTGCTGCTCTGTAGCCCCACCCAAGCCACAGGCCATCTCAAAGCCCAGGTGCCTTCTCCAGGAATCACTCGGGTGCCACGCAAGGGGTCCCAGCATTACGGGGGAGGGTCACGTCCGCAGAAAAGAAGACCATAATCCTGTCACTCAAGAAATGGTTATTCGGCGCCTGAATCTGATGGTCAATAGCACACTTCTTAGAACTTTCCAAAGCTTCAGCCAAGGCATTTAGATTTCAAGTGTGAATTAAACAGACCACACTGGGTGTATAAATGTAAGGATATCCTGGAAAATAGACGATATAAATGATAATGAGAAAGAGGCATAGTTTTATCCAATTTGTGGAAAGGGACAGAAATTCCTTCACCTTCGATGAAAGGTTTTCTTCTGTGCAATCCATAAGTGATAATGCCATGATCCCATGGTCATTGCTACTCTTATCTAGAGAGTAATTTCCCCACTGGTCACTACGACTCTACCCTCAGAAGCAGAATTTCTATGTAAGCGGCGTGAGATGTGTGAACAACAGGTACTACTCGGCCTGGTGAACTTTCTAGAAGCTTTCACATTTATCCCCCACGATGGATTCGGGGCGCCATCGCTGAGATGCCCCTGGCAGACCCCGTCTGTTCACTGACCCGGTTATCAGCCACCTGCCCCAGCCCATTAACCCCCCTTCTCCCGTCCTGCTTTCAAGTGTTCAGGTAGTCAGTTTCATTTTCCCATTTCTGTCCTTCCACCCATAAGACTCAATACACTGTGTTCCCTTCTAACTTTGACCTTGGTGCCTCTGGGTGACATTCTGATGGTCTCCTCTGGCCCTGCTTCCTGTTTTCAGAGAATCTTGAATTTAGTCAAGATTAAAATAGTAATAAGTTGTTCCCCTCCTGATTTGAACATACACTTCTGGCAAGGTCCTGGTATTGAGGCAAAGTACCCATTCATTTAACGAACATTTAGTGAGCATCTACTAAGTAAGTGCAGTGCGCTGGGCAAAATCCTGAGATACCAAAGTGAAAGTTACGTCTGCACCCCCGCCAGGAGCTCTCCAGCCGGAAGGGGTAGAAAATTATAACACGTGAGCACATCCTGGCCACAAGAACCTCAGTTGATTTGGATAGGAATTCGCTGCCCTCAGTCTAATCCCAAAACAAAACGCTTAAAACAAAGCCAGTCAGAAGGACCAGGCGAGAGTAAAATCTGTTGTGTTTGGGGAATCAGGAATGATGTATACTCTTATTTAAAATGCACATTAATGTTAAAACAGCATTTATAAGTAAATACAAAAATAAATTTTGGGTCATGTCTGCTTTGACCACCAACAACCACTTGCCTGCTATTTCTGGAGGCGACGTCTGACGGATGAGGTCACACCAGCAGGCGGGAGCTGGGAGCGTTACTAGTCACCCCTCTGTGGACACTTCTCTGCCTGGACTGGGCTTCGAGAGCCCCCGGAAATGTTCCAGATGAACACAAGATGAGTTACCAAGTTCCTTTCCTCAGCTCTCCTCCACCTCCCTGTCTCTCCACAGCTCACTCTCTGTCTTCACCCGGGGGCTGCTGTGTCCCTTGGATGAGCCCAGCCCTGTGTTGGGCACCAAGGTCGATGCAAAGGCTATTGAAATCCCTTCCCTCCAGGGCTGGCCAGAAGTGAGATTCCAGACATGACCTCTGGGTGGGGTCTCCGGGAAGGTGGCAAGCGCGTCAGAGGGCGGGCCTGGGAGGGAATGTCTGGGCTGCAGAAAGGCCTGTGTAGGTGTCACAGTGTCAGTGAATGGGGGCCCAGGGCCTCATCTCCTTCTCAGCTTGGGAGCCTTGGGAGGCTTTTGGAGGGTTAACTGAGGTGCGTGTTCTGTAACCAGGGCCACTGCCTCTGAGGGAGTTCATGGCAGGACACCCAAGTCCTGTCAGGGTTTGCTCTGTACCGATTTCCAAATTAGGAAGCCCCATTAGCCTGGAAACCCGGGAATGCGGGAATGCAGGAGGAGTGAAAGGCCTGGTCCAAGGAGGGGCCAAGCTGGTCCTGCCCCACAGCCTGGAAAGGAAGGGCCGCAGGTTCTCTCTCTGCCCAGCCCTCTGATCACCCCCTCCTCAAAGGCAGGGCAGACTTGTGTTCCTCAAAACTCATTTTGTTTAACTTCTGACAACGAGGGTGTTTATTAAAAGCATCGGGAAAGGACGTGTGTAGCTCATGAATTCTAATTCGATCTCATAGTCTACGATAGATGAGTCTCTTTTAAGTTACTGGTGCCAACAAGCAGATTAAGGTGGGTTTGGCTTTCATCTGGTGTCAGGGATCTAGGCTCAGGTGATACTGGTCAGTGATTTTCATTTGTGGTAGAATTTAAAGTGGAATTTCGATTCGCAAATCCATTATTGGCTATTTGGTCCTAAAACAGGCAACATGCATATTTTTACATGGCGGCTCAAAGGCAAACAGGTGCTGGTATCTTGGTTGTTTCACGGTGACCAGTAGGTTAGGAGGGGTGGGGGGCAGGAAGCAGGCCAACGCTCCATGGGTCCCGAAGCCCAATGGGAAGAGACGCAATATGTTGGATCGCAGGCCCCCTGGTAAATGTCTCCTCTCTTCTGCCATCTTCCTGTCTTGCTATGTGTCCTGGGTGAGCCCCCTGCCTCGGCCCCCAAGCTCTGTGAGGGTGTTGTGTGGGGCACAGTTCTGTTCTCTGTCTCCCTGGGTCCTTGAGAAATGGTTAATTGTTTCCCAGAGGTAAGAAGCACAACCTCTTGGAAGGATCTGGGGAAACCAACCCACTGCGCTGGACGACCCCCTCAGGCTGTTTTCCAGCACGTACTTTGTCCCTTGATTGAACTGCTGCAAACCCACCCACCAGCCCTGTGCCCCGCATCACGCGGCTGGAGTGAGCTGGGTGACCCTGGAGCAGGAGGGGCAGCCGTGGGCAGGAGCACCCGAGAGAGCCAGGGGATCAGGCGTGAGGGTTTCGCGGTCGGGCTGGGGTTCAGGGGGAGTCAGAGGACGCTGGGAAACCATCAGAGGTTTCAACTGAGTAGCAATGTTGGACTTGCACCTGGAAACGCTCCTTCTGGCTGGCGTGGAGGTGGGGTTGGAGGAGGTGGGAGTAGTGACCGGCAGACCCGATAGGAGGAACGTGCGGCAATCCTAGGAACAGCGGGGAGAAGCTGGCCTCCAGGCAGCTGCCATGGTGCTCACCCCACCCCACCCCCCGCGGCTTGCGTGCAGGCGGCCGTGCAGGCATTCCTGGGACGGCCATCACTCCCACTGCCGGGGTCATGGTCAAAAGCGTTCTGTGACCTCCTCTGAGCCTGGCTGGGCTGGGGGCTTGGAGCAGAGGAGGGGAAGAGCAGGGCTGCGTGGAGAGATGAGCAGGGCAGTTTTCCCGTGGGCTGTGTTCTTGTCCTACTCCCTGTAGGTCACCAGGCTTGGAGAGACGCCCGTGGACAAGTGGGGAGGAGGCTCTCGCTCCTTGTTTTCCATCCCCAGACTGCCTTACTAAATGCCATTCTTATTTCAGGAAATGAGTTGGAACTTTCCTAGCCCACCCTCCACGCCCGCCGCCCACCCCCGGGCCTAAGATGGCAGACCAGCCTTTGCTGCATCTGGACGCCTCCTGATGGCAAGGTGGCTGTTGGGGTCTCCTGGCCGACTTGGCACTCCCTGACCACAGCACCCGGCGAAGTCCCTGAACGTACCTGCACCTTCCCTGCTCCAGGGAGAGTAAAGACTTGTCTACAAATTCTCTCCACGGCGTCCATGCAGGGCAGTGGTCTCAGGGCTGGGGATGTTAAGCGGTGCCCGCGGGGAGGGAGGAGCAAGGGGAAGAGGGCTCATCGGGGCCACGCTGGCAGGGTGGACTCAGGGGAAGGAAAGCTTTACTGACGGGCCATCTGACCTTCCAGCCGCGGCACCTGACCCGCCTTCCACATCGCCCTGTTGGCTGGAAGCGCCTGACAACAGTCTGGAAAACGTGGAGGGTTTTTGTCCAATGAGTTTGTTTTTGTGTTTCAGACTCTGAAGGAGGAAACATGTTCACTCCCTTGGTTCTGCCATCTGCCCCCCCTTGACCCAAGCTGACTGTGATCCTCGCTGTGCCTCCCACCCTCAGATAGGCTGCCTGCCATCCTACCCCACCTCGTGTCCTGGAGATGTCCCAGGAGCGGCGGGTGCTGGACAACGCGGGCCGGAGCTGAAATACCATTCCTGGCCCTCTGCTCACTGCACTAGCGTGAGCCATTGTTTCTTTCCCTTCCTTTTGTAGTCCGTTGGCCCACAAGACTTGACTAGAAGGAACCTTAGTTGTATAATGAAGATTCAGGTGAAAATGCAGCCTTGGGGTCCAAGTCGGGGGCTGACTCTCCAAGCCCCCGAAACTTTGTGTGTGGCATTGAACTTGAACCTTGGGAGCTCCCTCCCTGGCTCCTGCCCCTGAGCAGCCCAGCAGCTCCAACAATAGGCAGGGCTCCTGCCAAGGAAAGCTGGCTGAGATCCCGGAGGGCAGCCCCCGGCTGTTCCCGCTTCCCAGGCAGGAGGCACGGGATGGACAAGAGCTCTCTGATCCACAGTGAGCCAGCTGGATTCCTGGGGGTTGCTGTCCCCTGGCCATAGGTCTTGCATGCTGATGTAAGCAGGATAAGGCTCTCTGTAATCCAGTCCTGAACCACATGGTGCAGGCTGCCACGGTTGGCAGAGGCATGGGAAGCGGCGGGGGACATGGCAGGAATGTCATGGGCTTCTTGGGGTCAGGAGGGCTGGGCCTCGCAGGGGCTATGCTTGCAGACTTTTCAGTCTATAGCAAAATGCAATTCCTTTGCCTCTTTTGAAGCATCATTTGGTAGGCTCGAAGGCACGTAGTAGTCACTGCTGATCCCCTGCCTATCTACCCAGCCACTGAGCAGACATTTATCCAGCATGAACTCCATGCTCGGCCCTGGCCAGATGCGGGGAAGCACAAAAGGCTGAAGGGCATGGAGCCTTCTTTCAAGGGCCCTTGAGGCTTTGAGGTTCAGGGTCATCGATGCTTGCTACCCTTTACTCTTGGTGCATTGCCCCCAGGCTACCAATCTCATGACCAAGGACAACCCTGCCAAATTTTTCCAATGACCTTTTGCCTGGAGAACAAGGACTTATGATAGAATTGGATGACACAAGGGTGAATCTTTTTCTAAACTGTTGACAGCAAGTTTTGCACATCTTCTCCACATGGAAGGCTGAGGAAGCCACATTCACCCCAGTTACCCCTGCCTGCCCATTATTCTATGTCACTCGAAACAGGATGATTAGGAGGCCTGCACTCGAGTTCTGACTCTACCTCTTCCAATCTTGAGCAAGTCGCTACTGTCTTGTGTCTTGATTTCACCAATTGGAGATAAAACACAACAACAGCCAAAAATCCTCAAATGGCAAAAATTAAAAATACCACCACAATTTCCATGCACGGTGGTGTGGCCCATGCAAGATCTTGGGGTGGGCCAAGGCTAGAGAAGGTGGTGGCCAAGCAGCACGGAAAAATGGTGATGACCAAAGTGGATACTGATGACAACACAGACCTCGCTCTAGAATATGAGGTCTGTAATAAAGAACTTTACGCGATTCCCTTCTACCTCCTGCTCTGAAGAACAGACCCTGGGTTTCACACTAAATTACCCTGGAGCCAACCCCCACCAAAGAGCCACCTCCCTTCCTTTTTCCCAGGTGCAAGGGCAGAGAACACACACATTGGGCAGGGGGAGAGGGGAGACCCTGCTTTGGAAAGCCTCACAGTGAACAAACCAGACCAATAAAGCTAAGGTTTGCAGCATTTACAATGGAATATTATGCCTCCATCGGAAAGGATGAATACCCAACTTTTATATCAACATGGACGGGACTGGAAAAGATTATGCCGAGTGAAGTAAGTCAAGCGGAGAAAATCAATTATCATATGGTCTCACTTACCTGTGGAGCATAAGGAAAAACATGGAAGACATTGTGAGAGGGAAGGGAGGGGTGAATTAGATGAAATCAGAGGGGCAACGAACCATGAGAGACTGTGGACTCTGAGCAAGAGACTGAGGGTTTTGGAGGGGAGGGGTGTGGGGGGGTTGGGCGAGCCTGGTGGTGGGTATTGAGGAGGGCACGTATTGCATGGAGCACTGGGTGTGGTGCATGAACAATGAATCTTTTAACACTGAAAAAATACAATAAAAGTATTTGAGGGGAAAAAAAATACCACCACAGCAAGCTACTAACTACTAATAGTATCACAATATGGGAGAAGGTATAAACTTATTACATTGCTACAGCATGAACAAGTTGTGGTGCACAGTTCCAAGCTATATCATAGATGCTGGAAGATATTAGCTTCTGATCTTCCCCAACCCAGCAGGTGCTCTGTAAATTCATGCAAAACCAACTTGGATGTTTGGATGATGACTGGCTTTCCTTTAATGGGCGTCGTGGCTTGGGTTCCCAGTGAAGCAGACACTGCGATGAGATTCAACATGCCGGATGTTTATTCGGGAGTTTGTTTTTGGAACAAACACCTGTTGAAGGGAGGGGAAGGAAGCAGGAGTGGCCAGAGGGGAAGTCATCTTGCAATGTGGGCCCATGATGACCTCAGCAGGCCACACAGGCTCTGCAGCGAGAATGGCCTTCGGATCATCCCACGCTGTGCTACATGGCCAGGTCCTTGTAGGCCTGCACTGATCTATTGTTTTATTTTGTTTTTGTTATATTTTGCCTCTAATTGGAGAACATGAGGCATAGCGTAATGGTGACCTGCCCAATATTAGAAGAGGTCGGGCCAGGACTCAAACCTAGAGCAACTAATGCATGTCATGGGATGTGTCTACAACAAAATGCCTTACTCCCTTGTTTTAGCCACTCATTTATTCAATAAATAGGTCATATGCTTCCTTTTCTATAGGCACTGGTGGTTAAAAAATGAATAAGCCACCATCTTGTCCTCTCCACTCCCACATTTACCCCTCTCTGTTACAGCTACAGACTTATTTTCCTAGAAAGTTCATTTAGAGTGTCTCTGACATCATTGAGTTCTTCTTACCCTTCTGTATGCCCGTGGCTCTCCCCGGATCTTGTCAGCATGCTGACTCGGTCAGCGGATCTGGGGTGGGCCTGAGTTCTGCATCAGGTTGCGATACTCTTGGTCTTAGGCCGCTGTGAGTAGCGAAGGTCTACTGTTCAGAAGCCATTTCTACTTTGGTCTCCCTAAGTCAGCCTCCCCATTTAATCTCCCCTCGGCTGAAATGTTAGTTGGGTTGCAGCGTATCACAAGAAATCCACCCACCGATAGTAGAGCATCATGGCTGAAAGTATTGGCTTGGGTGTCAAGCTGGCTTAGCCTTGAATTCTGGCATTGCCTCATACATAGAATCTGGACAATTTCCTTAAGCTTGCTAAACTTTCGGCTCTTCATCTGAGATGGGAATGAAAACATCAGTCACCATCTGCTACCTACCTTATGGATCATTGTGGAGATTCGATGTGTAAGTGCAGGGATGGTGTTTATCAGGGTTCCTCACACATACTGAGTACTCTGTATATTCTTACAAATAATAAAATGCCAATCTTTTTTGGCTGCCTGCAAGATGTGGATCCTAAGCTGATGGGTCTTTCCACAGCTAAGAAATGATTTTCGTTCTCTGGAGCGGTTACAAATCGTTACAGGGCATGGTAGTAGAGAAAGGGTCCTTGATAGCCTTGACCCTGGCTCTAGCAGAGGGCCCCAAATGCTGCCTGGTTTTCTCGTCTGGTAGATGTCCAGTAGATGCTTCTGCAAGAGGGACCAATGCTATATGAAATGACAATGAATGACCTTCTGTTGTCGATACTTCTGAGTGACTTTCTGGAAGCGGGTAGTGCCCCTTGGTTGCCTAACCTGGAAGGAGTAGGGGGCTTCCTGAGCCCTTTCTGTAGTTCCCACAGGGATGGTAGATGGCACTGCCCTCACTCTGACCGTCAGGAGAGGTGGCAATGGTTCTGTGCCTTTTCTGGAAAACCATACTTTTCATGTAGATCCTGACCAATGACAAGCACCTGACCATGAGCTGCCCACCCAATGTGCCTTGAGATGGCAGGATTGGCACCAGAGAGCATCCCAGTGGAATCCATTATTTTTGCTGGGCCAAGATCTGTTCCAAATCTGTTCCAAATCTGCCAAGATTTGGGAGCAATTGCTCCCAAATTAGCGCCCAGCTCCTTCTAGAGGCTGTTGATGTGACCACCCCTCACTATGGTTACATGCAACTTTTTTTGGTTTTTCTTTTTCTCAATACACAGTTGCTGCTGCTGCTAAATTACAGCTTGCGTGTGTGCATGTTTTCCCCACATGTGTAGGTGTCAAACATGTTACTTATGAGCCTAACAGTTGGTGCCTCTCCAAACACGATGAGGCTCATCTCAGGGAGGACTCAATGATGCAAGGGGTGTCGTTGATGTTAATGCACAGGTCGCTTCTGCTTTTGTCTCAGGCAGGAAACAGGCTGCCATAGTAACACATTTTTAGGGTTTTATTTCATGGGGAAAGTAGAAAATTGCCTTGTGAAGATACCCCCACCCAGTAATTATTCACAGAGTTTCACGTACTGAAATTCACCATTTCTGTGCTTTATATTAATGGCTTCTGCAAGCTAAAAAAAAGTGCATTTGATTTTCCCTCTGCCAAAGCAAGCAAACAGCAATGGGAAGACCCAACTAAGAAGATAATTTACTTACTTCAGGAACTTTAAATAAAAGAAAAGAGCTTTCAAATTCATGGCGCAGAACCTCAAGAAACAAGATTTAGCCAATTTAAGACGCACAAGTTTAAGGACACTAGACACACCAGAGAGAAAAAGCAGAGTGGGCTCTGACCTCAGGGAGTGTTGTCAGGGGCCAGACACAGATAAGGAACAATTCAACAAATAAGTTAATTAAATAACTTCACATCCTGATTAGGATTGTAAAGGAATAACAGGAAATGTCCTGAAGAATAACCCAGGGCAACCCCTACTCTGGATGGGGTGGCTAAGGCAGACCTTCCCGAGAACGAACATTTAAGTTGGGATCTGTGGAATGAGAAGAAACAAGGGCATGTTCTCTTTCTCTGGCAATTGAGTTAATGTTAACGAAAAGGATGGAACAGAATTTCCCTACTTCTCAGTTTTGGGGAATCGCATGGCAAGGATCTGTGCAAAGAGCTTTCCCAAGCCCTCTGAGATGGGGTGGGTTCCCACGTTCAGAAGCAGCAAACCATTTCAGAGGTTAAAGAAACTCGGCCTTTACAGAGCATAACAGCCTTGACTGAAGAGTCCCACGCCAGAAAAACACATGCGTTGACCACTTTGAGTTTTCCAAATAACTGATGTCAACTTTTTTTTTTTTAAAGATTTTATTTATTTATTTGAGATAGATAGAGAGAGAGAGCATGAGAGGGGAGAAGAAGGTCAGAGGGAGAAGCGGACTCCCCACAGAGGCGGGAGCCCGATATGGGACTCGATGCCGGATCTCCGGGATCATGACCTGAGCCGAAGGCAGTTGCTTAACCAAATGAGCCACCCAGGCGCCCTCAACTTTTTTTTTTTTTTTGACCAGCGCCCACTTTGCACACACTAGCTGTGGAAAAATGTGAAACAGTTGCAGAGATATCTCAGTGCATCCAAATGCATGCTTTTGACTCAGCCATTTGTAGTCTGACCTGGGTACTAAAGCTGTAGTGGCTCCCTCCACCTCTCTATTTTTAGCTGCACTTCAGGGCGCTGATACTGATGCCTGGGGGCGGAGCCTGGGGGAAGTCCTTACCTGCTTTCAGCAGCAGCCAGTTTGACTTTGCTCGCTGTCCTCTGTTGGTTGACCCACAGGAAGATCTCCTCTGGGGTCCTGGATTGATGTTTTGGCTGGTGGAGGTAGAGGGAGGATGAGTCTGAAACACCTTTTCTCATTGCGCAGCGTGGGTCCACTCCTCAGCCTTTTGCCACCCTGGCTTCTCATCCCCCCCTTTTTTTTTTAAAGGAGAGATATTTTTATTTCTTTATTTTTTTATTTTTTAGAGATTTTATTTACTTATTATATGAGACAGAAAGAGAGAGAGAGAGAGCACAAGCAGGGGGAGAAGCAGGCAGAAGGAGAGGGAGAAGCAGGCTCCTCGCCGAGCAAGGAGCCCGATATGGGACTCAATCCCAGGTCCCTGGGATCGTGACCTGAGCCGAAGGCAGATGCTTAACTGACTGAGCCACCCAGGCACCCCTGGTCTCTTATCCTTGATGTGTGGACTTAGAAGGGGCCATATCAGGATGGCCAAGTCCCAGCTCACCATCTGACAGACCCATATCGAGAAGTTACTACCTTTGTTTCTGAACAGAGTGGTAGAAAATCAGGCTGTCTCTCTCTATCCTTTCCCTGCCTCCCCAACCTACCCTCTTTCCATGTTGTTCTCTTTCTAGTCCACCTTCCCCACACCCTGGCATCACCAGGCACACCTGCCAGTTCAGTGGAAGGATGAGGGGGGGACATGTTAGAAGCTCTTGATTGCATAGAAAGGGAAGAAGAAGCCCCCCGAAGTGAACTCTCCATTTTTTTCTCTTGCCTTCTTAATGAAGATGAGTGGAAAGTTATCATAAAGGTTTTGTTGGTTTGGTTCCTCTTAGAAACCCTACGGTGGGATGTAGACCCTTCTGTTCTTAGCTGTAAGCTATCTGTCCAGCCTTCCAATGGTTTGCATTGGGGGAAGGGAGCCCAATCCATATGGAAAAGCCAGAATTCAAATCCAGGCTTATGTGGCACCAAAGCCCATGTTCTATTCTCTACATGACGCTACCTCTACTGTGTACCATATTTTAGAGTTGGAATGTGCTTTGAAAAAAAAAAAAAAATCCCAAACCAGGAAAAAGAACACAGGTATGTGTGTTGTGGGATAAGGAATGGAGAGGGGTTCATATTTTTTAAGTCCTTGCACAAAATCTAGGTAGAAGAAACCAAATGGGGTGAATTTGAAGGAGCTGAAGTTAAAATAGTTGAATTGCTGCTACGAGCACTAGGTGCTTTGCCCAGGGGCCTTGTGCTGACCACACATAAGTGGAATAAAAACTCGAGCCCCATCCTACTTCCACTTATGGAACCACTTATGGTAGGTGGCTCCAGGGTGTGTTTGCTTCTTGAACAAGCATGCCTATGAAGTGCGGGATTGCAGGGAGAAGGCAGACATCTGCGCAAGACCGCAGAAGGAATGTTGCTGCCAGAACTTGAAGCAATGTTGAACTGACAGTGTTCAAGGCACAGGTCTCAAACCACCACACTGGTAACACAGGAGAACCGAAGATGAGGTTCTGATTCTGAGAGCAGGCATGAGGGCAGAGCGGTGTTAGTGACGGGGGAAGGAGATGGTGACAAGAGAGAGGAGCTGCCACTGAGAGAAGTGAGAGCACAGTTCTCTTTCCATTCAGGGATCCATTAGATTCTTCTCATCCTGGTCATTAAATGTTGCCCCATCCAAGACACCCAGTTCTCTATTATCTGATACATCTGACCGATGGGCTCAGATTCTTTACCAATTCTTCTTAGAGGCTGAGTGGTTTCCTTTGACTAAGCCGGTCAACTGAGGAGAGTAAGTTATGTGATCTGAGTAGAGATATCTTGAGTCAGGGTGGGAGCCGAGGTTGACTCACTGGGCTCATAGGTAAGGCGATCTGGCTCTACATCACCAGGAAGGTCAGAGGCCCAGCCCATCCTATTTTAGTCAGATTGGGTCTTTAAATCTATGGCCGCTTCACTCAATTAGTTAAAAGTGTCCTTTCCCGGATATTTTATTTGTTTTATTTCTGTCCATTTTCTGCTTATTCCTTAGGACTATTTAGTGATGACAGTGTATAGTTGGGTGATTTCCTACTGCCAAGGGGAAGGATAATGAGGCAGAGCAGATTGTATATATGGTTTAACACAAGATGACTGCCTTAAGAAAAAAATCAAGAGTTGGGAGCATTTAGCTAAAATTTCTAGGGTAAGATGATGATGATAATGGTGAAGACTGCTGCCATTAGTGGTTGTTATGTGCAGGACACTGTGGTAAGTGTTTTACATGTTGAGTAGGATTTAAACTTGTGAGGTGGGGCAACAGCATTCCAGGCAGAAGGACCAACATAAACAAAGGCACGAAGAAGAGAAGGCTCAGGCACATGTACAAACAGAGCAGTGTGGCCAGCTTATTGCATATGTGCACACAATGTAGCTGGGATGTGGAAGATCTTTCTTCTATAGGTGATGATTAGCTATGGATTTTGAGTGATTTCTATGATTGCCCCCCCCATCAGCTCGTAGAATTTGCATTTTCTTCCCTTGTGCCATTGTACCCTGTACAGTTTGTAGAAGCATCGGTATTTTTTGTATGTTTCCAGGTATGCTCCTTTGCTAAACTAGAATCCTCCTTGAGAGCAGTGCCTGGTGCAAAATAGGCTCTTACGTGTTGGCTGAGGGAGTCAACATGCTATTAAGCCAACTGTGCTACAGTGAATAGAATGAACAGAGGAGGAAGCAGCCCAAAGGCAAAGAGACCAACAAGACACAACATGGACAAAGAAGGGTGGGCTGGGATAGCAGTAACATGATCAAGAGAGGGAAGCCTACAATTTTTGAGAGGCATTTTGGAAATCAATGTTGGCAAGATATAGCAACTTTGATTTGAACTATGTTGGGGCTGGGATAGAGTGAGGATAAGTCAAGGGATTATCAAAGGCTCCCAGAGGATATATTGCCAAGGTAGGCAAAAAGAAGGAGGACAGGACACTGACCAAGAAGGATGTCTTGCTCAGGAGCTTCCTTCACCTAAAATTCCCCCCACTCTCCTTAAGCCCTCAAATCGTTGCTATCCTTCAGGATCATCTCAAAAGCCTCTGTTCTTCATATACCCAAAAGCTTCTCTGTCTCTAGGTATGATCATTCCCTTCTTTCAATACTTATAGCATTCTGCATTTCTCACTTGGCACGTTCAGTTTTGTATTATATTTACTGCTTTTCTTACCTTTCCTTAACAGAATATATAATCCCCTTTTTCTGTACTCATACAAATTCTTCATTTGACTGGAACAAATGCCCTGATTCCAGAGATTTACCTTTATATCCAGAGAAGAGAGGAAGAAGTCAAGAATGACTCCCAAGTTTTGCCTGAACAATCACAAAGACAGATTTGCCATTAACTAAGATGGGGAAAACTAAGGATACAGCATGATTGGTAGGAAAGATCAAGATTTTTGGACAAGATATGTTTGGAATTTCTTTTTTTTTAATTTATTTGACAGAGAAAGAGAGATCACAAGTAGGCAGAGAGATGGGGGGAAGCAGACTCCCCGCTGAGCAAAGAGCCCGATGCGGGCCTTGATACCAGGATCCTGGGATCATGACCTGAGTCGAAGGCAGAGGCTTAACCCACTGAGCCACCTAGGCACCCCATGTTTGGAATTTCTATTAGACAACTGATTAGAGATGTCGAGAGGGTAGTTTGACATAAGAATTTAGAACGGAGGAGAGAGTTTCAAGCTAGAGGCATACATTTGGGAGTTGTCAGCTCATAAATGGCATTTAAAGTCTTGAAACTAGATGCCATCATCAGTGGACTGCATGTGGCTAGAAAAGGGAAGACACCCAAGGACTGAGCTCTGGGGTACTCTAGAGTTTGGGGATAGGAAGAATCAGCAAAGAAGACTGAGAAATGACTGATGAGAAAGAAGAAAAACAAGGAACATGTGGAGACTTGAATGCCAAGGGTTAAAAGGATTTCCCGGAGAAGGAAAGATCTACTATACCACATTCTGCTAAAATTCCAAGATGTTGACTGGAGTTGAGTTAGCAATGTGGAGGTCATTGGTGACCTTGAAAAGTGGTTTTGAAAGACTGGTGAGGACGAAGGCTTGATTAGACTGTGCATAAGAAAGAAATGGAAAGGGGGACTGGGAGGCAGAAACTTTCAGAAGTTTTCTGTAAAGAAAACAGAAAAGTGAAGCAGTAGATGAATAGGAAGAGGAACTGAGGCTTTTTTAAGATAGGGGAAATAACTATATTTAAACCAATAGGAGTAGTCCAGAAAGAAGAGGACAGTTAATGCAGGAGAGAGAGAGGAGAATTACTGGAGTGATGTCATTGAATAACTGAAAGGGAATGGGAGCTGGTGTCAAGGTGGAGGGACTGGCCTTACAGATACAGATGGTCTATCCATAGTAATAGGAGGAAAGGTGGAGGGGAGTTGCTGCTAGGTAAGTAGATGTGCAATGGAAGTTTATCCAATTTAAGAAGGAATTTTCAAGAAGGAATGATAATTACCTGGGTGCCAAAAATAAGGAGAAAAGTTAAAACTAAGCTTGTATGTTAATGCTTGTATGTTAATGCTGCAGCCAGTGTGGGGAGATAATGGGAGTCAGTCAGGTTCTGCCTTGGGTTGGATTTTAATAACCATGCAGGGACAGAGATGAGATTATGGGCTGGCACAGAAATGGCATGTCTGCTTAACACCCAAACTCTGAAAGGACATTAGTGAAAGTTTGGACTAGAAAACATTCTGCCCAGTGGGCCAGGGAGATCACAGGGAAGCTCATCTAGCTCTGCTGAGGTTCTGAGTGAATAAAAGCACTCTGGAAAATGGAAATCCCTGGACTGAGCTCCTGGCAAATTAGTAGTTCAAAATATGCAAACACCATGGTACAGATGCCCCACAGCCAGAGCCAGGGATGCCTATGAGGCACCTGCAGAAGCAAAAGAAAAGCGAATTATCCCTATTCCCCTTCACACCCTCCCTGGAGGATTGCTCCCACAATCAAGGCTGCAGGGGATTCTCACAGAAAATAATTCCCACTAAGGATGAACTCACAGTAGAAAGTTATAAAGCACAGAAGGTTAAAAAAAATCCAACATGAGTGAGGACAAGAAGACCCAATTCATAGGACTGTAGGCTCAAATACTTCAGATAATAAAACAATTGCCTAGAGACTTCAAAATAAGTGAATTTAAATGATTAAGGGCAAAAAGAAAAAAACCAGAAGTATGAGAAAAGAACAAAACAATGAAAATAGAATTTCTGAAAGCAAAAAAAAAATTATTAATATTAAAAACTCAGTGAACAAATGAAACAGCAGATTAGATCTGGATGAAGAGAAATTAACAAATGAAAAGATCTATTTGAGGAGAACTAACATAGAAAAATAAAGAAACCCAAATTATGAAACAGACATGAAAAGCATGGGGGAGAAAAATAAGATGCCTAACTTGTACCTAATAGGAGTTTAAGAAGAGGAAAAGGACACTTTAATTCAAACCAAAAATACACTAGTGAGTGGGAATTTCCATAATCGATGACAGGGCATAAGAAGTACAGGTAGTCCCAAAGAGGGTGAATAAAGTCAGATTCACATCTAGATGCCTCGGGGAGCATCAATAAGAAAAAGAAGCTCTTGAAAGAAACTCAACATAAGAGACATTTATATATTAAAAAAGCAATATTTAGACTTATAAGAGATGTCTTACAAGCCACAATAGAAACCAGATGACAGAGGAGTCATACATCAATGTACCGAGCAGAAGCAAAAACCTTACTAGAATTCTACAGCTAGCTAAATTGTTATGCAAGAGGGAGGGTAAAATTTTGACATTTTTTGACAAAAACTGGGAGAGTTCATTGTTTGTAGGTATTGCTGAAAGAACTACTAAAGGATATGCTCCAGAAGGAAGGTAAGTTGTAAAAGAAGCAATGCTGTCTGTTTTATTAGTTTGGGGATATTTCTGTTATGTTTCCAAAATGAAATAAAAATTCTTTATCTATTTAGGTATCTCTATCTATATCAATATAGCTTCTGGCTACTACCTTCATAGATCTTTAAAAAAATTAGGTCCTAGACTTTGGTTAATTCTGAAGATAGTTTTATTACTTCACTGAGACTGTTCTTTTTTTAAGAAAAAGGAAAGAAAGAGGAAAAGCAGAACCTAGGAATCAGTCCCTTGAGAATTACCCTGGTCAAAATTTGTGAGTCTCAAAACTTTTGAAAGATGTGATTTCAGAGGCAACCCTTGGCTGAAAACCAAAGACTATTACCAAAAAATTACTGAAATTGTCCACAAGCAGGTGAATCATTCATTTAGAAGGCAGCCAAAGGCTCAGGAGACCTGGCTAATGCAGATGAATGAGTTGAAAAGAATGCTAAGCCTTTGGCTCACATATTTTATTTCTCTGACTAGATACTTCTCTGGGAGTAGAGGGAAGTGCCTTTCTGGGACAGCAAAAGTTTGTAAACATATGAAATTCATGGGAAATTCCTAAGGAAAGTGTAAGAGAACATTTTTGTGTGTGGAAAATGGGAAGAGGGTCTGTAAAAATGATGGATGCTGGGAAACTAATGTTTAAAAACCTGTAAAGGATATAAAGGTACCAATAAAGAGAATAGTACCATACTGGGAGACAAAATGTGGCAATGAAAATCTCTATCCAGGAAAGGAACTTTCCAAGGAGTCTGTAATTCTATCATTTGGCAAGGGTTGGAGCCCTCTTTTGGGTTGCCAGGAAAGATGCTTAAATCACGATTTTTATAGTTTCCTTCAATGGAACTTCAGGAAAATAGCCAAATATGCATGATTGAATATGGGTTCAAATCTGATGGGCTGAGTCGTGCACTATATTGGGACTTGGATCCTCACGTTGGCTCCTTCCTTAGGTTCTCGGGTCATCTTTCATCCGGGGAAGATTTATTAAGTCTGACTCTGGGCCAGGCAGTGTGCAAGGTGGCCAGCGGTCCTACTTCATTGCTCTGGGCCATGATTCTTCTTAGCTATCATTTCACAACTCTTCTCACTCTACTATCTTCCAACACTTTATACATCCTGTTCTCTCATAGCTAATGCCCTTTCTCCTCATCTCATTGAGAAAGCAGGAGTTAGCAGAAGAGAACTTTTACCATTTCTGCCGACTAGATCTACACAACCATGCTCAGCCTATGTTTTGGTTACAATGAATTAACTGTCTGGGCTCCTATGTGGAGCCAAACCCTCCACAGGATCACTGGATTCCTTCTCCTCTCTTAAACTCAAGGATGTGCATCCAGCCACTGTCCTCCCTCCTGCATTTTCTGCATAGGGACCATTTCCGACATAGCCAAGTATCTTCCTTGATTCTGTGTGTACTTCAAGTTCCAATTTTTCTGGTCTTCTGTTATCTCCTTCTTCTTCTTCTCCTCCTCCTCCTCCTCTTCCTCCTTCTCCTCCTTCTTCAAGAATTATCTGTATGTATAGTTGACACTTCCTCTTCTACCATTCTTCCTTGAAACCTTTCAATCAGGCTTTCATCCTCACAACTCTACCAAGACACATCAGTGCCAGATACACTGATGACTTTCATGCTGCCAAGTCTATGGTCAAATCTCAGTCCTCCTCATTTGACTCAGCTGATCACTCTTTTCTTTTTGAAACAGTTTTTTCACTTAGCTCCTACTTCAGTGCTTCTCTTGGTTCTTCTTCTTATTTCAGTGAATGAACTTTCTCAGTGTCCTTTGCTTTATAAGTTTCTTCATATTCCTGATCTCTAGCTGCTGGAATGCCCAGGACTTGGTCCTGGGAACTCTTCTGTAAGAATGATCCCTTCAAGGTTATCTTATATCCCATGGCTGTAAATACCATCTCTCCATTGATAATTTCCAAATTTATAAATCCAACCTGACCTTCCTCTTGAACTCCAGACTTTATTCAGCTTCCCACTTGACATCTCCACATAAATATCCAATATGAATGTCAAACTACATTTCCAAATACCAACTTTTTATTCCCACACCTACCTCCAATCAGCTTCTCCCTCAGTTCTCCCCAATTCATTTAGCAGTGGTTCCTTTCTACTTGCTGCTTTGGTCAAAAGTCTTGAAGTCATCTATGACTCCTTCCCATCTCTCAACCCATTTCCAGTTTGTGGCAAATTCTATTGGTTTTCCTTCTAAATACATCCTAAATCTGAAACTTCTTATCACCTCCAGTACTACCATTACCATCAACCCTTGACTTCTAACTGGTCCTCTCTGTACACTTTCTCCCGTATAGATTATACTCCATAGAGCCATCAGTGATTTTTCTAAAATGTACATCAGACCACTATCCTCTTTTGCTCGAAATCCTATATGACTTTTAGGTCATCTAGGTAAAATATTCAATCCTTACCGAGATCCTGCTTCTCCTGGTATGTAAGAGGATGTTATGACTCATCTCCTCCCTCTTTTCTCTTCTTTCACTACATGGCAGCCAGGATGGCCTGAGCACACCCCCAGCTTTCCTTTACCTTCACTGTTCTCTCTGTCTGGATGCTGTTTCCTGGATACTTGCATAGATAACCCCTCTCTTCCTTCAGGTCTCTACTTAAATGTCACCCCCACCCAAGAGGCCTTTGCAGACCATCCTGTGTAAATGGCACCCACTCCCTGTCACTCTTTATCACTTACCTTGCTATACTGGAATGTCTTGAGGATACAAAATTTTCTTTGAATTTCAAGATAGCCCTTATTCTCAATTAATTAAAAATTTAAGAACAGTTTATACTTCATTGATTTGGGACTCTGATAATTTTGGGTAGAGTTAAAATTCTGTATATTTGCATCACTTCTTTTTATATTTTTTCCTCTAAATAAGTGTAAACAAGATGTGAGGGGCTGTTGTGTGTGGCAGAAGGGCAATTGGACTGAGATTTAGGTGGTCTGCATTCTAGTCTGAGGTCTACCACTCAAGACTGTGTGCTTATGGGCCTGTTGGCTGACCTCTCTAGTCCACTGACTTCTCCCCTCCCGGTTCTTTCCTCTGTAAAATGAGGATGTGCAGTCGTGCTGCCACTGGGAAATCAACCTGATGCTCTGAGTAAGTACCATTTACAATGAACTCATTTCCATTCCATCCCATAAATGTATGTCAAATATCTACCATGCCCAAGGAATTATGTTAATGACAATGAAAAAAAAGGTACCCTTTACCCTTATATCATAACTCATAATGAACTGAAGACCTTGCATATTAGAATTGAAGTAAATATATTGTTAAACAATGATGTAGCAGGGTTTTGTGCCCTATCATCATTTATTTATTTGAGAGAGAGAGTGAGCGGGGTGGGGGGGAGGGGCATAGGAAGAGAGAATTTTAAGCAGACTCCCAGCTGAGTACAGAGCCCAACATGGGGCTCAATCCCATGACCCTGAGATCATGACCTGAGCCAAAACTAGGAGTTGGGGACTTACCCAACTGAGCTACCCATGCACCCCCTTATCCTCATCTTTACATGAAGAAACTGAACTGATGTTTAGGGAAGTAAAGAACACACAGTTACTAAGTAGTAGGATTGGGACTCTCCAAAGAGAGCATCAAGTTTGTTAATTCCAGAATGCAGTTTGTTCCTCAATTATTAGCCACTTAAAATTATCAGAATATAGAGTCCAAAGCTGAATGCTTCTCTTCTATTTTGATAAACTTTAAGAAGCAGTATGAGAGGTCTCTTTGGGAGAAGATCCTTATATTTTTGCAGCTTGATAGTCTATCTCTACTAATACATAAGAGTAGGCAGGATTTAAATGCCTAACGATGAATAGCCTGTCACCTGTGTACACAGTCCAGTGTTTGGATAGGATGAGCTATGATTAATTTAAATCAATAACTGAAAAGCAAGCCCCCACCACTCCACCCATCCCAGAAGAGAGGACCATGAAATTCACAAAAGATACCTGAAACAGCCCATAAAAAAAGTCATAGTTAATGCCTGGGTCAACACAGTCCACCTTTGGTTTAATTTACAAAAACTATGAGAAAGAAAGCCACAGGGGTCTTGACGCACCCATCCTAACTATGTATGAATTTCCCCCAGACAATCAGAGAACACTTTTCTAAGGAATTCAGTTCCTTGAACTTGACCTTACATAGTGACTTTAGAGTGAAGAAGAAAATGACTGCCAGACTGAAAGAGGAATCCTTTGATTTTTTGGCCAGACTCTGATCAGCAGAGAAATAAGATAATAATGCCTGTTGAGTGAGCACCCCTGAGGAGCCTTCCCTCATCTCTAGCTGTGGGAAATTGGGAGTAGCCACGTGGAGCAGCCGGGCTGCTGGAGGCTTTGCAAGACTGGTCTCCAGGAAATGAGGTCATCGCCTCCAAATAAGTCTTAGCTAAAAGGGACCTGTATCACCACCTGTGGACTCCTTCGCTTCATAAATATGTTCTCCAGCTTAAAAAGCACTGGCCCAGCATTATCACATTGATCTAGAGGTAGCGTAGGCAGCGATATTTCCATTGTAGATGAGAAAATGAAGGAGAAGTTTCAATGACTCACCCAAGGTCATGCACAGCTAGTCTGTCGGCGAGAAGGTGCCTGAACTAGAGCTGTATCCTCTGAGTTTGGTAACTGGTCATTGCTCACCTTACAAACTGATGAGCCTGAATGAAGCTTATCAAGATAAGGGAACTTCCCACGATCACCTGGGGAATGAGCACTAGGGTCAAGAGCAGGCTTCCGATTATTGAGCAACACTGAGGTGAGGAGTCATTGTCCATCGCATGGACACATGTCTCCCAGGGCAGCATCTCACTTCCTTCTTTCTTGTCCCTTAAATGTCTCAGATATTTGCCCACCTGCCTTTTCTACTCCTATCACCTGTTTTCCCATTTAAAGTCTGATGAAGAAAATGCCACAGAACCTTGACATACACACAATCCCTCCCTCCTCTTACTCTGAGAATCAGGAAACCCTTTCAGTTTGGGGAGTTTTGTTTGCTTTTCAAATTTAATAACCATGCAGAAAAATAAGACAAGTTAATGAGGTACCAAAAGCTTCCCATTACTAGAAAATTTTAAAATAATGGTAATCATTTTCCCAGGATAATTACCCCAAGGGCTTAGCATAGGGCCTGACCTTCTAGATGTTCAGTCAATGGTAGATATCCTCCTCCTTATTCTAATTACTCCAAGCCATTCAGCAATTAAAAGCATAATCGGTCTTCAGACTCCTTGCAAAGTGCTCTCGTAGAGTTGCTTCCCTAGGTTGTGACGCTTGAACTAGGCAGGGGTAAGAGAGAGGCTGTGAACTCAGAGGAGGGCTCTATGAGGCTAACAAATGAGGCAATGACAGTTTATCAGCTACTTGGGGCCGGACATCTAGGGAGGGTTCCTGTATTGGGTCCTGGGAATGCGCGGCTCAAGTGAGATGTATATACTGCTAGGCTCCTCGACAGGACTGGAAAAGCTGAAGGGTTTATTTAGCTGGAGAGGAAAGGATTGATGAGATTGGGGCAGAAACTATCCCTTGTGCTGTCTGCTCTGCCAGGGGCAAACCTTTTTCCCTGTGGGTGCAGAGTGAAAGGAGGACATGGTAAGAAAGGAAGATCTGGGGAGTCTGGAAGGGATTGGAGGCTGGAGGAAAGGAAAAGTTGCCTTCCTCAGCTCTGGACTGCTTCTGGACTCTACCTCATTGTACATGAGCCAAGAAGTTGTCCCACTTCCCTCAACCGTGCCCTCCTCCCTGCTCTGATGTGCAATGCCCCCACGCCCTCCAATTTATCCCCATCTCTGCCCCAGATGGCCGCAGAACCCAGTGATTCCATGTTTGCCTCCGCTCCTCCCCTGCAAGGCTTTTCCAGGCCTCCCCTCCCCAGTGATGATGCTCCACCCTTCCCTGGATGGCCATGTGGAGTCTGTCTTTTTCCTCCCATCTCTTTACACTTGTGTATTTGGTCTTTGACGCAGGGGCTGACCCCACATGTTATATTACCATGTGCGGAGAACATTCTGTGGGCGAATGACTTACAGCACATGCTTCGTCTTCTGTTCTTTCTATTAGGGGCATGATTTAGAAGATGAATGTTTATAACATGACCCAAGGAATTTCACCCTCCTCTGGAAAACTGTGTAGGAGAGAATCCTAATGGATAGAGAGTAATGTCATCTGGGCTCCTGCCAAACGTTTGGACTTGGAAAAAGCCTCTGCGCTCACCTTTTATTGTTTATTGTAAACTCACTACTTCACCATAGTTGCTGGCTCTTTCTGAAGGGAGCAGTCACAAGGAAGTGAGCATCTCACTGGTTCTCACAGAGAAACAAATTGCAATTGCAGTGATGGTTTATTAATTCTGTACTAAGTGCCTTCTTGACCAGGCACCTTAAAAGGCCATGCAGCTCTCCTCTCCTGCATCGCACTGGTGGTGGGGGTGTGACGGGGGTGGAGGTGGGGGGGCAAATCTGAAACACTAATCACACAAGTGCCGGAGATATGGAAGAACAGCTCCTGGAGAGTGGAAAACAACTCAGCAGTGGCTCCCTCCTGCAGGCCCTTGGGAGGTGGGTTGGCATGATGGAAAGGCACAGGATTTGTTGCTAATCCCAGTTCGATCACCTTGGGAAAGTGATGTACCCACTCTGAACACTTCATCTGCAAATGAGGGTAATAGTAGGTACTCCTCGGGGCTATTGTGAGGATTAGATAAAATAAAGTATCTGTAAAGAGAATAATAATAAAAATAAAAATACTTCCTGTTGTGTTTTCCCTTGACAGGTTCCTTGCCTCATGATGACTCCAGGAAAAGAAGAGAGAGTGGATGCTACCTCAGGAAGGAGGAGAATCCCATCAGAGAGTAAGGGGAATTGAAACTCCTGAAAGGAGTCTAAGAAATAAAATAACTTTAAGGGAATCCTAGTGAAGAGAGGTTTCCTTGGAAAGACTGAGTCTCTTTCAAGAATTCTTGTATCAAACACAACATTTCTCAAGTGAAGGATTGGAAAAGGTAAAGTGCTAGCATTATGATCTGGAATGAGGCATAAATATTTCTCCAGAAATGAGGCTGGCATGTGTCAACTTCTAGATTTCCTATAGCCTGGAGAAGATTGTATGTGCCCTAAATGAAGCTATCCCACAGGGAAAAAGAACCCCACACAATGGCTATGGAGTAGACTCAGTCTAGGTGTGGGGGAGAGAGAAGGTCGTGCCTCTGCAGTGGCAGGAAGCTATGTAGTAGACATCTAGCTAGTTGTTCAAACACAAGTGACCATAGTACATGATAGAGCCAGCAGTTAGATGCCACCAACACCCCAAACCAGACCATTTGAGGGGCCCAGAGCTGGAGCCAGTACAGACCAAGAGTTTCAACAGCCATGGACTTTAGTCACAGACATCACACAAGTGCCCAGGGAACAGCCCTGGCCAACCACACTGGATCAGAGACCCAGTTGGGACACCATCTTCCTCACCAGCTTGAGGACACTGGGCATCCCTCTTCAGCCAGATGCCATTTTGGTTGAGGGAGGTAAGAAAACTCTGTGGTAAAACATTTTTCCAAATATGGGCATGAGCTTTGAAGAGTCTCTTTAAATTTTAAGACACTGTTTTGAATCCAGAGATTCCTGAAAATGGGGAAATTTCTATCATCTGTTGGTCCCTCCCACCATGGGCCCCGTAGTTTGGGAACTTACGAGGATTTGTTGCAGAGATTTGCTATAGAGAAATAAACAGGCCTAATAGATTTGTATGCCATATATTTAAATCCTTCTTTGAATTTAATAGCATCACAGATAGGTGACACTCAATGCATGTAAGTTCCCTTAAATATAACTGAGAATATCAAATTGAGGGGAATCCCTCAAACTGAAAAGACACATTTTTTAACTAAAGTTACTTTCAAAGAAGCTCATCATTGCTGGTGTGCTAAGTACACCTAATACCCATTAGGAAGAAAGTTTGTGCATTTTTGTTGGTCAACAGATGATTTAATTTATGGAAACACTGAAAGAAAAGAAAAATGGAAATACTTTTTCTAATGTTTTTTATTTTGTCTTATTTTATTTATTATTTTTTGAGGGGGTGGTGAGGGACAGAGGAAGAGCATCTTTTAAGATTTTATTTATTTATTTGAGATAGAGACAGTTAGAGAGAGCATGAGAGGGGAGAAGGTCAGAGGGAGAAGCAGATTCCCCGTGGAGCTGGGAGTCTGACGTGGGACTTGATCCCAGGACCCTGGGATCATGACCTGAGCCGAAGGCAGTTGCTCAACCAACTAAGCCACCCAGGCGCCCCTTAAGTGGGCTCTGTACTGGGTGTGGACGCAGGGCTTGAGATCATGACCTGAGCCAAAATCAGGAGTCAGATGCTCGACCAACTGAGCCACCCAGAAGCCTGTCAGTTAATTTAGTTTTTATACTGAACATAGTTCAAATTTTTTTCTGCTGCTCCTTAAGTGTGAAGGGGGTGAAGACATCATAGTAATGTCCTCTTTTCCAGCGCAGTGAGATTTTCACCATGTGTGTTCCTCACCTCTCTCCTTTCTAATACCTCAGATTTGGGAGCATTTACCTCAGCCAAATGCCTGTAATTTTTGCTACTGTCTCTTTCCACCTTTATTCCAGACTTCTTCCTATTATCTTGTTATCCTTCTTCACTTAGTCCAAATGTTCTCTGTGAAAGATAGTTTTATCTCTCTCTTGCAGATGAGGAAACAATAAACCAACAGAGTTGAGATATTCTTAAATATTGATAGTACATCAAATGAGGAGAAGTTTGGTATGAGCCCCCAAATCTTGTGAAAATATGATTCTTAAAGGAGGCCTGACAGCCACAAACTATAATCTGGGAGGTGAAGGTAGATGTCAGCAAGCCCTATCCTGGCTTCTCCTGCCACGGAGCTCTAGGAATCGGGCTGAGGTGTGGTGGAGACAGGAAATCTGTTTACCCAATCTGCACTCTCTCCTTCAGAAATTTCCCCAAAGAAGATCACCAACCAAAGCCAGTCAGGGACCCATTTTTAGATAACAGACTTTCATCTCTGAGAAGGAAAACCACAGAAGGGATCTTTTTCAAGAAGCAGAATAGCTGTACCCCCCTTCCCATAATCACAACAGAAGGTGAGGATTGAAGTTCTCAAGGAACTTCCCCAAAGCCTGAAGCAAATCACAAACCTGCAATGCTGCTTAGAAGGTGTCCTTCAAGTCCTCAGTGTCCCTCCAGATCTGAGCTCCATCTCAGCTGTGTCGGAAGGCTTGACAGGGATTGTGGTGGTGATGGTGCGGTTACTGTCCCTTCACACCAGGGCTGTTGAGAGTTTTAGACATATTAGTGCCAAATTTAGTAATTAAAAATCTAATATTGGCTCATCTTCAATCCACTTCACCCAGAAATCCATTTCATAAGGGGAAACATGGAAGTGATTGTATTCTCTACCACTCTGAAGTGAGCAGAGAATGGCTTAGGGTGTTTAAACTTCTTTTTCCCCCAAAGGAAATATTACGGGGAAGTTCAATGCACACGACAGCTATTGGTCAACAACTCTGGGTGAAACAAAGGGCTGACAGGAGCCCCACCCTCTGTTCTCACTCTTTCTGCCCTTCCCATACAACCCTGAGACATCCCTTCTCAACCCCACATGCTCCACAGAGCATAGTTTGGAAATCACTGCATATATAAAAAATGTGAGCAAGAAAACCGCACGTGAAGAATTATTACTGAGGGTTCCTATAAGCATCATGCTTTTACTGTGGGGAATTGTGATTCACTAACCAAAT
The DNA here is from genome assembly GCA_028533885.1 of Nasua narica. Lineage (NCBI taxonomy): Eukaryota > Metazoa > Chordata > Mammalia > Carnivora > Procyonidae > Nasua > Nasua narica. The sequence goes on along the minus strand of CM052811.1, from coordinate 26,645,293 downwards.
AAGAATGTACTGCCATTTTTCCAAGGGTATTTAATCCCAGAAACACCATGTACACAGAATAGATGTACCTCATTGTCACGGCGGCCATTTTATATGTTAGTGAATACTGCCCCTTAGATTTGGTTCTGCTTAAATATGCAAATTAGGCACATTTTCGTTGACCCTGACTCTGTGGTAGACTCAACAGGAATCATTAAATTGTTCAAACATGGATGTGTCTCAGGCAACTCCTGATACAGACAGTTTGAAAAAACACCAATCAATATGAAGTGTGATAACAATGAAAGAATTAATGATTCAAGATATGAAGAGCTATTGTAGGACAACATGCGAGTAAAACCCAAAGCCATGGTCCAGGAAATAACCACTACACGTACTCAGTGCTAAAACTACCTTGGATCACAGTGGCATCCTGAATATAGTATCCAGGAAAACAAAAAGGTCAGCGTCCACTCTATTTGGCTCTAGTCATGTCTCATCTGGAACATTGACTTTGTTCTGGGTATCTTGCTTTGGACTATGGACAGAGGAGCATGGTCCAAGGGTAAATGAATGGACTCTGAGGTGAATTCCTGTTCCGTGAAGAAGTGTTGTTAGAGTTGCAGCTGCTTCGCCTGGAGAAGGTAGGGCATCAGTGTATCTTTTACTTCACTAGGGGTTTTTGTGGAAAAAAAATATGTGTATATATATATATAGATATATATATATATATCTATATATATCTATATATATATATATCTCCAATCTCTCTACAACCATTCTTTCTCCCCATCCTTGCTGGTCACCTCTCCTAGAGGGTTAGCACCAGGGGGTGCCATTTACACAGATTACAACGTCAAGGGAGTCCCTCAGAGCCATGCCAAGTGGTGGCCCGGTCACTGTCATTATAGAAAGGGATGTCATTTTTTAACCTGTGGCTCCAAAAAGGTAGCTGAAAATACAAAGACCTGAAGACAAGGGGAGTGAAACTCTGGTTTGGGATGAAGACATTCTAACGGTGGGAGAAGACAGAATGGCAGCTCTGGACAGAAGCATTTGAGAAGGGGTCTTGCAGAGGGGAGCCCTGGCTTCTAAGATTGATAGTAATGGCAGCCATCAGTTCACTGGGCTTTGACTCGACTGGCGTTGCAGCATTTGACTTTTTTTTCACAAATGTTCTCCTTCTTCATCACGACGCTACTCCTAGGCAGGAACTACAATGATCTTTATTTTATAACGAAAGAAATGAAGCTTGGACAAATAGCTTTACTTTTCTAAGGTTAGAGAGAGAACCAGTATCAGAATTGGCATTTGAGCTCTGACTCCAGAATGTACACCCTTAGCCTCTATCTGCACTGACTCTCAACAAGGAGTTAAAAAAATCCCTTCTTCCCTCATGCGATTGTAGCTACACTTCATCTACACGAATGAAATTAGATCTGGACATTGCACACCGAAGAGTAAAATCCTTTCTGTGGAACAAAGGTAGGTGGCTCTGCCTTGCTCTGGGGAGTCGCCAGTATCTGTGTCTTGGGCTCCGGGGCCCGCCGCACACCTGGGCCCCAGATGAGCACGTCTCGCACACAGCCTAGGCTGCCAGAGCCGATCCCATCACTTCAGGCCCCCGGTGCGCTCACACTGCATATTTTTATTTTATCATTTCCCAAATGCCCTCTCCAAAAATAACACCTCGAGGAGGCAAGATGTGGTCTCAGAGGATATTTCAGAGCCTCTGGCGAGAGCTGAAGGGAGCGGCGCCCATCAGAGCCCCCTTGGTGGCCACTGTCATTTTGGAAACGCTGAGATGAAAGGGAGAGCCCGAGCCCTTTACTCCGTGCGCAGCGACAGCTGTCGCGCTCCAGTCACCAGAGCTGCATCCGCTGGGAAGACCTCGGGGAGGCCTCGCCAAGGCTCTGTTTTTGCTACAACAGATGCTCCTTCGGCGCGCACATCTTAGGTGGCCACTTCCACGGGGTAGAAAAGGATAATCTAAACCTTCCTGTCCTTGCCAAGATAACCATGTGTAGGGCTTTGTTCGGCAAGTCTCTGAAACACACGGACAGATTTCCAAGCAGTGGGAACCTCCTGCCCTGTTCGGTCTTTGGACAAACTCTCGTTCGGCCCATTTCACCTCAGTTTCCTGAAACTGGCTGGAGGTTCCAGCGGCTGGAGCCCGTGAGAGGTTCCTTTGTAAGGAGTGTTCACAGCCAAAGCCATCAAGGCAGGCAGCGAGGGGCATCGGGCTCTAAGCCAGTGACAGCCGTGAGGGGTATTGCCTTGGCCTTCCTGGGCTGAGAGGTCACCCCCTGAAGGTCTGCTCGCCTCGTCTGGCTCCTTTCCAGGAAGGAAGGCGGTAGAACCAGAGCCCACAGGCAGCAGTGGGCACTGCCTAGCTGGGGGAAGGGTGGCAGAGGACCAGCCCGTTGCTGATCCAAAAGTTTAGGGTTTCTTTTACCCTTTAAGCTGATGGAGAGAGAAGCTGTGGAGCAAGAAAGCTAATCCTTCCTTGCAAATAATCCTAACACAGAAGCCAGAAATCTATGTTCAAACTTTTCCTCCATTTTCCTTCTTTGTGAATTTGGGGCATTTGCCAAAGAGAAAGAAAAAAAAAAATGGAACGAGATGGATTTAGAAAAGAGAGAGAAGCCAGTTAGAGAGTTGTGTAGAGAGACAATGTGATAAAATAAAAAGAAAAATAGCCTTGCAGCAAGAAAACTCAGATTTGGCTGTCGTCTCTGAGCCTGGGGGGCCCTAAGCAACATGCCTTTCAGCTCCCGGACCTGGGTCTCTAAGGTCCCTTTCAGCTGTAAGACTGAGACCTAAGGGTTCTTGGTTATAGAAAGAGAATTCTTCCAAGACCACAATTATTCCCATAATCAGGAACTATTTACTAAGTAATTAGTGTGTGATTTTCTGGAGGTAAGAGCACGACATGGTCCTTACAGGCTAGATAACTGCCACAGACCAACAACTAAGCTTGTGAGAGTCCAGAAATTCGACTAGTTCATAATACGAGTTAATAACATTAATATAGTACCCCCGCCCCCTCCCTGGCTTATCCGCGGTTTTGCTTTGTGTGGTTCCATGCTCAACGGTGCGGCCTCGAAGCACACGGGTCCTCCTTTCGACGTATGCGTAGGTCAGCAGTAGCCTAGTGCAACATCAACATCACAACATCACAAAGCATCGTTCACCTCGCTTCGTGTCCTCACGCAGGCGCTTTCTCGTCTCACGTCCTCAAAGAAGGGGAAGACTGAATACACTAGAGTAAGATATTTGGGAGAGAGAGATCATATTCGTGTAACTTTTATTATAGTCTATTGTAAAAATTGTTCTATTTTATTATTGCTGTTAATCTCTGACTATGTCTAATTTATAAATTAAACTTTATCACAGGTATGCATGTAGAGGAAAACAGAATATATAAGATTCGGTACTATCTGGGTTTCAGGCATCCACTGGGGATCTGGAAACATCTGCCCACAGATAAGGGAAGACTACTGTATCAAGAATTTGATAAGCCCTGGGCATCCCTTGGTGGGGACGTTTATATTTTCTAGACTGCCCATGTATGTGGCAATGCTTCCTAACTCCAGGGCACACATCATAGCTGTTCTCCTTAACCAAGGTGATATTTTGACCCCCCTTTTGCCTTATTTCTTGCCTATCTCTCAAATAGTTCAGAACTTGGGTGCGTGTAGGGGGGAAGAGGTATATATTGATTTCTTAAATAAATCCCATCAGTTCTCTTTAGAGGTGCCTAGGTGGCTCAGACAGTGAAGCCTCTGCCTTCGGCTCAGGTCATGATCTCAGGGTCCTGGGATCGAGCCCCGCATCGGGCTCCCTGCTCAGTGGAGAACCTGCTTCCCCTTATCCTTCTGCTTCTTCCCCTGCTTCTCCCCCAACTTGTGCTCTTTCTCTCTCTTTCTCTCTCACTCTGTATCTCAAATAAATAAATAAATAAACAAACAAATAAATAAATAAATATCCCATCAGTTGTCTTTAAAAATGGCATTTTCCCCTAGTTGGGTCTGCACAAAGCAAAAAAAAAAAGAAAAGAAAAACAAAACCAAGAAAATACTACCAATTCTCTCCCTACCCATACCCAATGTTCTACTACAACCCTCATTATAATGCATTAGCTTTTTGGTGAAGCAGTAGTTACCAAACCATTCGTAATCCATATGCTGCTACCCAGGACTGGCAACCAGAACTTGAGGATTAATGGCGAGAGCTATAAAGAAGCCTTTGGACATTTCCCCCGAGAGCCTCTATGAGTAGCACCAAGATGAGTATCACGGCAAGCTTCTGTGCTTCCCGCTGCCGTGTCCGGTTCTGGTGCCTTCTTTCCCAACTAGAGGCCAAGAGAAAAGGCTTTTCGGATCTTCCAGGGTATGTACGACATGAAGAGCTCATTCTAGTAAAGGGAACCAGAGCCTTGTCATCTGACACTAATGAGGTGCCCTTCCCTTGGCTTAAAGGGATCTGGAGAAGGACGAGCAGATAACCTTCAGCCTAAATAAGTTATACCATCACCGCTCTGGAATCTCTCCGAAGCATGCCCGGTCACAATGAGGAATTCCACAGGGCACGTGGCCCTCTTGGACTCCTTCCAAAGGAGTAAGTTATCAGAAGAACCTCGTTCTAACACGGGCCCCAGGGGCAGTGTTAGTCGGCAAGCTTCAGGGTAGCCAGGAAAAATCTGGTGCTAGTCAGTTAATCACCTCATGTCTGTTCATGAGTCGAGCCTCAGTCACAAGGACCCAGTCTGTCACTCCCCTATCCCTCATTCTTTTGTTGCCCAGCTAGCTTCCAGCTTGTCCACAGGGCACCTCTGAGGGTCTGACAAAATGAGCCTTTTGCTCAAAATGCCCAATCCAGAGGATTTTCTCATGATCTCTTGCTTTCTGTTACCCGTCCTTCCTCTTCATGCCGTTCTCTGGGCTCCGAAGTCACCGCAGGCACAAGAATCCAGCCCGACGGACTCTGCTATCCCACAGGGGTCAAGACACCCAAGGCAATGCCACCACAGTGAAAGGAAGAGCGCAGATGGCCAAGTTCAGGGGGTAGAAGGCCTTCAGAATCCGCCTTGAGGCTCTCGCCGCCTCTAGACTGGAAACCATCTTGGCCCCGTCCACCAGGGTAAGCGGTTTACTGACAGCTTGAAGAGCCCTGAACTTAAACTGAAAGATGAGCACAAGACAGGAATTTGGACTCCGGAAGAACTGTCTAAGTACGGATTATTTTTCTATGGTCTTTGACGAGAACAAACGAAGCTGAGCGTTTTCCTTTTGTTCTTCTGGCATTGTTTACTTTCTTTTTATTATTCTGAAGAGCACTTAGAGCTCTGGCAGTGTTTCTGTCCTAAAATCTTATTGTCAAAAGTTTCTTTTTCAGCTGTTTCAAATCATATCCGATGGCATGAGGGCTTTGCCTGGGCTCATCGCTTCACCTCAGAAGAAATAGAGTTCACTCTTTTAAATGAACATTGATTGTCTACAGCTTTAACTTTTCTACACTTAAGCTGCGGGCTTTATTTAAAAATCTGTTTTCCCTCATCAAAAAGGAGCTATGATGGAACTCCTCGCTCTGCTGGCGTCTGGGTAATGACCTAACACGGTATGTTGGCCTATCGCTGTGTTATGTCAGATTTTCACTCCATGTGGAGTCATTCCTTGTCAATGGCGGTTTTGTCAACTGTGGTTTTGGAGGCAATGGGGTTTTATGCTTGTGCTTGAAGTTTTAAAAATATACAAGCTTTTAACATGGGCAAAGTTTAGTTCAGTTCTCTTTACAAAGTAGCCTAATTTGCTGTTATTCCTCCCTCTCTGTCCGGGCCTGTGTGGGATAGCATAGTAGAGTTGGTGCACTGCCCTTTTGGAACATGCACAGACTATCAGCACGGAAAAATCATCCCTTCAGCCTTGTGATGATTTGTGAAAAGCTCAGATTAATTTATCAGGCATTTTCCTGACACCTGTGGGAAGTCTGCGTGTGCAGCAGAATGGAGATGAGGCCGCCGTCTGGAGCAAGACCGCCTGATCGAATCCCAGCTGCTTAGCTGTGGTGGGTTGAACGGTGACCCTGACAGATCTGTGGACCGCCTAACCCCCCAGAAACTGTGAAGGTGACCCTACTTGGGAAAAGGGTTTTTGCTGATGTAAACCTAGAAGGTTCTCTACGTGAGAGCATCCTGGATTACGGCGGCGGGGGTGGATGAAGGGGTGGGTGTCCTACATCTGATGACAAGTGTCCTCATGAGAGACAGAACAGAAAAGACAGACTCAGAGGAGGAGAAGGCCACGTAAAGCCTCAGGCAGACATTGGAACAAGGCAGCCACAAGCCAAGGAATGCCCAGAGCGTCAGAAGCTGCAAGAGGCAAGGCCGAGAGTCTCTGTGAGAGCCTTTGGGGCAGGCGTGACTCTGGTGATACCTTCCCTTTGGACTTCTGACCCCAGAACCATGAGAGAATAAATTTCTGTTGTCTGAAGCCACTCAGTTTGTGGTTGTTTGTTACAGCAGCCCTAGGAAATGAATACATCACCTCATGTCAGCTGAGCGACCTTGGAGCGGTTATTTGACCTCCATAAATCAGTTCCTTCTAACGAAAACTCTTGTCTCAGGTCTGTTGTAAGGATAAAATGCTTTTACCTAGCTGGCTGCCTTAGAACAGTGCCATACCTAGCCTGCTCTAGATAAGTGTTACTTCTGCCCAGTAGGATCCAGTAAGTGCTGGTTGAAAGAATCACCATGGGAGAAATAAAAAACTTCCAGAAGAAGCTGCTTCTGCTGATCTCAGTGCCTCCACAATAGCTCCCAAAGAATATACAAAAGGTGCAAGGAGCCCTAAAAGAGCCATGATTTATTTTTTTCCCAAATACGTTTATTTTTTCAGTGTTACAAGATTGATTGTTCAGTGCTCCATGCAATACGTGCCCTTCTCAATACCCACCACCAGGCTTGCCCAACCCCCGCCCCCTCCCCTCCAAAACCCTCAGTTTGTTGCTCAGAGTCCACAGTCTCTCATGGTTCATCACCCCCTCCGTATTTCCCCCCATTCACCCTTCCCTTCCCTTCTCACAATGCCCTCCATGATTTTCCTTATGCTCCACACGTAAGTGAGACCACAAGGTAATTGACTCTCTCTGCTTGACTTATTTCACTCCGCATAATCTCTTCCAGTCCCGTCCAGTTTGATACAAAAGTTGTGTATTCATCCTTTCTGATGGAGGCATAATATTCCATTGTATATTTGGACCATATCTTCTTTATCCATTCATCTGTTGAAGGGCATTTTGGTTCTTTCCACAGTTTGGTGATTGTGGCCATTGCTGCTATGAACATTGGGGTCCATGTGGCCCTTCTTTGTACTGCATCTGCTTCTTTGGGGTAAATACCCAGTAGTGCAATTGCAGGGTCATAGGGTAGCTCTATTTTTAATTTCTTGAGGAATCTCCATACTGTTTTCCAAAGTGGCTGCACCAATTTGCATCCCCACCAACAGTGGAGGAGGGTTCCCCTTTCTCCACATCCTCTCCAACATTTGTTGTTTACTGTCTTGTTGATTTTGGCCATTCTAACTGGTGTAAGGTGGTATCTCAGTG
>CM052811.1:26568098-26637209 GCA_028533885.1 Nasua narica | reverse complement strand
GTCTTCTGAGAAGAAATCCTAGATATAAAACCCCATGTCAGGGGAGACTCAGGAGGTTTTAGAGCTCAAAAGATCATTGCTCAGATGTTTGTCATGTTCAGATCATTTCGAACAACATTCCCATTTCACAGATGAGAAGAGTGACTCTCAGCCGGCACAACAGCCCCAGGGGACACGGGCTCTGGCGGCAGAAGCCAGCTCTCTGTCAGAACCCCCACTCTAGGGATGCTTGTTCTAGGAAGCAGACCTGGGTGGGAAAGCCGTGAGGGACCAGAGCAAACATTAGGACTTGGATATTTCTTTCCACTGGCCCCATGGCTTAGTCTGAGTGTGGCCCAAACCCACATTCGGTTCTGTTATGAAGTGGGCCAGCTCCCAGCTCTCCAGCATCTCCCTGACTCGTTAGGGTCTCCAGAGCACAGCGAGGGTCTGTGGAAGTAGGCTTTTGGAATCCGGCCCCGGGGTTTGTCTCTCCCAGCATGTTTTCTAGAAGCAACAGCAACACTACTTCCCCTTCAGGATAATTGGGGGAAAGTAGAGGACCTATGCCTAGGACAGCGCCCGACGCACAGTGGGTGGGAGGCACACATTAGCTATTGTTCTTTTTATTGCTACTCATTATGGCTTGTCTTTGATAGAACTCGGCACTGTAAAGTGAAGGTCATAAAAGTGGTCTACCGGAATAGAAGTTGTGAGCATGAACTCAGGAACCAGACTGCCTGGGTTCAGATCCCAATGGTGTCCTTCTAAGCTGTATGGCTTTAGATACATTATTTGATTTCCTGTACCTCAGTTTCTTCATCCATAAAGAAAAAAAATTAGCAAGATAGCAAGATAACAATAGTATGTGGCATATGGAATAGCAAGGAGTGACTGAATGAATATATGTAAAGTTTTTAAAAGGGTGCCTGGCACATAGTATGTGCTCAGTTAGGTGTTTACTATATGGCTTTGACTTATACCCCAGGATGGTGGTGAGATTCAAACGAGATCCATATTTAGAAGCCTCTAGCGTATTCAGCTGTTAATCATCACTATCATCATCATCCTCATCATCACACGACTGAACCTCTCCCTCACCATGGTCTGCTCTCGTATTTGTTTAACAGCTAATGTTTAGTGAAATGCATTAGTGCGGCATTTGTGGAAAGCAGTGTGCAAAGTCTGTTTACTTAGAATAATACTGAGCTGGAAGCTAGGTTTTCCAGGAGTTTTCTTAGGCAGCTTCTACCCTGTTGCTGGTGAATCATTCAAGGTGAGACTAGTGCCCTGGAGGGACACATCTATGGAAGACCCTAAGTGGAATGGCTCTGTGGTCCCCAGGGTTTCCTCTTTATTGGGAGTGGGCTCAGTGTTTGCGATCCAGGGGCCATGCCTGTCTAACATGGCTCTATCCCCTGGCTGTTGCTGACCCACTCTGTGGTGGGCCCCAACTTTCTTCCCAGTCCTGGACCTGAGGAAACAGGATCAGTCCATTTCCGGTGCCATAGTTGTGCAATGTGAGGCGGGGGGGTCTTCAGCTGCCAAGTTTCCTCCAGTCAGCAGTAGGAGAGAAAGAGACTGAGATGCAGGAAGAAACAGAGTGAAAATATGGGGAGGGCCCTAAGAACATTCGAAGCCATGGAACTTCATTGTATCTTTGCTCTTCCCAAGTAATGTGAGAGAGCCTATATCCTTCCAATACAACCCCTGTTTGGACTAAGTGGTATTTCTGCTCCTTGCAACCAGGAAAATCTTCCTTTTCCTCCTAGAACCAGCCCAAGTAGTTCTAGTTCTACAAAAATTTTTCTGACTCCCTATCCCACTAAGCCTAGTCTGAGCTCCAGCGTCTTGCACCTCCCTCCCCATGGCACTCCCTAGACCCCTTAGGGCACTAAGCTTTTTAAGGACAGTGTCTGGGTCTTCTTTCTCCCAAATTTCCATCACCTGACCCAGTGCAGGGGCCCAATAATAACTTGACCTTGTTTTTAAGTGATTATGTGAACGAGGGCATGCAAATGGCCTCTGATTGACAGGTCAGATTGTATCTATGCTCTTCCTCAAACTGGAGACTCTGTGAGGTGATCCTAGATTCTTTGTAAAGGGAGACTCTGAAGGGGTTCAAATGGAAAGTTCTAGAACTCCAGAGGTTGACAGTCTCCATTTCATGCTATTCAAACTGTACTTCCTCATCAACATCTTTCTGTTTCCTTGCCCCAGGTTGTCTCCAGCACCACTCAAGTGGTTTGGCGTTATGAATCACTTGTGTCCCTCTTAGGCTTATAAACGGAGTAAGAAGAGATGACAAAGGGAGAGAGATGTTGAAACTGACAGCTGATTTCAAGAAGAGCTAAGAGGAAACTCATGCTGCTTATGTGTGAGAGAGAAATCTCCAGAAGAAGTGGACTGAGCTACAAGCTATGAAAGTCAGGAGAGGAATTTGTAACCTGAAGGAATCGCATCTGATCAGTCAACTCAGTGAAACAACTAAATTGACCAAAGCTATAAGATGTTAGAGTTTTCTGTTCCCAGCAAACTAAAAGTTACTTTCATCTGCTTAGCTGGATCCCAAGGAACAGTCTGGCCAGGAACAACCTGGCTGCAAAGGGGCACAGATGACTAAGTCTACTCCCCTCAGGGGGAGAGACATGGGGCTTTGGGCAATTTCTCTGAAGTCCCTCTAGAGGCTTCTAAAGATTGGTATTGGCATCTGGTCTTTAATCCTGGACATCAAGCTTGTTGATTTTTGCCTCGGACCATCTGTTTCTCAGCTTTGCATGGAACCTTTTCCTTTGTGACAAGTAGGGAAAGAAATACTATATTTTTTATTTCTTTCTGTTTTGCCTTCCATCTCAGTCACACCATCAGAAAGGGAGAGTTTACTTGCCTGCTGATGCTCTGATGAAAGATTAGACACAAAGTACTGACCTTGATACCTATAGGACATTTCCTACAGGATGGGTGCCTTTATCCTTCAGGTTCACATGGGAAGTCAGGGATACTGAGTGCACTCTTGTGACCATTTAATGTCTGTGCCCAGAGCACTGTTTGCACTACTTGCAACTCATATATGTGAGGAGAGTGACTCTGGGACCTGTCTACCTACTTGGATTCTGACTGAGCCCATTCCTAAGCAAGTGCATGGACAAGTTAGCTAACCCCTCAGCTCCTAGCTTACTAAGTGGGATAATGAGAGCACCTACCTCACTGAGGCATTGTGACGGTCTGCCACTTAGTAAACTCTCATGCACGTTAGTTACCATTGTTATCTAATATAGTAATAGTATTTCTGATATTAAGGTGGGAGCAAGTTTTGCACTTTCCAGAAGTGTAAGAAAGACAAGAAGGACGCTGGGTAGTCAAACAGGCTTTTCCTTGAGTTTATCCCACTCCGAAGAATTTGGTGTTGTCATATATGGGACATGAAGACATGAAGACCGGGAATGGACGTTTCCAAACTGGTGAATGCCTTAGGGATTTTTTCTCCATTGCTGTTCATACGGTTGTGCCCTCAGTTTTTAGTCACTAAGGTCATTCCAAAGCAATCAGGAGCTGGGGGACCACTGTCCTATAGTAAACCCAGTGCCACCCTGATCCAAGCTTCTCCAATTCAGTTGATGCGGGCTTCCTTGGCAAATGCTTGCTGGCCATTGTAGACTCTCCCCTTCAAGGAGGCTGCAGACACCACTCTGGCCACCAGAATGAAGGCTGTACAAATAGAGCCACTGTTCTGGACAAAATGGCGGCTCTCATCTCTCATTAAAAGATGTTAGGAGACTGATTTTTTTCCCCCTTTGCAACCACTATTTATTGCATGAGATTTCAGAAGATGTAGCAAGTTTATGGAGACACCATGAGATTGTATAAATAAAATGAAGTCATATCTGGGACAGATATACCAAAGAAAATCGTACCCCAAATGTCTAAATTGCAGTTCCTATTCAGCCAAGGGTCCCACTGAATTAAAACACAGACTGCATAACTATGTACACAAAATGCCTTTAAAGTTCTTCCATAAATTCAGGGAAAAGTAATAGTCCGTTTAGAGCTACTAAAGCAAAATTCCTTACTGTAGATTTATAGGCACTAGTACAAGTGGTCCCCACATACCCTTTTTAATTTTTTTAATTATAAATAAGAAAGAACAGATTCTACCCTCACAACTTCCACCCCAGTGCTTACAGCCTCCAGGCACGAAGGACAGAGTTCTTGGGGAAAAAGAAAGCTGAATTCTAGGCCTCTGAGTGCAAAGTTATAGTCTAACTGAACATTAATTACATTTTGAATCCACTACATTTTTCCTTTGAAATCCACGTATTAGTCAACATCTTGGATGCTTTCTGTTCAATTTGTAGAAAAATTCTCCCAGAACTCTTAAGCCTTTATCATAATAATTTTTATTTCTTAATTTTCCTTTTCAAGTAAGTGAGAGAATCAAGTTGAATAAGCAATAATATATGTCATCCATTTAATACAGAAATTCTGAGAATTATAGCTTTCTCTTGGTGCTCGCCATCACTATGAGTGTTGCAATCAAGCAGTTTCCATGTCCAGGCAGACCAGTCCTAGGCCACGTCAAAAGGGGCAATGTCTTAGTCCTTGCTGTAGGAGAGCTCACTGCTGCTGAGACCCACATGTGAGCAGTGACTCCAGGACATGGCAGTGGCTATCTAGAGCCATTGTTAAGTAGTTGGGGGCCACAAACAACATCTATCAACCAAGTCATCACTCCCCTAATACCCACCATCAGCAAGAATGATAACATTCTATCCAGGATAGCCATGCTGGATGCACGGATCTATTTGCCATCTAGGAGTATTCCTTCATTACGGCTCTTAGTGCTACTGACTTCAGATTACATGACATGGAAATGTGTGGGATAAAGGATGACTGGGGAGGATCTACCCTCAATCCTGCAGCCCCAGGATAGATTGACTTGTCTATATGCAAAATAGCTATCAAGTAAACTGAGACCACAGGAGTTACATAAAAGGAGTTACATAAAGGTACCATATCACTGCATTGTTGAAAAGAATTACGATCATCATTTCATAAATCTATGTGATGTGCATAGGTATTATTATTCTCAGTTTACCAATGAAGAGAGAATCTCAGTACTCAATGTTGGAAAATGGCTTAATCTTGCTAGCAATATAAGAAGTGTACATTAAAACAAGACAGCATAGTTTAACTATCAAACTAACAAAGATATGCTCATCATCTGTAGCCATCAGAGAGATTCAAATCAAAACCACACTGAGATACCACCTTACACCAGTTAGAATGGCCAAAATCAACAAGACAGTAAACAACAGATGCTGGAGAGGATGTAGAGAAAGGGGAACCCTCCTCCACTGTTGATGGGGATGCAAGTTGGTGCGGCCACTTTGGAAAACAGTATGGAGATTCCTCAGGAAATTAAATATACAGCTACCCTATGACCCTGCAATTTCACTACTCGGTGTTTACCCCAAAGAAGCAGATGCAGTACAAAGAAGGGCCACATGGATCCCAATGTTCATAGCAGCAATGGCCACAATCAGCAAACTGTGGAAAGAACCAAAATGCTCTTCAACAGATGAGTGGATAAGGAATTGTGGTACATCTATACAATGGAATATTATGCCTCCATCAGAAAGGATGAATATCCAACTTTCGTATCAACATGGATGGGACTAGAAGAGATTATGAGGAGTGAAATAAGTCAAGCGGAGAGAGTCAATTATCTTATGGTCTCACTTACGTGTGGAGTATAAAGAAAATCATGGAGGGCATTGTGAGAAGGAAGGGAAGGGTGAATGGGGGGAAATCGGAGGGGGTGTTGAACCAGGAGAGACTGTGGACTCTGAGCAACAAACTGAGGGTTTTGGAGGGGTGGGGGTGGAGGGGTGGGCGAGCCTGGTGGTGGGTACTGAGAAGGGCACGTACTGCATGGAGCACTGGGTGTGGTGCATGAACAATCAATCTTGTAACACTGAAAAATTAAAATAAACATATTTGGGGAAAAAAAGATATCTGGACCATCAAATCAGCAATATTTAAAAAAAGTTTTGTCTTATGTGGGCAACATTGCATTGAGATGGAAATTCTCTTTCTACAGGGGGAAGTACACGTTGGATAAGCTTTTTGGCAACATGCATCAGAATCTTTACAAGTTCATACCTCTGGATGCAGTAATTTTATTTCTAAGATTTCCTTCTAAGGAAGTAGCAGGGAATGCGAACAAATTTTGTCTACAGAAATACTTTTCACAATATTCTTTATAAAGGTGAAAGCTTGAAAACAACCTGAATATTTAACCATAGAGAAATAGTTCTGATACGCCTATATAATGGAATACTGGGGAGCCCCTAAAAGTGATGCTTGGAAGAACTTTAATGACATGAGAAAATGTTTAGCGTATAATATTAAGTGAAAGAGCAAGAAAAAAGACATAATAAGGCACAATCACCGTTTATAAAAACATGCATGTAAATCTATTCAGACTGGACTGGAAGAAATAGAAGTGTAGTTATCTCAGGTTTCTGGGTTGTGTGTAATTTTGGATTTTAAAAATACTTTTCTGCGTGTCCCATATTTTTAGAAGGAGGCCGTATTATTTTTATAGTCAGAAGATAACCACAGCAAAAGATCTTCAAAACAAATTAAAATGTAAACAAAATATGCTCAGAGAGATTAGTTGACTTGCCCAAGTTCCCACAGCTGCCAAGCACAGGAGCCAGCACCGGAATTCAGCTCTTCTGACTCTAATCGCAGTGTCTCCCTACCCATACCGTGGTGTTCCTGAACACAGTTTAGCTTGAGCGAAGCATCATTGATGTTAGAGTCATTAGAACACAAGCTCTTCATGTAATTCAAGCCCATTACTACTTTGATTAGACTCAGGAATACAGGCAAGTTTTGTGGCCTTGCTCAACTTTCCAAGTCTTGCAAGTTGCCAACATTCACATTTAAAATACTCAAATATGTTAAACTCACTGCCGGGACCCAGCTTCCAAAATGTATTGCCTGTACTAGATATGAAACTCTCTTAAGACAGAGAGCCATGGAACTCCAACACAGAAGATGACCTGGAAAGCTTATTCCAGCCACTTCCAAATTGGACTACACAGTAAAGTTACTGGGACGATTTTCTAAAAATACAGATCCAGGTCCCACCCTAGAGAGTCTATTTTTGTAAGTTTGGGATGGAGCCTTGGCCTCTGTGGTTTTTTTTTTTTCTTATAAAGATTTCAATTTTATTTCATTGCAAATGGCGTGTGTGTGTGTGTGTGTGTGTGTGTGTGTGTTTACACAAAACAATCACATCTCTGAGAACAACTTAAAAAACATAGCTGGGAACTGTTTTGGCTTTGTTTTGGTTTTATCTTCTCTAAGCATAAATTTCATTTTATTTTTTCTGGCTTTATTGAGATATAATTGACATATAACATTGTGTATGTCTAACATATACTATATGTTGATTTAATACACTTATGCATTACAAAATGATTACCACCATAATGTTAATACCTCCATTACAGCATGTAATTAACTTTAAAAAAATTATTAACATATAATGTATTATTTGTTTCAGGGGTACAGGTCTGTGATTCATCAGTCTTACACAATTCACGGCATTCACCACAACACATACCCTCCCCAATGTCCATCACCCAGCCACCCCATCCCTCCCTCTCCCCTTCCCTCCAGCAACCCTCAGTTTGTTTCCTAAGATTCAGAGTCTCTTATAGTTTGTCTCCCTCTCTGGTTCCTCCTTGTTTTATTTTTTCTTCTCTTCCTCTATGATCCTCTGGCTTGTTTCTCGAATTCCACATCAGTGAGATCATATGATAATTGTATTTTTCTGATGGACTTATTTTGCTTAGCATAATGCCCTCTAGTTCCATCCACATCATTGCAAATGGCAAGATTTCTTTCTTTCTTTTTTTTTTTTTTTGATGGCTGTATAATTGGCCTCTGTATTTTTAAAAGCACCCTGGACAGGACCATCTTTGAACAATTCTAGCCAGTGGCAGAAAGTTTCTGAAGAGGCCCCTGTATGCACAGTGAGTCTCAGGTGGTGATTCACCATTCAGGTTTAAAAAAAAAAATCTTCCTCAAAATGAGGATTCACTTAGAACTTGAGTATACTGGGCACTGAGTCCTGTAAACACCTGGCTCACCCACTAAATGGTCAGTGGAGAGTCACTTTGTCTCCCCTTGTTGCATTTTACTCTTTATCTATTGTCACTAAGCAAATGACACCTAAAACTTACCGTCTTTAAACAAAAACATTTATTATCTCATAGTTTCTGTTGATCAGGAATCTGGGCATGGCTTAGGGGAGTGACTCTGGGTCAAGGGCTCTCTGAGGTTGCAGGCAAGCTGTTGGCCAGAGCCGTGGTCTCATCTGAACGCTAGAGAGGGGACAAGAGGAGGAGGGAATCTGCCTCCATGCCCACTTATGTAGTTACTGGCAGGTCTCTGTCCTCCCCTGACAGCCTCAGTCACAACATGGCAGCTGACTCCATAAAAAGAATGATCAGAGAGAGTAAGAGAGTGAGAGAGAGAGAGAGAGTGAGAGGGAGTGTTCATGCAAGCCAGAAACGCAGTCTTTTTATGATCTACTCTCAGAAGTGACATCCCATGGCTGTTGTGTATTTGTTAGATATAAGGCAGTAATTTCAGCATACAGTCAAGGGGAGGGAATGACCCAAGGATATGAATACCAGGATGTAGGGGCTGCTGGGGGCCATCTTGGAGGATACTCGCCACATAGCTCCTAGGCAAACAGCAGAGTCAAAATTCTATACCAAGCCACCTTCACCTTTATCCCTTAGTGTCTAGTTGGTAGGTAGGCAGAGGTGGGGCTGACATGAACTCTGCCTATTGATGGCAATTCAACCAGTGGACCCAAAGCAGAAAGAGAATAAACCTTTGAGTTTAGTGTAGGCCAATGCCTGAATTTTCACACATTCAGCATGAGCTATAGATTCACTGTAGATATCAATAGAGAGATTTCATTAGTGAACAGGGTCATGCACTCTGTTTTTGCCTTTTAAAGGAAAGTACATTTCAAATGATCTTGGGAACTATCGTTTTTAACTCCTCTCGTTTTTGGTTCTGACTTGTGCAACAATACTCAATATTCCTAGAAAACATGGGACTGGAACTTCATGTCCTGAACTCAAATGCAACTTTCTCAAGGGCTAATATAACTACATCTTTCAACCTCTTTGGAAGATAGACAACAAATATTGAGTAAAAATAAATATGTTCATCTATATTTTATACATATTGCATACATATACACACGTACTTCATTGTGACCATCTGGGGCAACTCAATTTACTCCACTCTCTCCAGGTCAGCCTTGGTAGCAGAGCCTTCTAGTAACGTGGACAAAGCTAGGCATCCAGACACAACTAGTTGAGCCACTAGACCTGCCATCTAAAGTTAATTTCAACTTGCCATTTGTTTGTCGACTGACCACTGTGACAAAATTTTCCAGTATTTCAACTCGCTCATGAGTCAGAGCCACACATTAAAGCAGCAAGTACAGCTGTGCCATGGCTGCTCTTAGGATGGGGTGTTTTCCAGCTCTCCCTGTGAAGTCACTGGTGAGGAAGGAGTCCCCATTGTCATTTCAGCTGCCAAGACATTTCATGCTAATGAACTGTGAAAGGGAAGTCACTAATGATACGAAATCCCTTTTTATGGCCAGGGCTGGGCCAAGGCCACCAGACAGGTCATATTTTTCCCATGCTGCTGGACCACTAGGAGACGTTCTTCACAGCTAAGACTGATCCTTCAGTACATGGGAAGTGGGAGAAGGACAGGCCCATTCATAAGTGGTGCCCAGGGACTTTGGGGACATTGGCGTCATTCCAGAAGCCACTATTTCCTTCCTCCCCAACACCTCAAAATTTTAGAAGGGAGATTAAATTAGCTTCAGAGCAAAATAGAAGGGGAAATACTTTTGGCAGATCACCTAGGAAAATGAAAAGTAATTCCCAGGGTACCTGTTTTAGTTATGGAAAGTCACATAAATATTACTATCCCAATGGAGCTCCTCTCCATCCCTAATTCAAGCCAGCTGATGGCCTGAAGACCTGCACAGAGGAATTGCCAAGGGAAACACTTGTAGTCCGATTGAAAGACCCCTGCTCTGCAGTTAAGAGAAACTGCTTCCATGTTTCACTTTTGTTATTTCCTGGCTATGTAACCTTGTGGAAAACACGGGCACTTTCTGAATTTCATATTCTTATCTATGTATCATTAACCACTTCATATGAACCTTACGAAATTCAGTGAGGTCATAGCCATAGAAGGGAATATTAAAGTAATGTCACTATTAAGAATATCTTTTTTTTAATCATTCCAGCCCTGTGACAGAAATTCTGCCATTAAAGATAGCACTCTCTGATAAGGCACTGTTCTCCTGGTACCCTCTTTTTTTTTTTAAATGACTGAATTTCTATTTTATTTGGTTTTTTTTTCTCCCCAAATATGTTTATTTTTTCAGTATTACAAGATTGATTGTTCATGCACCACACCCAGTGCTCCATGCAATACGTGCCCTTCTCGATACCCACCACCAGGCTCACCACCCCCACCCCCTCCCCTCCAAAACCCTCAGTTTGTTGCTCAGAGTCCACAGTCTCTCCTGGTTCATCGCCCACTCCGATTTCCCCCCATTCACCCTTCCCTTCCTTCTCACAATGCCCTCCATGATTTTCTTTATACTCCACACGTAAGTGAGACCATAAGATAATTGACTCTCTCCGCTTGACTTATTTCACTCCGCATAATCTCTTCTAGTCCCATCCATGTTGATACAAAAGTTGGATATTCATCCTTTCTGATGAAGGCATAATATTCCATTGTATAGATGTACCACATCTTCCTTATCCATTCATCTGTTGAAGGACATTTCGGTTCTTTCCACAGTTTGGCGATTGTGGCCATTTACCCCAAAGAAGCAGATGTAGTGAAAAGAATGGCCATATGTACCCTGGTACCCTCTTTTAAAAGCAAACTTTTTTTTTTTTTTAAGGCAACACAGAATCTGTGAGTGATTAGTCAATAGATTTTGTTTCCCCAGGAAATAGGTATTTTAAGGTACTGAAGGGGTATTTTAAGGTACTGAAGGAATGAGGGTGTGAGGGAACAGGGATTTGGGGAAGCATGGATATTATCTTTATTTTATTTTATTTTAGGAAGATTTTATTTATTTGAGGGAGAGAGAGAGCAGGAGCAGGGGCAGAGGGAGATGAAGAAGCAGACTCCCCACTGAGCAAGAAGCCCGATGCAGGGCTCAATCCCAGAACCTTGGGATCATGACCTGAGCCAAAGGCAGACACTTAACCGACTGAGCCACCCAGGCGCCCCTGGATACTGTCTTTAAAGAAAGAAATGAGGGGGAGTATCTGCTCTTAATGTGGAACCAGAGGTCGGGCAGTGCAAGGACAAGAAGGGCTGTAGGAATCCAGCCAAAGGACTCCGAGGCTGTGAGGTGGGCCGTCTACAACCATGGAATGGCACTGAGATATCAAGGGGCTGGTTTTGTTGAAAGGAGCAGAAATGACTGATCTGGAATGATCCTTCAGTCCAGACAAGGCAAGGAAACAGATCAAAATGTGCCATTAGAATGATAGGCATTATCAGAAATATATTTCAACAAGTTTTTCCCCCCATCACTGAGACTCTTGTTTTCTAGGAAGTGTCACTTCATTGGAAAGGGTTCTCAAACCAATTTCTGAATGTCTTTCTAGGTTGTCTCTAGTTCTGCTACACACCCGAGGCTCCCTTAGCCTTTGGGCAGGGTCCACTTGAAACATACCACAGAAATAGGATCTTCCTGTCCTTTGCTCCTGTATCACTAATGCAGGTGAGTGCAAGGCTCAGTGTGAAAATGATTTAAAAAAAAAAAAAAGCCTCTATTTACCAAGCATAGATTGTATGCCAGGCACAGTGCTATACTCCTTACATATATTATTTTATTTTTTACAATGGCTTTATTGATGTGTATTAGTGTACAACAGGCTACAAATATTCAATGTGTACAATTTGCTAGGTTTTGACCTATGTATACAGCCATGAAATTATCACCACAATCAATAATGAACGTATCAGTCACCCCTAAAGTTTCCTGATGCCCCTTTTTAATCTTTTGCTTCTACCCCTGCCTGCCCCACAACCCTATGCTCAGATAGCCAACTACTCATTCGCTTTCTGTCACTATAGTTTGTATTTTCTAGAATTGTATATAATTGGAATCATTCAGTATGGCCTTTTATTTGTCTGACTTCTTTACTCAGCATAATGATTTTGAGATTCATCCATTCTATTATATTTAATAATATAGTTAATTTTCTACTGTTGAGTTGTATTCCATTTATATGGCTTCACCTTAACTTGTTTATCCAGTCACCTACTGACGAACATTTGGATTGTTTCTAGTTTTAGAGCACAGGGTGAGGCAGGGTTTATAATGGAGGTCACTTGTTTCCATCAGTTCCTAGAGAGGAGAGCCAGAAAATCACTTTTGTAAGAGCCAGAAGTCCAAAAGTTTAGTCTAACTTCCTTGAAGAGATCAATCTCTTTCCATTAAAAGTCCAGAGATCCAGGGGCACCTGGTGCCTCCGTTGGTTTAGTGCCTGACTCTTGATTTTGGCTCAGGTCATGATCACATGATCACGGGATCAAGCCCCGTGTCAGGCTTTGCACTCAGTGAGGAGTCTGCTGGAGATTTCTCTTTCTCCCTCTTCTTCTGATGCTCCTCTGACCTCTCAAATAAATAAATAAATCTTAAAAAAAAATAAAGAATACAGGTTTCCAAATACTTACAAGTATCCAACTCAGTCCTATCTCAGAGTACTCCTCACAACAAAGGGTTGCTGACAGAGCTGAGTTAACGTGCTGGTCCAGGGCACTGAAATGGGGCAGAGCTCCAGTTCCCTGCTTCCCCAGCAAGCTAGGCATGAGGGTGCCATCTTGATTCTTTAGGACCAGCCTGACTGAATTCCATGCATTCAGTGACTGTGGCTCCCAGTCTGGCTGGCTAGGTTCCTTCCCATTAAAGCTCTTCTGATTCCCCCATTCAGCCCCAGCACGTGGTATTAGGCTACCCCAGAGAGGTGGGAATAGAAAAGCTTCTGAAGTCAGTCCCCTTATGGGCATGAACAATGGAGGAATAATGCCATAGAAGGCAAAGCTCGATCTGGGGACCACTGCTGGCAGAGGTTTCTTCTCTGGCAGCTCCCATGTGTGCTCCCATGGTAGTTTTCAAGGGAAGGTGACCTTCCACATACTCAACTTGGGTGATTTTGTAACCTCAGTCACCTGAGCCACAATAATCAGCTTGTGGTTTTCAGTTTATCACATAGTCACACCTCAGAATGAACTAGCTCTGCGTGAGAACTCATTGTCAGGATCCAGAACCATACCTTCCCCCCACTGTGTCTCAGTGCTGGGCTAGCCCTTGGGTCCTATTACATCTTGAGCTCAAGAAAACTATGCCAAGAGCCCATAACTGGTTTATAAATCTGTGTTATTAACACCACATAGCAGGGGTAGAAATAAATTTCTCTATAAATGTTCCTTGAGTATCAAGTAGTCAGCCAAGCAGGAGAGATAGTTCTGCTAGTCAGAAGTGTAGGAACTACTATACTTCAAAATATGTAAAAGTGACCAGGGAATATGTTCTAAGACTTCCAGGGAATGCCTGAAATTGAGGATAGAACCAAACCCTACATATACTATGTTTTTTCCTATACTTACACACCTATAATAAAGTTTAATTTATAGATTAGGTTAACAATAACAAAAGATAAAATTGAAGAATTGTAACTATACTAAAAGTTTATTTATTATATATAACTATACCATAATAAATAATTATGTGAATCTGGTTTCCCTCTCTCAAAACATTTCATTATACTATACTCACCCTTCCTCTTCTCTTAATGGCATAAGATGATAAAACACCTACGTGATGAGATGAAGGGAGGTGCATGACCTAGGCAAAGTGACCTAGCCTTAGGCTCCACTTGACCGTCTGATGATAAGTCAGTAGGAGAATCTACTGACCTGCCTCAGGCCATGTTTGACTATAGAAACTGGCAATCCAAAACTCAGTTTAGGGGAGGATGGCAGTAGAAGAATATATGTGTCTATGCTGTATGTGTCAGGAACATACTGTGAGGAACATGTTTGTTGGGAAGTATATATGTCATGGAAGGAAGGGCCTCTGCTGTTCTAAGCAAGTTACCTCTTGCTTCTTGCTGGGGTGTGTGCTATGTGGGATTAGTCCTTCCTAGGGACTTTGGTTACTGAGTTCAAGAGCTGCCAAGAGCAAGGTTGGCCATGGAAACCTTCCCCAGTGCAGAGAACCTTGTTCTTAGGAATAGGGGTTCAGCCTGGGCCATACCACCTTGGGCAAATCAGTGTCATCTTTGTGTCTCAGTGTTCTCATCAAGAAAATATGGAAAATAACTAGTTCTTCTCTGAGGCTTTATTGCAAGGCTTTACTGGGATGATGTACCGTAAGGTTGAACACATGTCCATTGTGCTGTAGCTGGGCTGACTCTTACTCCGATGGGCCATTCCTCTTGACATAAGCCTTGAGACCGAGCAGACACTCCCAGCAACATTCAGGGGCACACAGAGGGTTGAAATGAGTCTCCTCTGTGGGTCACTAGAGTTTTCCCAGAGGAGGAGAACAACTGGAAATCAGGACAGCACCACAGAGATATTTGTGTGTGTGGATAAAGATTGTTCCCCTGAATCTATGGGGGCAGATAGGAAGCATCATCAGTTTGGCTTCTAGAAATTTTCTTTCTTTCTTTCTTTCTTTTTTAAGATTTTATTTATTTATTTATTAGGAAAGAGAGTGAGTGTGAGAGAGCATGAGAAGGGAGAAGGTCAGCGTGAGAAGCGGACTCCCCATGGAGCTGGGAGCCCGACGTGGGACTCGATCTCAGGACTCCGGGATCATGACCTGATCCAAAGGCAGTTGCTCAACCAACTGAGCCACCCAGGCGCCCTAGAAATTTTCTTTATAAGGATGTTCATACTGTATCCAGAGCAAGGTCTTTCTTTTTCCGTGTAAATAGAGATTACTCTGTTAACATGGAGAATCCGCAAGGCCAATTGTACATAAAGGAGTTTTCATCTGTACTCTTTGTGCTTTGTTTCTGAAAGTAAAACATTTCTCCACTGCATCACTAACTCCCTGAGATATTAATACTGGACCTCTATACACCCCATTCCACACACACATATACACACGCACACATATACTACCTCAACCTGCTATACAATAATTGAGATATTCTCTAGAGGAAAGACCCAGATCTGAGACTTTAGGGCAGGAATGCTTCCTTCACTTAATACAAGTTCACTTTTGTATAGTTCTCCTTACCCTCTCCCCGAAGTGCTATAAGATATTTCTAGAACCACATTTTTGAATGACTTACCAAGTCACTCAAATCTCAGCCATAAATGGAAATTGCTGCCTTCAATGATATGCTCATATCTCATTCATATTAGTTTTGTTGGTCTTCAGATCTTTTCTGGGGGAAAGGGTTCCTCTTTATTATGTTCATGACAGCGGGTCACTTTCTGCCCTCTGCCAGCTTGGTGTACAATAAGCTTCCTCCAGCAGCCCATCTGGAAGTGAATTCAGTCTCCTGTCTGTGGGTGAGCATGTGTACGTGTACTCTGTTTCCTTTTATTAGACTTGAGGTCCATTTCTCACCTTGTTTTTTAGCTTTGCAGCCAAACTGAGTACAGGGCTCCTATTGATCTTTGTGGCCTGGAGTTGGCTTACTCTCAGTGAAATGAAATATACTCAGATTTGTCTCACGGAGCACGGAGCAAACGGAGAAATGAGCCATAAATTCAGGTGTACCCAAGTAGAGGATACAGTTAGATTAATTCTTGCTTTGAGTGTAGGCCAAATGTTGCAGTTGAGCTTAAACTGGTTGCCCAGGGCAGATTCTTGGAACTTGCGCTAGGTAATGTAATTTCCATTTTTCGTCCTACTCTGTGAATTCTACTAACAAAAGGAGCTACTGCTACAGAATGCGTAGGAATCAGCTTACCTGGGATATTTCCTTGAGGCCAGGTAACTTTGGAGGTGGGAGGAAATATGGGATGGCAGCCCGTTTTCTACTTTTCCTCTGTGTGCTTAACATCACTGGGTATATCTGTGTAAGAGAAAAGAGAAAAGTCCTTATTCAGCTTTGTAGGTGGCATTATTATGTATATTATGTATTTGATATAGTTCTGTGTTCCAAAATCAATGGACATCAGCAACTTTTGGGAGGAATTTGAGCTGCATTTCTGCTGTTTCTGTTAGGCCAACTCAACTGAATGACTTCTTAACTCTCTTACTGGAGTATTAGACATGGGACCCCGATTAGTGCTCATGGTGGTGCATCATTCTGTTTCGGGGATGGAGTTTCTCATGATGGCACCTCCGTATTTATGCAGGGTGAGTGCATTTCTCACTAGAAAGAGGGAACCAGCAGCCATGCCAACCCTCTGGGCTATGAGCATTCGGACCTTCCGAAGAATTTCCAAAGAGACTAAATTCCATAAAACTTGTTAACCTCAGAATCTCACACGTTGAAAAGAGCAGAGCCTGCAGAGGTCGCTCATTTTAAATCTTTTTCTTTTAATTATTTTTTCAATGATATAAAAAGACTGCTGGCTGATTGTTTGTTGTTTTTTAGTGAAACTTCTGTGAGGAGAGTCAAGGTAGAATTTCCTCTCTGTATTTTGTTTGCTTCCTTTCTTCCCACTTCTTTTTGCTCATCTTGCCAAGACTAACGTTTCTCTATGGCTTTGGTATGCTTTATCCTCTAGCAGGACTTTTGATCTTTACACATTTAAAGTTTGGAATACGCTTTGGTGGCCTTGAGTTTGAAAAAAAAGAAAAAGAAAAAGAAAAAGAAACCCTTCTTAATTTCCTTAACGTCTTCTTCTTTTGAACTTGTCATTGCTCAGTAATGTGGCTTCCCTTATGTAAGATCCAATTAATCAATTCAAAACAGTGTTGGGCAATTATCTGATGAATTTTTTAAAAGTATGGCTAGGCTGAAATAAGCTTTTTGAGAAGTCATGAATTCCCCATATACGACTCTCAGACCCTACTTAGTGTTTTTCCCAGTGCCCCGGCTTGGCAATCTAGATGGGGCCCTGAAGCAGGGAGAGACTCTCATCCTTAATTCTCATTGGTATTAGTCCAGCAACTTCTTAAAGAACCACTGTAATTTTTCTTTTTTCCCAATCAGTGTTTATCCTTCTTTAGAGAAAAGGGAGGTCTAATTTCCTGATTACTGTGTAGCACATGAAGCATAAAACCAGTAAGACTAGTGCTCATGGCTGACCTCCATGTGGCCAACACCTGTGTCCTGTCCCAGCACCTGGCCTCGTCCTGGCAACACCCTGCCAGCTCATGATCATGGGAGCTACGTGTGTGGATAAATTGAGCAAATTCATTCCACTTCTGTAAACCTACCATCAGGGGAAATCCTGCTGTTTGAAAGTCTTTACTAGGCTTTTTCGAGTTTGTATTAAGAATTATGAAAAACCGGGAGCCTGGGTGGCGCAGTTGGTTAAGCAACTGCCTTCGGCTCAGGTCATGATCCTGGAGTCCCGGGATCGAGTCCCACATCGGGCTCCCAGCTCCATGGGGAGTCCGCTTCTCACTCTGACCTTCTCCCTTCTCATGCTCTCTCTCACTCTCTCTTTCCTAATAAATAAATAAATAAAATCTTTAAAAAAAAAGAATTATGAAAAACCAGGACCTATCTGATAATCTCTCCAGGTTAGGTCATTTTTTAAAAGACAAAAAGGGGTTTACTTTTGCTGAAGTTGCAAGGCCTTCGGTTCCTGAAACCCCTAAGTCCCCTTATTTTGATAAAGCTGGTGTTTATTGGTCAGGGGTCTGAGCTGCCAACAACAGAATCCATTCTGGTTAGCTTCAGCAGGAAAGGGGTTTGTTCCAGAATATCACAGGAACCCCAGGTGAGTCAGAGAGTAGGCTCTGAGACCTTTGGGAACAATGTCCGGCCACAGCGTGGGACTTGTGGAGCAAAGTTGCCTTTGCCATCACTGTTTTGCCCAGTGACAAAATTGGGATGGATACCAGTAGCATCACCATTGCTGATCCTGAATCCAGGTGCCCCCATCATCATCCCAGTCTCTCTCCATTCAGCCAATCTTTCCAAATACAAGGCTCTCGTGGGTGGAGCTGATCTATAAAATCCAGGTTACCCTAGCTACAAGGGAAGTTGGATACACAAGATTTCTAGCTTCTATTTTGGGAAGATACAACTTATAATGTCAGATATCACCAAAGGTAAAGAGGAAATCATCAAAATGAGAGCCTTTTGTCTACCAAAAACACCACAGAGAGAGTAAAAAGACGACCTGCAGAATGGAAGAAAAGTTTTGCAAATCATATATTGGATAAAAAGTGGGAAAAGGATCAGAATAGACATTTCTCCAAAGAGGGTAACGAATGGCCCATATGCAAATGCTATATCCTCAGCATCATTAGCCATCAAGGAAACGAAAATCAAAACCACAAAGAGATACTACCATGCACCTACTAGGATAACTATGATAAAAAATTCAGATGATAGCAAGTGCTGGTGAGGATGTGGAGAAAAAGGAACCTTAACACATTGCTGTTGGAAATGCAACACATTGCCCCACCTTGGAAAACAATCTGGCAGCTTTGCAAAAGTGAAGCATAGAGTTACCATATGGCTCAGGAATTTTGCTTGTAGGTGTACACTCAAGAGAATTGAAAACATAAGTCCACACAAAACTCTTTACATGGATGTTCACGGCAGCATCTTTCAAAATAGCCAAAAAGTAGAAACAATACACATACCCATCAGCTAATGAATGGATTAAAAAGTATGGTATTTTAATGGTTATTTTTTGGCCATAAAAAGGAATGAAGCACTGATACATGCTACAACATAGATGAATCTTGATAGCATTGGGCTAGGTGAAGGAATTTAGGCACAAGGGACTATATATCGTCTGATTCCCTTAATATGAAATGTTCCTGAGCTAGTTTGCAAGGGCCACCATAACCAAGTACTGCAGATTGGTGGTTTCACCAGCAGAAATTTACTTTTGCTCACAGTTCTGGAAGCTAGAAGTCCAAGATCAAGATGTCAGCAGGGTTGGTTTCAACCTGAGGCCTCCCACTGTGGAGAAGATGACCATCTTCTCCCTGAATTCACGTGATCTCCCCTTTGTATGTGTGTCCTAATCTTTTGAGGACACCAGTCATATTGGAATAGAGCCCATCCTAGTGACCTCATGCTAACTGAATTACCTTTTAAAAGACTACCTCTAACTACGTTCACATTCTGAGGTACTGGGAATTCAGACTTCAACAAACAAATTTGGGGGAGCCATGACAGTCCATAGTAGACAACTCCATTATTGAGACAGGAAATGACTAGACTAATGGCTTCTTGGGGCTGGAGGGTGGTGGGAGATTTGGGGGATGATGCCTCAGCCGGATGAAAGGTTTCTTTTGGGTATGATGAAAATGTTCTCAAATTGATTGTGGTAATAGTTGCAAAACTTTGTGAAGATACTAAAAACCACAGAATTGTATGCTTTGAATGAGTGAATGTTATGATTTGTGAATTAGATCTCAACCCTGTTATGAAAAAAAGAAAAAGAAAGATAAGGAGATACTAGGTGGTCACGAATGAAGAATGTCTATTATAGGATCTTAATGCTACCCTCAACTGAGAAATTAGGAATAAGCCAACGATAACAATTCATGGTCTCCAAGGATTAGGCTAAAGTCTTCTCTCTCCTCAGCCTCAGTCTCAATAGACTTGACATGCCCAGCAGGAGCATTGACACTGCTGCTCTTTTCCCATGAGGCCAAAGTCCTTCTGGAGTCTTTGGGAACAAGAGTGACCTGTCTGTGACTGCTGTTATCCCCCTGGCATCTTGGGTAAATATGGCTGCCCTCATGAGTGTCCCTCTCCTTGGCCAAAGCTCCGAGCACTTCCCTGGGAATCTATATATTGTAAAGGAGGATAATCATCTCAGGGATACAGTTTTTTTTCATCCTGGACTATTTTTATATTCTCTCCAGCTGAGAGTTTTTCAAAAGCGTTTAACTTAGCCCCACAAGTATAGGGTCAATTAATCTTTGACAAAGGAGGAACAAATACCCAAAGGGAAAAAGACAATCTCTTTGACAAATGATGTTGGTAAAACTGGATAGCCACTTGCAAAAAGAATGAAACTGGAACACTTTCTTTTTACACAAAATTAAACTCAAAATGGATTAAATACCTAATGTGTGACTTGAAATCATAAAAATTCTTGAAGAGAGTACAGGCAGTAATGTCTCAGGCATCAGCTGTAGCAACATTTTTCCAGATATGTCTCCTAAGGCAAAGGAAATAATGCAATAACAAGCTATTGGGACTACATCAAAACAAAAAGTTTCTATACAGCGAAGGAAATGATCAACAAAACTAAAAGGAAACTATGGAATGAGAGGAGATATTTGCAAATTATATTTCTGATAACAGGTTATTATCCTAAATATACAAAGAACTGATATAACTCAATATCCGCCCAAATGATCCAATTAAAAAATGGGCAGAAGACATGAACAGACATTTCTTCAAAGAAGACATACAGGGCGCCTGAGTGGCTCAGTCATTAAGCGTCTACCTTCGGCTCAGGTCATGATCCCAGGGTCCTGGGATCAAGTCCCACATCAGGCTCCCTGCTCTTCGGGAAGCCTGCTTCTCCCTCTTCCTCTGCTGCTCTCCCTGCTTGTGTTCCCTCGATCGCTGTGTCTCTCTCTGTAAAATACACAAATAAAATCTTAAAAAAAAAGACATACAGATTTCCAACAGACACATGAAAAGATGGTCATCATCACTCATCATCAGGGAAAGGCAAATTAAAACTACAGTGAGATATCACCTCACACCTATCAGAATGGCTAAAGTCAAGAAACAACAGGTGTCGGCAAATATGTGGAGAAAAGGGAAACTTCTTGCACTGTTGATGGGAATGCAAAATTGTGCAGCCACTCTAGAAAACAGTGTGGAGGTTCCTCAAAAAGTTAAAAATAGAACTACCCTATGACCCAAGAATCACAATACTGGATATTTACCCCAAAGTATAAAAACACTCATTCAGAGAGATATATGCACCCCTATATGTCTATCCATAGATGAATGGATAAAGAAGAGGTATTATATGTATACAATGGAATAATATTCAGGCATAAAAAGAATAAAATCTTGCCATTTGCAACAACATGGATGGAGCTAGAGAGTACAACGCTAAGTGAAATAAGTCAGTCAGAGAAAGACAAATACCGTATGATCTCACTCATATGTGCAATCTAAGAAACAAAGCAAATGAGCAAAGGGAAAAAAAAGAGAGGGGGAGAAACAAAGAAACAGACTCAACTGTAGAGAACAAACTGCTGGTCACCAGAGGGGAGGAGGTAGAAGGGTGGAAATAGGGGATGGGGATTAAAGAGTACACTTATCATAATGAAAATACATACATACATACATAGTGTTGAACTTAGAAAATTATCTCTGTAAGATTCAACAGAACCTGCTCTGATTACGTATTTTGACTATTTATAATGTTATCCCTTAATCCTTATTTGGCCCTCTTGCTTTACCGAACTTATTACTCTTCATCACTGTAACCTTACTCAGACTCTAGTCACTTGCTAATTGTGGCTTGTGGCACTTACTTTTTCTCCTTATGACTTTATTTGAAGTTTCAGTGATGGTTTATGGACTTAGGGGTTAATTATTCTGTATCTTCCATGCACTTAAACCTAAGAAAGAACCTCTCCATCTTTAAAAAGAAAAATAAAGCTGCTTAAAAACAGACTACATTCTATTCATTGAACTTTCCTTAATCCAAACTATGAAAGATGAGTTGATGGGCCTTCTTGTCAGCTTGCCATTAATGGCCATTCTAACTTGATTGGCTCAGCTGAATTGAGGAGAAGGAACAAGAAGGCCACTGGGTGGCCGAATCCTCCCAATTCAGCTCAAAATTGCAGAGGAATTTCTCAGTCCATTTTTTTAATCTAAACACTTCCCTATACATGCCTGATGAAGTGGGGGGGGTGCTCTCTGTGAATAAAGACCTGTAGATGTATCAAGAATATGTGATTAAACATAAATGTAAATAAATCACCTGGGGAAGCAGGGATTGATAGCCAAAGATGGCTGGGGAAGGACGGAGGAGCAGCAAAGAAACACCCTGATGGGCTCGGGACCTTGAGTGAAGAACTGTGATCTGAGTTATAGTTGGTGTGTTTTAAAGGAAGACTGTATGGCATTTATCTCCTAGATTTAGGGGAGGTATTTTGGAGAGAATAACTAGATAGAGATTACAAATTATTCCAAACAAACAAAAATTTGCTGTCAGTGGTTCTATTAGGAAGGGAGGCTTTATTTATTGCAGGATAGGGAGGTTAATTAAGAAGTAAGGATATTTATAAGTTGGATGTTTAGCGGAGGTGGTGATGTCCTTATTATTAAATGTTTCTCTGGTATAAAAATACTTTATTGACACTCACAGAGAAGGTTGATTTTCATTATTAGGCTTTTACTTATTTATTGCAAAATAAACCGTGTGTGTGTGTGTGTGTGTGTGTGTGTGTTCCCAACCAAAGATCAGAAGCAGAGGGTGTACTACTTAGTACATCAGGATTCAAAGCCTGGACCGGTGGATGGATGGGCGGGCAGATGAATAGAAGGAAGTGTGGATAACTTGTCATGGTTGGAACCTCTAACTCCAGAAAGTAGAAGGAGAGGATTCACAAGGATTAGAGGAATGTCATTAAAAACTTTCTCGAAAAAAACAACAGAAAAGTAAAACACAGTCCCTGCCCATAGGGATCGTCACCTAGGAGCAAAAGGAATATATATATTTACCCATTAGTGACAAGAAAGCATTATATTCAACAGCCCAATGTAATAATGTCTTCTTTGTTAAATAAATAAAATCAGAGAATATTATATTAGCAATATTGTTTCCTCTCCCCTAATGAGAAATTCTAGTTTATATGAATTTACTTCCATGTTCTTTTCTGGCAGTTCTAAACTTAAACTTCCAATTGATGATGTATGATGTAGTATTTAGGTTTGTGAAGGTTGTAACCATAGCAGGGTAAACTGAAGCTTCCCCCCCCCCCCGCCCCCGCCTTGCCCCCTTTCCCTAACTGTGCAGTTATGGGGAAAAACAAACAACAAAAAACAAAAACAACCCAATGCTTAGGGAGAAGCAATTTTAAAATGGCACCTCTATATTCCCTAATATAAGAAAACTTTATAATGGCAAATAAGGTCATTTGGCAAATAAGGTCAGGGCTCTAGGTTCTCATACACAAGAGTCACACTGAGTTACTAAAAAGCCTGCAATGGACTCTGGTTGAGAGTCTCTGCAGAGACATGAATGCAGTGAGGTGTGTTTAATTTCAGAAATTTGGGGGGAGCAGTCTCAGCTCAGAGTGGAAACCCCCTCACCTTTTCTCCATGGAGGGGATCGGAACTTCTCTTCTCTCTCTCTTTCCAACTGAGGCTGGGACAGAGGAGTAAGAACACAGGTGGAGAGTGGAGAAGACTGAAAGGTCCATATTGGGACCCAGCAAGAGCTGAGGGTAGCCAGATGGGGCCAAAGAGGGAAGCCGTTGAAATCCAGACTGAGGACTTTCCCCATGAGTCATCACGAGAGGGAGTTCTTGAGTGTTCTAGTTCTTGAGTGCACTTAGTCTAAGTGACACAACTTGTTCTTCTCATTTAAGAATCCTTTAGGTCATTTCACAAGTGACTGTTTTTGGCAACAATGATGTTGGCAGGAAGTAAGGAGGCGTGGATGTGGAGGGAGAGAGAAGAGGAAAGAGGTAGTTGAGAGGGTGTGGTGGTTCAGGAGACAATATTTGTAAGGCTAAAGAAAAATATCTTGACAAATTTACAAATTTACTCACATAAGCGAGTTTATCTATCTTGATTCCCCTGGAACAATGTTGGGCCCTCTAAATGCAGGAAAAGTGACGAAAGGAGAGGGCAAATGAGTTCTCTTACTTTTGTGGAAACCTTTAGCATGGGCTCCATGGGGAGGTAGATGGCAGCCGTTACACAGTCGAGCTGAGTGGTTCCCTCGTAAGCTTGGAGCTCACTAGCTGGTCATTGCAGGTGGCGTTGGTTCACAATCAGCTAACCCACCTTGGGGGAGTCGAACACCTTGAGTGCACCTGTTTCAGAAGAACATTTCGTCAGGGGAGTGAAGACTGATGGATGGTATTAAGGGCTTCTGTGCCAGACGTTTTTATATATGTTATGCCATTCGGTTCCCCTAATAACCCTGTGCAGTTATCATTTCTCAGTTACAGCTGTGGCTACAGGCTGAGAGCATTGCAGGTCACACAGCCAGAAAGCAGAGAAGGAGGGATGTGCGCCTGCTTCTCTCTCCCCTTCAAGCCCAGTGCTCCGTCTCCCCCATTACTGAGGGCTGGAGGTTAAAAATGAACAAATCAAGCAGAGGAGCCAGGAAGGAGGGGGGAGGAAATACCAGGATGGGGATTCTCAGGGGAGTAAAAAAAAGAAATCTCAGAGGTTCATCTTGTTTAGATGCAAAACTAGACTTGGACCTGCCATTCGTGACCCCACGAGACTAGTCCACATGGAGCGGAGGTGGGTGAATGCGCCGCTCTCCTCCAGAATTTGCCGTTTCTAAAAAGAGTTTCTCTCAATCTCTCTCTCTCTTTCCCAGCGAGTGGCCCTGAAGGAATCCTCATGATGATAGGAGCATGCTAGATGGCTTCGAGAGTCTTAATCCTGGGAGATTTATGACTGTGACTTCACTATGAAAACAACACTATTTTCCTCGACCTGTCAGGGGGCAACAATTAGAAGAAGAATGTGAGGTTTACTTTTGACGAAGCATGTGGCTCATAATAGAGCCTCTATTACCGATGGGCTGATTTGTGGCTAAAATATGAAGGTCATGGGCTAAAAAGGAAAAGAATAAAGAAAACACAGCAGAATTCCTGTTAAACCCTTCCAGAACAAGGAGACAAAGGGTAAGCTTTAGGAAGAGAATATGATACAGTTTTGTATATTTTTTCTGCATTAAGATGCAAGTTGGGGGTGCCTGGGTGGCTCAGTTGTTAGGCAACTGCCTTCGGCTCAGGTCATGATCCTGGAGTCCCTGGATCGAGTCCCGCATCGGGCTCCCTCCTCAGTGGGGAGGAGTCTGCTTCTCCATCTGACCTCTTCCTCTCTCTCATTCTCTCTCTCTCTCTCTCAAATACATAAATAAAAAAATTAAAAAAAAATCTTTAAAAAAAAAAGATGCAAGTTGGTTTTATATCAGTGCTCGGAGGGTGGGTCTCTTTTTCCTTGTTGTTATAACAACGTCTCAAGAAATGCATGACGGGTCTTCAGGGAATGCCACTGACCACCGAACCACTGAAGAGAACCGCACACTAATATGGATTGCACAAGGACTCGCTTTGACCGCAATCTGTGCCTGTCAGGATAATGGGAGGTCCAGTCCAGCGGCCAGGTAGGTGTAATGGCTTCAGGCGTTGTTAAGGCCCCCACAGTGTGAAGTCAGGATGAAATAGCAGTAGCAAGACTATACACTGAGAGTTTAGTCAGTTTGGAGGCTATGAAGCTCAGGGTAGTAGCCTCAGCCCAGGAAAGGAATAGACTCAAATAGTCCAGGATCATGTGATCAGAGCCAGCAGAGAATCCTGGAATCCAGGAAACAAGAAAAGCTCCATAGAATTGGTGGGTTTTTTAGGACCTGGTACTATGTGTCCCTTAAGAGCAGAAGGCATGTGTTATACCCCATTCCATGCCCCCAATATCTACTATAGACCCCCACTCTGGAACAATGCACGTCAAGGGTTGGTTGAACATGTGAACTCTTTGGTCAATATTTATACCTACATGTGACCAAAAGGAAAAGAAATCCCAATGAGAGAAAGTGGTCTCATGGTCTTTTCAGGTGGCAAAATTTGTCCCTGAGCCCATGACCTTTCTATTTCCATGGCTGAAATCAGCATGGCTTTCACCACCTGGGTTAAGGTCAAGTTTGGTTGGGATGGGGTAGGTGCTCCAAATGGTCTAAATTTAGTATGGTCTAAATTTAGTAACTGAAACCTTGATCTCTTTTTCAACAGAGAACTTTCTGCTCTAGAGATGATTAACACTTGCTTAATCTATTCCAATCCATTTTGGAAGCATGTCTAAGCAGCACACGTGATATAGAGCAGAATGGGTAAGGTTACCCATAGATAGGGTAAAAAAAAAAAAAATGCCTAAATTATTATGTAATCTTGCCCTTCTTTTCCCCAAGCTCCTTCAATAATTTACCTGCATTTCCATCAGTCCTTACCATGTGTTGTTTTAATTATTTGATTCTATTCATGTGAACTCTTGATGGATACAGACAAAGTATAGTGCTTGGCACATTATAGAATATCCATACACAGTTGCTGATGATGAATCAAAAAATAATAAATCAATGTGATTATCATATGACACAGGATAGAAAGCCAGATCATTCCTATTTCAATCAGCTCAGTATATTCTCTTCTAGATAGACAGGGTTTTGCAATACTTTTTCCATATCCATTAAATCTTAGCATAAATGCACAAATTCAGAATGGATTGGCATTTTATTACTTTATGGTCACCCCTACTGTGACAAGCTGCTCACAACTTCCTTCGAGAAAGAACTTGACATTCAGCTGTGCGTCTCAGTACCTTTGGATTCAACCCACAGCATTAGAGTTGATTTCCTGTTCTGCTGCAGCCCCTGGGCCATGAGTGAGCCTTTTTTTGATGGGAGTAGGGGGTTTGAGCACTAGGGCACGGCCATTTCTGTCAATTGTGGGACTCCCCTAATGGACAATCTTTGTTCTGGAATTTCCATTGGGTTTGCCTGAGGTTTTCCTCACCCAATTTTACTTCCTTACTTCCTCCCTCCCCTCTTTCATTTCAGATAGCAGATATGAATCACCAGCTGAAGACCTTCCCTGCGCAATACCCCACTTTACCTTTTCCAGGCTTATCTTCCAATAAATCCCTTACCTGCTATCTCTTAGCTCAGAGTCTGCTTCCCAGAGGATCTAAACTGAACCCACCCCCCACCCCTCCACCCCTGCCCCACCAAACTCACGTGCAACACACACACACACACACACACAAACACACACTCATCAGATTTGTTTTCTTCCTTAAATATGATGGGGAGATTTTATTAACTTGAATGTTTAGTTTCTCACTCTAACTGCAGCCTTGTGGAAATGCATCCTAAAGAAAACTGCTTATCATGACAACAAAGCCTATTGCAAATTGTGTTTTGGGGCCTCATGTTCATGCAAAAATGCCCTCTCATGGGGGGTGGTTCAACTAGAGACTAGGGCATTCTAAGTCAGTGCCCCCTGCACTAGCTGTTCTGCAAGCCTCCCCAGGCTTGGATCATAGGAGGAAACCTGAGTGCTCCCCTGAGGGCGGGGAAGGGTTCCGGACATGTGGGGAGGTGATAATGAGAGCAATCATGTTTGAGTGGGGTTTATGAGGGCTTTCCAATGGGGCCCTCGAGAAGTCTAGTGCTTTTCTTCCCCTTGGCATTTTGCATTTTTGGCACAAGATATGTTAAAGCTTGGGATCTCACAAGCTATTTGTTTGGCCAAGGAACCAACTATTGCTTCAAGTCCCAAGTTCCTCATCTCCTGTTTGTTTCTGCCTTGCCAGGGAGATTGCTCTCAAGTGGCTTCTGGTAGCCCCATTGGTA
Organism: Nasua narica; assembly: GCA_028533885.1. Lineage (NCBI taxonomy): Eukaryota > Metazoa > Chordata > Mammalia > Carnivora > Procyonidae > Nasua > Nasua narica. The sequence goes on along the minus strand of CM052811.1, from coordinate 26,609,387 downwards.
GCCAACAGAGACAGGTGGTGGTTGAGTGAAAGATATAGCCAAGAAAATCAAAAGACCTGCGTCCTATTATTTATGTACTTGCTGCTTGCAATGTGGAATTCTTGCCGACTCTATTGGAACCCCTCGCCTTATGGTAAGGTATACCAGCTAGACAGCAGACCCGTACTTCTCCCATTACATATGCCTTAATGCTGGGCACTGAAAATACCAATTCCTTCAGCTGTGACTTTGGGCACTTAAGTACATGGAAAAAAGGAAAACATTAAAAAGCATCTATTCAGATATGCTTTGATTTAATGCATCAATAAGGTGGGCTGGTGTACCATTTTCAAGGAGCAGAATGCCTCCTCTAGGGAGCCTTCCCTGACCTCTCCTTGCCTTCAGCCACTTAATTGTTCACCAACTGTTGGGCCCTGTGTAACTTTAAGTCATTTTATATATTTTTATGCCCTGTCCGGGCATTGAAAAGAACTGGAGAAGTTATACAGAACAACCTCTAACTGAAGCCAGGAAGTCCTTCTCATAAAGAGTAGACATATCCTAAGCAGGCATAAGGTTCCACAGTCAGCATGGAGGGTGAAATGAAGTACTGTTAATATCACCTTTGGAAGTTCTAATATGACAGGCATTTGGGAAGTGGGGCAATAGGCAGACCCGTCTCTGGTCTCACTCCTATCCCAAGGCACAAACAACTTTATAAATGGAACGGCAAGGAGAATCATCTAAACTATGTCATCATTTTTAATTTGTATTTTTATCAAGTGTAGTATTTTATTGAATCAAACTATTCTACCAGATTGGTTATAAAAATTATCTGTATCCCCCCTTCACTTTCCCTTCCCTGGAGGCAATGATTTTCCATTCGGATGACTGACTATACAACTCTGAATAGCACACTTGTATTGCTACTTCTTGGTTTTTCATTTTTTAGGCCTTGCTGGTTGACTTCTGTCATAGGAGATATAGAATTTGGTTCTCTTTCATCCCCTTCCTCACAACACATACCCTTCCAGTTCCCCCATTCACCCACTGCAGTTCTATTATAGTTTTGGTGAGATCAATATTCAGTGTTTATATTTTTATGACTATGTAAATAACATTCACAGCTGAGCTATTTGGTAAACTTCTTAGTTTTTCTTTCATGAACAACTTTTTATTTTCCATGAAGCTAATAATTATTGTGTGTGTGTAGATAGATAGATCTATTAATATATATAGTATTTATAAATATATATTTATATATATATTTATTTATATTTATATAAATATTATATATATATATTTTTTGCTTGATTTTCTATGCACTTATGCTAATGCAACCTCAAACTCTCCACCAGTTGTCCACATCTCCTGCCAGTCTGCTCAAACACATTGCATGGTCAGTGTTAGCTTGGAGAAATATCCTGGAACCCTCTAACCTGTTTATAGGGTCTGGTTATCCTTCAAAGCTGAATCACAGCAGTTGTCCTGGGTCATGCTTCTACATCGTGACCTTTTTCTTGATTTGGATCTCCTCTTTCCTGTATCGTGACCTTTTTCTTGATTTGGATCTCCTCTTTCCTGTACCCCTTGCCTTCTTCTTCTTTGGCTTAGTCCTCCATTGGAGTAGAATATATCCTACAAAAATTCTCTGAGAAAGGATGAGGAGGAAATTCATTTTTTAAAATCTTGGATGTTTGAAAATGTTCCCCTTCTGGCCTCACCTTTATCGATGATTTGTCTGCCTGTAGAATTTTCGGTTGCAAATTCTCTGCTTTCAGAATTATGAAGCCATGGCTCCACAGTTCTAACTTCCAACATGGCCGCTGAAAAGCATGATGTCATTCTGATAACTGTTTCTTTGTAAGTGTGTTTTCTCTCTGAAATCCAGTAGGATCTTAACTTTGTCCCGTGTGCTCTGAAATTTCACAATGATTTGCATTGATATGGGTCTATTTTTATTCAATGGGCTGGGCACTTGCTGTGTCCTTTCAATATGGACACTCATATCTTTCAGTTCTGGAAAATTTGTATTTATGTGTGTATGTATTTGTCCGTCTTTCCGTTCTGGAAAAAGATTTTTTTTTCTTGATTTCCTCCCCTCATTTTGTCTCCTCTTTTTCCAGGATTCTTAACAGTTTGCATATTGGACTTCTTCGAGTCATTTTCTACTTTTCTTAAATCCTCTCTCCTATTTCTTATCTTTTTGCTCTATTTGGTGTAAGGTCCTTTAACTTTTTCTTTTAACACCTCTGCTGAGTTTTTCATTTTTGCCCTCATATTTGTAATTTCTAAGAGCTCCTTTTTTTCTCTATGAATGTATCATTTTAATAATGTTTCTTTTTCATCTGTTTCATGATTGCAATGTCTTATCTCCCTAAAGATATAAAGACATAGAGTTAGGAGATACACACATACACCCACACACCCATTCTCTTCTTTACAAAGTCTCCGCTTCCTCGAAATTGCTTTTCTTAACTGTTTTTTTAATATAATTTTTTTATTATGTTGTGTTAGTCACCATACAGTACTTGCTATGCTTTCTCTATCATATGATCCTTTTCTCATCTGTGTGATGGTCCTTGGTTATCTTTACAAAACTGGTTGGAAGTTTTAAAACATGAGTGGCCTTGGTTGAATGTTAGCTTCCTTGTAGGGTGGTCTGGCTGGAACCCCAGTATCTTGGGGTGTTTCTTCTTGAATTGGTCAGGTTTCTCAGATTAGATATGTCTACTCTTTCACCTGGAGGGTGAAGATCTGGCTGCTGGTGTCCTGTCAGCTGATCGCTTCAAAAGTTTGGTGGGATAAATTGGGCTCCCTTTCCACTTTCTCACAGCCACCCAAGGATTCAGCTTTCTCAGGCATCCCGTCATTCCATCCACCATGTTGCTACCATGGTCTATTCCCCCATTTTTCCACTCTCATTGGCTTAGGCCTTAAAAAATTTTTTAAGGTTTTTTGAGAGGTAATGAAAATAGATGTATGGATTCAACTGATCATCTTAATCAGTTGGAATCCACTATTGTCTTCTGTCTTCATTTTTGGCTTAGTCACAACAACAAAAAAATTGGATTTGTTTAAATTATAGGCTCATATATTCCATCTCCCCAGGGATTATAGTGATATTTGTTGAGTATCCTCTAGTTAATAGTCATTTTTCTCACTCTCGAACTTATTTGGTTTTCACCATGACCTGGTAAGGTAGCTATTAGTCCAGCAGTTCTGAGACAAGACTCAAAACCAGATTTCCTGGGCCAAATCTGACTTTTCTTTTATCACCTACGTCAGGCTTTTTTGGCAAACACTTTCTGTAGTCAACAGGCAAAGCACCCTCTCTCAGCAGGGGATGGCTACAGTAGGACGTTCCTCCTGAGTACCAGCTGAAACCTCTCTCTTTAACATCTTCCCAGGGATCCTGGGGCTGCCACCTTCGGCTACATAGTGGCTTTGGTTTGTCTTCCCCATGCGAGGCCTTTCACTATTTGTATTCAGCTGTCATGGGGTATAGGTGAAGGGCAGTGGGGTTGTAAAAGTTAAGGAACGCTGAAGATAAGACGAGTGCTGAAGCCGTCCTTGGTCATGGCAGGGAGGTGTGAGCAAGCTCCCAGAATCCTCCAAGAAGGATGGTGGGCAGATCCCAGCAGCAAGGACAGCAGAGAGGACGTGATGCATCTCAGTGGCAGGAAGCTCAAAGGAGGAGATCTTGCCTATGAGTGGATGGCACATGAGCCGTGAGAAGCGTGGAGAAGCTGCCCCTGCCTCCTGGCCACAGCATTAGGTCATAAAAAATTCACATGTCAGATAAGATATGGAGGTGGCGGAAAGAGCGGTTATAGGGGTTGAAGATGGGGAAGAGTTCATTATAAAGGAATAAGATTCAAAAAGGTGAAGTGAAAAGAATCGAGAAGAGAGTTGGGGAAAAGCAGAGTTGGGGAAAAGTAAGCTCAGAACAATTCAAGGGTGTATGTGTGACCTTGAGTCAATGAAAAAACCAGCAATTCCTCCACCTCTGACCCCAGGCAGTTGAGGAAAGCACCAAGGCAGCCAGAGCCTTGCTATAGGCTCTCCTTCCTTCCAGTGGAAGCACAGACTGTGCGGGAAGCCTGCGTCCTCACCTGTGGCACGCCCGGGCTCGCCACCTGGCCCCCAGGGTTCTTTTTTGTCCATCACCACTAAAGGCCCTGGAGAGAGGATTTGGTCTGAAGCCAAAGCAAATAGCAGCTGAGAGACACACAACAGTTGGCGTCTGGCTCTGATGGTTCTGGCGCCTTCTTAGACCACCCCCTTTCACCAAAGAAGTCTGCCCAGCTCGATGAAAACTACAACTGACACGTGTGCAGGGCTTTGGGATTTCACAGGCAATTCCACGTATGGGGTCTCATTTTATCCTCCCAGCTGTGCTGGTGGTAAGTTTTATGATTCCCATTGTACAGATGAGGGAACGTCCAGCTCCAGTCCTTATAACCAAGTGACACTGAGTAAGTCATCAACTCTATCTAAACCTCAGCTTTCTTAGTAATCAAAGGCAAATAAGACTTCTGGAGAAGTTGTTTTGAGTGTTAGATAGGATGATATATATACAGGGCTCGCACAGAGCCAGGATCCCAGAAACGATCATTCTATATTCCCACTTAAATGATTTACCCCAGTTCACTCACCCAGAGAAAGGTAGAGTTAGGGTCCCCACCTGTCCTTGCCATTGAGGGGCAGGCCATTCCTAAAGGATGAGAGCAATAATTTATAAATATAGCTTCAGGGACGGTGACAGATTCCAAGGATGGCTTCAGCAATTTCTCCCATCCCTAAGTTCATGCTTCTTTGCAATGTGAACTTCTCCCTTCCAATAAAAGGTTGGCCCTATTTCCCCTCACCCTTGAATCTGGGCTGGCTCTGGGACTTGTTTTGATCAAGAGCATGTGGCAGAAGTGACCTCAGACCTTGAGTGCCTGCTCTCCCCTTCTCAGTGCTCAGTGACTCTCGTGTAAGGAAGGCCCAGGCTGGTCTCCTTGAGAATGAGCAACCCACACAGAGAGAAATTCAGTCATCCCGGGAGTTCAAGCCATCACCACAGAGGCACCAGATGTGGGACTGGACCAGCGGGAGCAGGCAGCCCCTTCACTGTCATTTCTTTGCTCCCCAGCCCCTCGCAGCTTGCTGCAGCACACGAGACCCCAGTGAGACCAGCAGAGGGACTGACTGATTGAGGCTGGCCCAATTACAGACTCCTGAACAAATATATGACCTTTGCCACTAAATTTGGAGGTAGATTGTTGTGCAGAAATAGATGACTGATTCCTTAGATAAGACACTACAAAAGTGTCAGTAAAATTACATAGATACTGAAATCAGGGGGCACCTGGGTGGCTCAGTCCGTTAAGCGTCTGCCTTCAGCTCAGGTCGTGATCTCAGGGTCCTGGGATCCAGACCCACATCAGACTCCTTGCTCAGCAGAGGGTCTGCTTCTCCCTCTCCCTCTGACCCTCCTCCCAACTTGTTCGTTCTCTCTTTCTCTCAAAAAAAAAAAAAAAAAAAAAAATGAAATCAGGTACAAAAGGTACTCTTGACATTATCTTTCTCCTTTAAATTATGTTTGATCCTCCACTATCTTGTGGTCCTTTTGACTAAAGTTGGAACTATGAACTGGATGAATTCACGAAGACCTGTTCTTCTGATACATGTAACTCTGGGGAGAGATGGACATGGTGTGATCTTATATACAGAGCTCAGGTTTAGACTCTCATTGGTTCCTACCTCATCTTTCTAACCAATAAAGAACCAGAGCATGTATGCCTGATAGAGAGTCTTGGGTATACTCCTAATGTGAAGTTGGGAGTCTACAGTAAAGCTTGGGACCAAATCTCTGCGTCCTTGACCCCTGGTCCATTTGGCCACATGGTGAGAGCACGCTAGCCTCTTCATCATCCAATCGGCATCTCAGAGACCTCTCAATTGTTCCGGAACAAATAATGCATCAAAAAGGGGTGCTGATACAGGGAGGATATAAACAAGGTATTTCAGGATAGGCTTAACTGATGACTCCAGCCCTGACCCTGCCTGGATCAACTTGAATGGTTCAAAGGAACTTTGTGCTGAAGGGTTTGAGATGATTACAGAACAACTTCACAGCCAAAATGAAATATCCAGTGCAAGCTGTTCTCTGAACAAGAAGAGCTGTGGTGTTCTTTTCAGGTTGCCTGGCAGTTCCTGGCCTGAATTTGCCCCAGAACAAGGGGGAAGATTGAAGTGACTTCATTCAGTGGAGAGCCTACCACCTACTCCCTGCAAGCCAGAAAAGAGGCTGGCTTCAGAGAAATTAATCTGTGGGCCAATGGGAACAATGTGAGTAAAACATTCACCTGCTCGTCAGCTCATTTTTAAGTAAAGTGAGATGGATAATGTGAGTCACAAGCTACATGTGAAGCCTACTCTGCAATCTGGGGTGCAGGCGGCTATGTAGACTCTAAGGTTCCTCCCTAAGAGTCTAGGCTCTAGGCTGAGTCCCGGTGGCCCTGTCTCCAGGGTACTAGGATCTATTGCCCTCAATCTCTCTCATACTCCTTGTTCTCTTTGCCAACAGCACCAATGAGGCAAAGGAGTCAGGGACAGCTGAAACGACTGGTTTCTGAGCTCTGCTTTCTCTGCGCGCTCCCGCTGTCCGTGGAGAGCGGGCAGGAGACGGGGGTGGGTGGCTGGCCGGGGACTCCTGGTGCCCAGAGCTGTGGGATGCCGCCTGCTCATCCAGCCCCCGGGTGGTCGGTAGCAAGTATGGAGGTTCCGAGGGGCTCCAGAAGAAAGCACAGACCACTTGAAAGGACACCAGGGATAAGGAAACCCGGCTCCAGTACTGACCTGCTGCCTGAATTTACACGGATTAATAAATGAACATTTTTGGGCACACTTTACAATATGCTTTCAAAAGTACTTTTGATGAATGATGTGACATGCGCGATAGACGATGTATTATTCCTATTTAAGAGATGAAGAAGCTGAGAATCAGAGAAGCAAAGCCATTTGCCCAAAGGCACATGGAAAACAGAACCAGAATCCACTGCCTCCAACCCATCTGCTTCTCCCATCAAGCTTCGCCGCCCCTGGATATTAACTTCTCTGAGCCCAAGCTCCATCGTCATTGAAATAATGACAACTTTACTGGGCATTTTCTCTGCGTGAGGTAAGCATGTTAGCCCTGTTAGCTCATTTAATCCTTAAAATAACCTATGGGCAGAAACTATTTTTATCCCAGTTTTAGAATGAGAGAGCTGGGGCTTACAGAGATCAGCGCCCTGCCCAGCCAAAGCCCATGTTCTTAGCCACCTTGCCATATACGTTCCCATTGGTGGCTGGAATGATCTTCCCCACCCACTTACCTCACCAGGCAATACTGAAGACAAAATTAGATGATGGATGTGAAAACACTTTTTGAAAGTTAAACATACAGGGCACAAATATAAGGGAAAATTAAAGAATCTCCACTTCTGTGGACTTTATACCATAAACAAAGCCCAAACTCACTTCCAGCAACCTGACATAACAAGTCCTCACTGACATAAAGCAGCCAACGCAGTTCCAGAAAGGAGTTGCAAGGGAAGGGTGATGGCGGTCGGAAGTCCCAGTCCTGGAAGTAACTTCAGAGAGGGGAGTTTTACTTAGGTTGCTGGCAATAAGGCAGGGCACCGAACATAAGAGAGGAGAAGGATTCCAAGCAGAAACTTTGGGCAGCGGAGCCAGGCTGCCCTGTCTAGGGGAAGATGGGCAGGCGTCCAGGCAGGGATGGAGATTCTAATAGAAGTGACTAGAAGCATGCTTGTGGCCATAGTGACGAGTATGTGTGCATGTGTGTGTGTGCACATGTGAGCATGTGTGTGTGTGAGAACACACATTCCTGTGTGTGTGAGTGCACGTGTGCGTGTGTGACAGGCAGGGTCACACCCCCTGCCCCCGCCCTCTGCAGTGTCACACACAATAGCTTTCCCCATTATCTCAAACACAGACCAGTAACTCATCTTCCACTGAGCACTTCTTGCTGCCATAACCCTTGATCCCCCACAGAATCAAAGTACACTCTCTGATCCTGGCATGGATTCTTGCTCTCACTTGTGGGCCTTTGCTATGGACTTTTATGTCTCTGTTTATTTTGTGTGTTTCTTGAGTGGCTCATGCCTTTAAAGGAAATACATCAGCCTTGGCCTGTCATTACGGCTCTTTGCTGGCCGCGGGCTGTGCTCACTCTGCTCCTGGGATGGGTGAGCCTGGGCTTTTAATTTGCTGGGACAGGAGATAATTGTTGCTTGAGTTTCCACCTCTGAAAATAAACCAGGGTGGTGCTTCCCGGCTGGGAATCCACAGAGGCAAGCTCATGCCTGGGGCCTATGCCAGGGGAGGCTTAGGCAGGGACAGAGTGGCTGGTCTCAATGTCCTTCACCCCCTTTACTTTTCTGGATTTCCAAACATACAATTAGTGTTTTCTTTAAGATCTCAGGATGGCAAAGTTAAGAAAGCTCAGGGAGATTTTCTGATAATGTGTGCAAGAATTCTAGTGGTGGGATTCTGTGAGATTTCAGACTCTGAGGATATTAAACCCTCCACTCTGGCCTAATCCCCAGTTATAGCTGCATTCAAGTTCAAGCACATCATAGCCTGCCCACCAGGGCTACACTCTATGCCTTTTACTTCTTTTTAAAATATGATATCATGCATAGAAATATAGCTGGGCCAAGTCCCACCAATCAAAGACTCTGAATTGCAAGTCAGGTCATGGGCTTTGGATAAAAGGCAAGACCCTTTGTATATATAAAATGAGGTATCTGGAGATGACCTTCTGAGGTTACCTGTGCCACAAGGAACCATTTCTCTTGGACTCCACTCATGGGCTTGTCTCACCAGAGCTAAACTGAGCATAAGGTATTATGAGGCCTGCATAGGTTGTACAAGTCCAGGTAATATAAAGATGTCTGGGAGTTCTACATTTTAGCTACGTCTTAGGATGAAGATAATACAGAAGGAGAACTCAGAGATGGGGAAACTCGTGGCGGTAGAGACAAATGTGTCCATGAGGATACTGGCCTGCATCCTCTAGAGCCCTGTAGAAAGTTCTCCCTGTGCTTCAGGTCTCTCTGTTCAAATCTTGTCCCGCTACTCATTAGCTCTCTGACCTTGGCAAAGTTCCTTAACCTCTCTTAGCTTCCCATCCATAACATGGAAAAGATAAGAGCCCCGCCTCGGAGTCGAGGTTTAATATAGATAAGGTAAGTATGCTGGTTATTTACTCCGCTCACTAGAAAATCTTACTTTCCTCCTTTTAGGCACATCATGAGACTGCATTTCCCTAGCCCCTTGAAGTTGGGCTTACCCACGTGACTTGCTTTGGCCAATGAAATGAGCGTAGAAGGACTCAGTGATGCTCTGTGCAGAAGCATTTAATAGCCAGTATAAGACACTGTCGTGAGCCCCGATCACGGCAACAAGCAACGCAACAGATAGAGTAGCTGGAAGCCCTTTTTTTCCAGGTTGAGATGTGAAGAAATGCAGCATGGAGCCCCCTCGCCAACCTGCAGCAGACATTTAAAGAGATCAAGAAGTAAAGTTATTATTAGCTACTAAGACTTTGGCGGTCTTTGTTATTGCAACATCAACTAGCCTACCCTGACTTTAGTAATATACACGAAGTGCCTAGCATAGCCCCTGGAACACAGTAAGCTAACAATAAATGATGGGCCCTATGTGGATTCTGTGACAAAGGCCAGGACCACTATTGTTTGAAGCAACCACACAGAATGTAGCATAGTTCTGAGCAAACACTTGTATACTCTTTCATAGTGATGCTGGATGAATGCAAAGTCATTGAAAGCTACCAGAACCCAGGGAAACACTGTGCCAAGGAAAAATGAAACTCCAGCAGCCGGAAAGGGAAGACCACTATCTGCCCAAAGTGCAGAGCTGTCGTTATATACTTCAGTTTTCACAAACCAGCAAGTAGTGAGCAACTGGTTCCTGTCCCCACTCCCACGAAGTTATTTCTGGGGCATAAGCCTAATGCCCTTGCTACTCAGAGTAACATGTAACAGATGCTGGGTGCTTGATTCCTGTATTTAGTATTGATTACTTAATGCAGGCACCAAGATCTTTGTTCTTGTTGATACATGTCACAGAAATATTTTCCTCTTAAACTCAGTAAATTATCAAAGCATGAGTCTCTCAGTTACATTCAAGTAAAGGGAGCCACAGTGAAAGAACTTCGTCATTCTTTCCCAGGGAGTCTCTAGTGACAAAGAAGTTTATTACAAGCATGGAAGAGGCAGTGCAGGCAGGAGCTAACGGCATGATCTTGGACACCCACAGGATGGACGTTTGCATCCCCATCCCTTCACTTACCCTAAGACAGCATGTGTTCAAGAACTTAGAACTGTTTCGGATACATAAACATTGGTCATAAACAATGGGTTGGTTGATCATTTTTTTATAGTTCTATTATTGTTTTAGTCACTTATTCATTCAAAAAATATTTGCTTCAATCTTTTTCCCATGCCACAACCCCATTTAATTTTCCTGGCAACATTAGGGGAGGCTCAGTAATATTGTTTTCATTTTATAAGTAATTAAGTCGAGGCATGAGACAGTAAGAATCTCAGGACCACATAGCTAGTTAAGTGGTAGAGTTGGGCTCTAGAGCTAGGTGTGAAAGAGAGAAGTCCCACGAAGTCATAATCTATGGAGAGGGGAACTTGGGGGTGAATTCCAAAAGCCACACGCCTCCTAGAGAGAAAGAAGAGGATCTTTTAATACCCCCAGCCCACTCCAAAGCCCAGTGAGTATAAACTTGATGGGGTATTTAATATAGAAAGGTATGCTGACAAGAGTGTGAGTCATCTCCTGGGCATAAATACCATCTGTACAGGGAATGTGTGGTTAAATAGGGGAAATATGTCTCATTAAAAAGTATCCAACTCCCCTGTAAGCCAGGCAGACCCAATATGGCAGCGGAGGACCAGTTCTCCTTGTTCTGGGGCCTAGGGGGTCCCCAGAAGGAGCATGCTGACTTGGACTCTAAACCAATCTTCCGACAAGAGTCTAAGGCTTTTCCACACCTTCATTACATCATAAGGTGATTCTCCCTCAGAAAAATCATGGTTAGGAGGTTTCATTTTTGAGAAACCAGTCAATTAACAATGCACATAAAGATCACCAGCATTTCCTGGACGAAAGGGGAGCGTAAGGGGCTGATTTTGTTTTATGAATTTCCTTAATAAGTTCAGGCTTCAAGCTTCGCTAGATGCTGCCAAGCTGGAGAATGAGATGCATGCATTTCATGGCCTTACGTTCATGGGTTCAACCAGAATTGCCTGAGCACCCCCAAAACAGAGTATGGCTAGGTTCTATGAGGGAGACAAAGATGAATTTCCCACCTAGAGACAGCTTGCCGTCTGGAGGACCCCGAAGGGAGGTCCTGGAAAGGGAGGGCCCATCACAAAGTCCTAGCTGTCCAGAAGTGAAAGGGACTCAGGACTGGACGAAGACCATAGCCGTGGCATCAGGTTCTAACAGAGTGCCTACTTCACGGGTGAGGCAGTATTCTCAGGCACCCCCAGTTTGGTGTTATCAGCGAGGCCTGTTAACACGAACGCCTCCGTTTCAGCTCCCCTTGGCCCTTGCCTGCATACTTACAGGACTCTTGCACTCCTCTCAGAGCCTCCCCTGGGGCTTTCCCAAGGAGTTCGTGCTCACCGCCTGGGACGGAGGGAGCTGGAACCCCTGGGCTGCGGCACCTCCCAGGTCCTGTCAGACGTTGCCTCTGTTTCAGCACAAAAGTGTGAAGACTGCCCTGCTCCCCCAAATTTCACAAGAAGTCTCACCAGCGGAGCCCCTGAGCCTGACTTGCCCAGTCTCGGGCTCAGCCTGTAGTGCCTGAGGGGAGAGAAGCCCGAAGACTAGGCCCCCCGACTCTGCCTTTGTCTTGACTCAACCCCACCCACCTGAGCCCAGACGCTTCTTTCACCCAAAGCCAAGGGGCCCCGGGACCATCGGTTCCTTCCAAAAATGCCCAGGACTGCGGAAGTGACCTCCCCTCCAGTGGCTCTCTAATTGAGCGCCAAGCCAGGAGAGGTTGGAGAGAAGCAAATGTGAACTGGATGGGCCAGCTGGCGTAAGCTGGGACTGTCTCAGGGGAACTGGGACTGTCGCTGGGACCTGGGGTCGCTCTTGCTCCCCATCACACGGTGGCTGGGCCCCGCCAGCCCTGCCCCCAACTCTGTGGCCTCAGCCCTTTCCTGGTGTCACATTCACATTTGCTGGTAAAAGCTGCAAAATAACACCAGGACTAAATTTCAACTGTCTGCCCAGAAATATAAGCCAAGTCCCCGGGGCTATGAAGGGAGGCTTGCTGTAGAGGTTTGAATTTCCTCCGCATTGACTCAAACACCACGGAAGCCAGAGGCCCCAGTTTAGGAGAGAGTTGTCTGCAGCCTGGTTGGTGGAATTTTGGGGGCCAAAGAAGAAACTCCTCTCAGACCAGGGCGCAGTTAACTTCATCCTGAGATGCTGCCGCCCGTTGAAAGGATCTTACCACCAACTGGTGTCATCAGTTGCCCGCTGACACCTTGACAAGCTCTCCCCCTGGACTGAAGAGCACAGGCGGTGTAGACGTCTGTCTTGAGGCCAGTCTGGCAATCTTCCCCCACAGCTGGGTTTTCTCTGAAGAGACAGCTGTTTAAAGCTCAGCTTAAAAAGTCACTTACTGACTTTTCTGGGCTTCTGTTTCCGGGGAAATTGCAGTCACCAGTTTGAATGGACGACTCAAGACCTACGACTCGCTGTCTGCACTCATCGCCACTTTGCCAGAGATCAAAGTCGCGAGCCCGTGGAGACAGGCTTTCGGCGGCTTTTCCTGCATCCTTTGCTGATCAGAGTGATGTGGTACCCAAATGTCATGATCGGCACAAGGACTCTTTACTTTAGCTATCCGGTACCAGACTCTGGCAGAGTCGATGGTTTCACGGTTTGAGTCTAGGCCTAATATGCCTTGCAAACAAGCTTGTAATTAAAAAAAAAAAAAAAAAGTCTTCTCCATGTGAATCTATGAAACAGAAGGAGGGGATATTTGGGAAATCCAAAAGGCCCCCATCTAGTCCCGGGGATAGGTAGACAAGCACACGGTGAGGAGGAGGAACCACTGGGCCTGGGGGGGTGAAATGCAGCCTGCACAGTGGGAACGACTGCAATCTTTTGGCACCAGCTCTCAGGAGAGGGGGCTCTGGGGCATGCGTCCCTGTCCCTGGCCGCACCCTCCTAGCTGTGGGAAGGATACCCATGGGATGTCCCCAGACAGAGGAACCTCCAGGGCAAGGCCCAAATATCAGGGCTCCTGTGATCTGCCGGCTGACATCCTCAGAGAACAAACTACCACCACCGTCAAAGCATTTGGGACTCTCTCTATGCTGCCCCTGCGGGGGAGAAATGTCTGTTTTGCACCTGTACCTGCCCTTCACCTTCAGGCGATCTGGGCACAAGGGCGGGGCTGAGCATGGGGGGCAGCGGCTCAGTGGCAGAGGGCTGCAGACCAGCTTTCTTGGTCTCTAGGACCACAGCCCCCCAGGAGCCCCATGGTATCAGCTTTCTCCCCACACCCCACCACCACCTCAGGGCTTCCTGGATACCGCCCAACCTGGTGCCAAGCACTGCCTGCCTCACCCTTGCCCAGCCGCATGATCTCCCAGGGCCTGCCTGGTGTCCTCTTGAAAGTACCTTCCCCGTAGTGTGTATGCAGCACTTGGACCAGCCGGGTCACCAGGTGGGTTCCAGAGGCCCCTAGTAGCAGCTCCGTAAATATTTGGTGGATGGACGAATGAATGAATGAATAAGTGAGTGGTAGAATTCCAGCTCGGCTTCCTCCCAAGTCAGACTGCAAGGGTGAGGGGAGTGGTTTGAGCTGCCCACCATCCACTCTAGTCTGAAGACTGGGAAGAGAGCCTTAGAACCAAGGGAGCAAGAGGAGGCTGCTTGCTCAGGATGCTTTCCCCACGGCTGCCGCTGTAGGGCCAGGGCAAGGCTCTCTTGTCAGGATGAGGGAGGAAGAAGCATCTCCTTTGAAGCCCTGGCTAAGTGCAGACAACCTCAGCATTTCCTCTTTTAGAGCCTGGACTGTGTCGAGGACACAAAGGACACAAGTGATGAGTGTTTCCCTGGCTCTCAGAGCTCCCTCACTGATTGTCTGTGCTGGGATGATCTCCCTAACCACAAGATCCCTACAACTGTCACCTAGATTCCGAAGAAGGGGAGTTTCCACACACCCAGGCTCCATCGGGGGCACTAGCCTGTCACACTCACAACATCACAAGATAAGGTTGCTAGTGCCCCAACCTCCTGACAGTAAGTCGGCTCTGTCTGCCTTAAAGACAGAACTTCATGGAAGCTGGGTGTGGAGCGGGCATGTGTTAAACCAGGCTTCTTCTGAATCCTCCCGAGGATGTTATAGCCAGACTCACCATTCAGAGTCAGGTAAGTGCCAGAGATGGAAAGGGAGGGGTTGGTTGGGTGGCATCACAGTCACTTACAAAACTGCAACACAGGGGCGCCTGGATGGCTCAGTCGGCAAAGCGTGCAACTCTTGATTTCACCTCAGGTCATGAGCTCAGGGTTGTGGGATCAGCCCCCTGTGGGCATGCTCCTCACTCAGCAGGGAGTCTGCTTCTCTCTCTCTCTCTCCCCCTCCTTCATTTTCTCTCTCTAAAATAAATAAATCCTTAAAAAAGAATCGGCAATACAGCCCGTGTGTCCCTGACTTCTCTAAAAGCTACCTGGTAAGGCCAACGGTCCAGAAGAGTGTCTGGCAATGGCAGAGGCTCAGTAAACAGCTGCTGACGGACCGGGACTGCCTCGTCCCCAGCTTCCGGGGGGCCTGGGGAGGCAGAGCCCTCTTCCCAGAGGCCAAGGCGGATCCCAGCGACGGCCCTGACCCACTCTGGTCGCGGCCTCTCCACTTCAGGCAGCCATGCCCCATGTGGGCCAGAAGGGAAGCTCTGAATGGTCGCTTAACTGTGTTTTACTATTAAAATGAGCAACCCCTGGATAGGAGCTCAGAAGTTTACCTCTTCCCCTGTGGAAAAATGGGCTCCGCATCAGGCGGCAGCTCCTTCCTTGCCGGGAAGATTCGGAGTCAAACGCTTCTAGGGGGAAATGATATTACTCCCAATGGTCAGAAATGCCTCGGGCCTCTGTCCCGGGTTCATCCCAATCCGAGCTAACAGCTCAGGAAGGCTTGCGAGCGCCCTGGCTCCGGGGAGCGCTGGGCCCCAGGAGAACGCGTGGGCAGGAAGCGCATGCGCGGTGGGCAGAGGCCTCCATGACAGGTGCGGGGGGCCCTGAGAGGAAGGCAAAAGGCGATGATTTTGTGGAGCCTTGGGCTAGCCAGAAACCCCCACCTGACCCTAGCCTCATGCTCGGCGTGACCCACAGAGCATCTTCAGGGACTCTCACCAGTGTCCTCCAGCAGTGGTATTTGGCATACGCGGGCACTTCCGGCATGCCCTTTCCCCCTGACCGCATCTTGGGGTCAAGAGGGCACTTCCGGCATGCCCTCTTCCCACCTTTCCTGAAGAAGAGCTTCTCCAGAACATCTCAATCTTGGCTCCTCCCGCCGTCCCTGCCATGCGGGCAGCCCCTGGGTGACAGCACTCACCCCAAGGGTGGGGGCCCCACACTGGTTGCATAAAGGTCGCCTAGGGTGTTTGTTAAAAATTTGGATTCCTAGGTCCCACATAAGATGTTTGCTGTGGTGGAGGTGGGACATGGGGAACAGCAACTCATATTCAGACTCAGTCTCAGGTGCTTCTAGAACACTAGTAGGGCTGGGAATCACTAGCAATTAGAGCACAAAAACTTTAAAAGTGCATTCAAACATCCCTGCCTCTGTTAGGACTTGTGGAAAAGTCAATTTGACACCGCCCTCCCCCGAGACTGTTTTGCTCCCTGACAGGTTTAGAAGGAGCAGTCTCTTTTCCAAAAATAAGGCTGTTCCCTGGCTTCTTTATACATCCTCCACCAGCAGGAATCTGTGAGTGGACCCAATGCAATGTGGCCAGCAAACCGCCTTCCTAAGCATTCCAGACTCCCGCGGATGCAGCTCCCAGCACGTTTTCAAACTGCTGGAAATGAGTGAGGAGTTTTCCTTCAGGGCTCACGGGATCCCAGAAGCTTCTAGAAGGGGTTTTCCTGGGCTAGCAAGCACTTACGGCTCAGGAAGAGGTCAGGTTTGATGCATATTGCAGAATAAACTGCCGGAAATGGCTAAATTCTCCAGATCATGTGAGGGACAGACGCGCAGCTTAAAAAAAAAAAAAATCAGAGTGAAGCCAGAGTGTATGTTGCTAACAACAAGGCTGAATTAAGTTCTTAGATTCTGCTTGTTGCCAGTGCTGAGGCAGGAAATAATTCATTTTCCTTTAATCTTTCTGTTTACAGTATTTCCTTTGCTCCACAGGACTGGCTCAGAGAAGGTCTGTTTCTTTGTTTTGTTTTGTTTTGTTTTTTAGTCCTTGGTCAGTAGGATTTGGTCCCGTTGCTCTTCAACCCAGGGAGCCCTATGGCGAAAGCCATTGTTGGTACAACACACCCATCATGGAATGAAGGAGGAAGACAGCCGAGGCCAGCACAGATCTGGTCGTGCACCTCCCTGGCCACCAGTACTGGCCCTGACCACGGCCAGCTGGGCCCGGTGGGACTGACCTGTGTGTTGGGGGTGGAAGGATTGGGAAGGGGAGCCCTGTATGCCTTCCTCACATTTGGACACCCTGTTCCTGGCAAGGGGTTAATGAATACCAAATAAGAGAACGACAGAGTGAGGGAACAACAGATGATTTCCAAAGTGGACTGGATACATTTCTCTATCTCAACCTCTTCACACACTTCTACATACAGTACAGTGACTGGGGTAGGGGAGAGGGAGGGAGGGAGAATGAGCGAGGCAGAAGAGGAGGAGACAGGGAGGGAGAGACAATGAAAAAGACACAAATCATAGACATTGCCAGGGGGTAAAGGGAGGGCCTTGTCACCATGGTTCAGAGATGCTGAGCCAATCAGCTGCTCTCTTCACTTCATCCATTCCTCACACACAGCACCGAGAGGTCCAAGAGGTCCGAGCCCGCCATTGTAAATGGTTCTAGGCTGGAAAGGCAGTATCTGCCCACCTCGCTCCTCACCTGTGGTCTCTGGCCCCCAGCATGTCCTAGGGAAGCATGTGAATCCTGCTTCTTCTGCAGGTTGGTTCTTTTTCTCTTTAAACTCAAGAAGCCACTGGTTTGGTGTCTGGTTTGCCCACTTCATGACATCTGGGGCCATGAGGGGGCCCCCATGTCTCCTCAGGCTTATCAGTCAAGGGTGGAGAGAGAAGGCCCGGGAGCCAACGCTCACAGGACAGCGAGGGTGGTATCCAACACATGCGACTTCACCTTCCAGATCTGCGCTCTTCCTGGCAGAGGCAGGTCGGGACGACGTCAGCTCCGTCCATCTACGTGCTCATGGCTCTATGGCGCGACAGATGCCCTCCGTGAAGAAAGCTGCCCTTCTCGTGTGCGGTGGAGAGATCCCACTTGATATACATTTTTCTCCTTTCAAATAAGAGGAGAAAAATTGCTGTTCTTTTGGCTCAAGCCAAAATAAAACAGGGTTGTTTTTTCTTTCTTTCTTTCTTTCTTTTTTTGAAAACCCTATTTAAAGGGTTCATTATCTCACAGGCTGCTAACTATATACTCTGAGCCACACTCAATAAAAGCTTCATATAACTGTCTTTGAAATTAACAGCCACCTCTTGTGCTTTTCAAGTTATTAAAGACGTTGGCATGGTGGAGAGACCGTAAACTTTCTATACTGGCGATTAGTCCGCGGGACCACATCCCACCAAATCCCCCAGGGCGTTCCTAACAAAAAGTTCCTTGTGACCCATGCACCAATTTTTCTTTCTTGTCTGTTCATTCTAATTCCACTCAATTACTCCTGAGCAAGCTGTTTTATTCCTGTCAACTCGTGTTATTTACTGGAGGCTGTCCGGAGAACTGCAGTGGAGGCTGATATTATGTAGGATGTTTTGAGACTCATTAAAACACTTTAAAACAATCACATATTGTGATAGTCACAGCCCTGTATGGGGCGGCCTTGCCTGGCCCATTTGGAGTCTGGGTCACCTTATTTATATGCTATTAAAAGTTTCAGATTAGAATGACTTTTCTTGCTACAAAACTTTCGGACCTGGGAACCCAGGACCTGGTCTGGGCTTCTGGAGGCTTCTGGGCAAAGATCCGAAAGTAAACAGATTAAGTGTGTGTGTGTGTGTGTGTGTGTGTGTGTGTGTGTGTGTGTGTACGCGTGTGCACGTGTAAGGGTGTTATCCAGGAACAGCTCTGTCTCTGACTAATGGGCTGAAGTTGAATGGGGGTCAACAGGCAGCCCCAAATAACCAGAGAGGCTTGCCTTCTAGAAGAGAGGGCGGATTCCCTGGGAGAGTGTAAGAGCAGTTCTCTGAAGATGGAAAGGTTCCCTGCTGTGTCACTCTTGGGACATGATTACCCCATCATCATTTATATAATCATTGAACAATTTGTAGGAACAAAGCACCATGCTCAGACTTCCTGATGGTGGAAAGCAGATAACTTCATGGTCCTTGCATCACCCGATGAAGGACCTGTTTTATGATGGCGGGTGGAGTGTCAGGGGCCAGGGGAGCACCTGCAGCCAGAGGTCTGACCTGCTGAGGGAGCAAAAGCATCTCATTCTGTCCTCCAGCCCTCCCAGCTTGCTCTTGCCTCCCACTGTGGCCTCTGGTGCCCCCGCTGCTCATCCTCCCCTCTTCTACACCTTGGTAGACCTGGTGACCTTGGGCAGCCTAGGCAGCCCCTGGGGATGGACGTGCTCCATCTGTGCTTTAAGGCACTCAGAATCCAACATGGAAGCCACGCTCAAGCTGGGGTGCACATAATGGATTTTTGCTTACCGAGTCCTGAATCTGGAATTCCTTGTCGGGGAGAAAAAGGTCTCTTTTTCTCAATGATGCTAAGATGCGCTGTGATTTCTGGGGCTGCCGTAGTCTCAAAGCAAGGCTCAGAAAAAGCCCAAGTCAAAACAGCGTACATCACCTCACATACTTCTAGGACACCATATCCCCACAAGTGCCTCATCTGTTCGCACCTATTATCCTCACCCCGAGCCAGGGGGTGGATGGGGTCAGCCCCAGGGCAGCACGGGCGGGGGACGCAGGCCTGCAGGTCTAAGAGCTCTGTGCTGCAGGGCGCGTCAGCTCTTTCTTCAAATGCATGAAGAGGAGGTTCCACTAGACCAGCATTCTCATGCCATGTTCTTTAGGAACCGAGATGCCAATCTGGGCTCCAAGAGAAGTTGCTTTCCAGTTAGACCCATTAGGAGAACTCGCAGTTCCGAGACTCGCATCCCGCTCCCATGAATTTAGAAAATGTTGTGCTCGCTGACATCCAGAACCCTTCCCAGCTGGAAATTCTAGGATGCAATGACTAGGTGATGTCAATACGAAAAGTTACAAGGCATTTGCCTGAGGCAGTGGTTTCCACCCTTGTTGTGCATAATAATCACTTGAGGGCGGGCAATACAAGAAAAACAAAACCCATACACCTCTCTCAGCCCCGGGGGTTGTGATTCATCAGGTCTGGGGTGAGCCCAGTGTCCGCATTTCCAATAACTCCCCAGTCCGCTGTGATGGGTAGCAGACATTATACTGATAATTGGGGGCCCAGTTCAGAGCCAGATGCTTTCACAGGGCAAGGAAATGAGGGAAGAGCTAAAGCAAGCTTTCAGATTGCTCACTTCTATACACGGGAAGGCTAATTGTGCTTGGCGTGGTTTTGAGAAGAAACTTCACTAGAAGTCAATAATCTCTAATGCACTGAGGCCGAATTTGTTTTGTTTTGTTTTAAACCTCAGACTGACACTCAGACTTTACCCTAAGGGCAAACATCTTCTGGCTTAATTGGTAGGGAGCCATTGCCTGGAGCCAGAGGGAAGGGGGGGTGATGTCGGCTGCCCACTCCAGGAGCTTGGGGGACCTGAGAGGAGAAAGGCCCACATGAGACACGGCCTTCTCAGTGGGCCCTGGAGTCCAGGAGCCCCTGGACAGAAGCCCCCAGCCTTCTGTCCAGGGGCTCCGAGGTTCAAGATGGAGAAAGCAGGAGGTCAGGAACAGGGACAGATCAGCTTCCGAGGCCAGGCTGAATTCCTCAATGAGGAAACTATGGCGGCTCGCACATCCCTGGTCTTCATAAGCACACACATGGGAGAGCGGCTCGGCCTCCTGCCCACAGGGCAAGTACCGCCCGCTGACTGAATCTGGTCTCCTCAGGAGGACAAGCCTGAGGTGATGACTCTTTCATAGACTGAAGTTCAAGGTGAAGTGCAAGCCCAGAAAATAAGTCTCATTACTACTCCCTCACATATGTTCTACAGTCCAGACAAGCTGGATGAATCACTGCTGCTTACACAGATTCTGTTCTCCTCCTTGAGCGTTAGCTTCTGTTTTTCCTTCCCCACCCCTGTCTGTTGGACTCCTACACATACTTCAAGGCCTATGTCCAATGTCTCCTCCACTGATCTCTCCAGAGGAGGCAGCGAAATCACTGCCTTCTGGAACTAGTAGAGTATATTGTTTGTGCTGATCAGCTGGCATTTTTCTTACACAGTCGTGTTTTCTATCCCCTTCTGTTGAAAGCCCCTACTCCCAGAATGTTCCAGCAATTTGCTTTCTATGTAGCAGGGACCCAGTGAATGTTTATGGAATGGAAAGGATTTTTCTTGCTGACAGTACTTGCAAAGCATCATCAGCCCTCACTACCTGCTGGGGGGCAGCCCTGGGCCCTACCTCCATCTCTGCAGCCTCGCGCCATCATCAGGCAGGTGGCGCGACATTGACAGTGGGGGTGGGGTGGGGGTGCCTCTTGAGCAGAGCCAGCATCTTGACGGGAGGGTCTGGATTCCTTTGAGTTCCAGGCTCCCCCATGGGGTTGAAAGACACTCCAGTCTCCCTTGAATTTGGAATCCTCCTCAAGAAATGATGAAAAAATGGAAATTTATTCCCCTGTGAATAAAATCTGGGCATCTGCATGGATCACATTTTGCAACAGATGGGTAACTTACGTGATTAATAGGACTGACCATTTGTCATAATGTAACACATTATTTCCCATCTGTATTATCTCTGTTATCGAGAAATTAACTCTAGATAATTTCACCTCCTTAAGAATGCCTAAGTTTCCCAAAAACAGGAAGAGTGACTTGCCCAACGTGTGTCATAGTCTGACAGATCTGGATTCAAAGGCTGGTTTCAGAGCCAAGCACCTCCAGCAGGCTTCTGGGCTTCTCTGAGCTAGTTTCCTCATTTCTGAAATCAGAGCAATAAGGCCCAGCCCTCTGGGAACTCAACATACCGACTGTGCAGATTCCTGGCCCATCCCGTGTCACCAACTAGGTGCTTCACGTCTGCCCCTCCCTTCTCTCCTCCTCTGCTCTCCCTGTAAAATGCGCCGATGCTCCAAGATTTCTGCGACCATGTTTTCTGAACCTGAAGTGGAGGGAAAGTGATTCTAACATACTTATATAGGATGAGCACACAAAACCAGTAGAAATTAGGACAGTGTCAGGAAATGTAAGACGTGTGGCCACTGTATGAGGGCTCCTTGTTCATGAGAATGAAACAAAAACAAAAATGCTCCAAAGCAACTCATGCAGCATATCAAGGTCTTAATGTTATTTCCAAATCACCACTTCACTTTGGGCCGTGAGACAGAGCATCCGAGGGGACAGGAAGTCTACCCTCCTGCTGTGGGCCCCACGATGGGAGAGACCTTCTCAGATCTGTCACCTGGAAACGTCGTTTCTATGACTCCCAGGAGAATCCCATGCAGTTTGTCCACCTGCTGGCCCTGGGTCTCAGTGGCCCAATCCCTGAGCATACTTCCATCCCTATTCTGTCCTGTGATGCTTGTCTCAGAAGCACGGGAGGACATTAAGCATCTGCTATGTAGTCTATAACCTGAGACACAAACGAAGAAAAACAGATGAGCTTACACTGGCCTTGGGTATTTCCAGTAGCTGGAAATTCCCGCTGCGGGGGATCTAGTAAAGTCGTCTCAATCCAGCATTCTACGGATCTGATGCAGGATCAAAGCCCCTTGACCAGAGAGGGGGGCAGAAAGAAAGCCTGTTAACGACCACATCTCTTTTCAACTCAACGGTTGTTTTTGTCTTGATGTATGTGCAGTTATGTTGTTATTGATGATGGGTTTTTTTTTTTCCCTTCCCTGACGTTCCAGAGAAAAGAGAGGCACGTCTTTAATTCACTACCCAGGAAACAGTGAGTGTGGCTTGTCTCCCCAAATCCCCATCCAAGAAGCTGACAGCAGGGCTCTGACACAGCCCGCCTGTAGGCCCAGAAAGTGGAGTCTGTGCTGACCAGGGCCTGCGGGAGGGGACTTCCAGCGCTCCGTCCCTTGAGCGCGTCCACGGTTGTTGGCCCAAGTGGGTTTAACCCACAGCTTCCAAGCCGGCAGCTGTCTCGGCCACAGACGTTGACCCTGTGCTGCAGATAGACAGGCATCGCGGGTAATTACCCGGAGCATTTGCCACACTGCCGAGTAAACTCGGGGTCTCCCCACAGGGGACGGCTCTGTGACACAGTGGACTGGATTTGGCCTGGGGAAGAACAGTTGTGGTGTACGCTCTGTCCCAACTGCTTGTTCCCTCTCCTTGACCTACCCTTTGTGGGAAGCCAGGAATGCCAAATATTTCTTGCAGCTCTGCGCAGGCCTTTACTTTATTTACACTCCTCCCCACTCCGCGGCCCCAGACCTGGCCCTCTTCCTGGCCAGCTCCCGGGGCTCTGTCTCTCTCCTTGTTGAACCGCTGCGTTTCTGTCGGCGGCAGTACCCCAAACATAGTTCAAATAGAGAAAGACGAAAGCTATTAAGCTTTCATAAAATGATGTCCGCTGGCCCATGCTCCACGGTCTGGCAGGGATCATGTGCCCTCCCCACATAAGCGACTTCCTTGATATTGACACAGTGTCTCAAAGTTTCTAGGCCGTAGATACAATAACTTTTCTCAAAAAGTGAAACAAGAGTCAGTCAGAGGCCGACCAAATGAGCACAAGGTGGAAGATAGATGGGGAACATTTTTACAGAACCCACTGGCCACTCTGTGTGTTTGTTTCCTGAAGGGCAAAATTAAGCCCTCAGATCAGGTCTTTCATTTTTTGGTTTTGTTTCTAATTCTAGAATCTCCTCCAACCACACTGGGAAGGCGAAGTGGGAAGAGGACTTCTGGAGTTACTGCTGCACATTTATGAGGACATTTTCTTCAAAACAAATTTCAAAACAAATCTGTTTTGCCCCAAAATACATTCTCAGAATTATTTCTAGGCAGTATAACTCTGGAGGTGGGGCTTCAAGGGAGCTATAAACGTCCTCAGTGCAAACCTACTAAAGAGAAAATGCGGGGATTGTGAATAGGTCTCTTCCTGCTAGCATAGCCATGTGTCCCCATTTGCCTGGGACAGCCTCCATTCATATCTGTTGCCCTGGTGAGACTATTAACAGTGCCCTCTTTCCAAGGTGTCTAGTTCAGATGCTAAATTATATGGACATCCCGCCTGTCACCAAAGGTACCATGTCTTCTGTCCATGTAGAGTATTGCATACAGATAACGGGTTCTGCAGCTAGTCTGGCAGTTGGCCTGGCTCGCTAGAGGGTAGAGGTGACATCTGAACATACAGGTGGCACAGTAGTCTTAGAGGCAAGAGAATCATCCCTCGGGGCAAGTCCCGAGCTTTGCACCCAGCTGCTGGCCACACGACATCTGTGAGATTGTTTAAAAATCTCCCGCTTGAAAATAAGACACTTGGCTTCAGATTAGAAGGTAAAGGAGACTACTGGGTCTCTTCCCTGTCTTGAGTCCTCACGCTCCTCAAGTCTCCACCAACAACTGAAGAGTGGATGGCGACACCGCTGGCTGCAGAGGGGCCCCCTGAGCCCAGTTTTCTTTCTTTGCCAGGATAGGTGGAACATCCCCATGTAGAGAGCAAAAAACAAAAAAACCCAATAACACCCAGTACATCTTTATCAGCAGACGCCTAAAATACATTAGAGACTTTGGCCTGGACATAATTGCTTGGCCAGGTGAGCTATTGAAACCATTTGGTATCCCATTTGAGTCTTTAGGTGGTGGGAGAAAGTTCAGAGAAGGCGGAAAGGAGCAGAGAAGGGACTGACTCCAGGTTGTATCCCAGACTCTGGGCTTGAGGCATGACTATTTGCTTAATGAATACATGAATAATTGCATTGGTGGGGGGGGGAGCTTTTTGTCCCCTCTTAATTATTTTGAATACATTAGAGGGTTAACAAAAATTCATAGTATCATATGTAGTCATTTGTGGACATTTTTTCACAAATTAAAGCATTTCAGTGTGTTTCATTTTCCTCCTTAGGCAAAGCTCACTTATAATTCCGACAATGTGCCTACAAAATTAATATTCAAAAAAACCTGTTCAGTCTGTGTAATTTTTCATTGGAACTGGGCTTCATTTTAAATGGATCGAGAAGCAACTTGTGATGCTGCAAAATGCTTTGCCAGCTTCCAAGCTAGCTGTGACATTGATGGACATAAGACAGATGCAGGGTCTGTTACCAACGCTTGCCTGCCGCGTCCCACTCAGTTGACTTCAGTTGTGGCCCAAAAGAAATGCCTTTGATTAGATTCTAGGGCTGAGAGAAGTTTAACAAAAAAATGAATTGTCACACCAATCCACAGCCATTTGCGTGCGCCATGATACCTCAAGAGGGTAAGACACAGGAGCGCTGAGAAAAGGAAACATGTTGGATTTAATGTGGGAACCTCTTTCTTCTCTGTTTTATACCTGGGCTAATAGGTCGAGGGCTAAATAGAATATCCAGAATTGGAAAATTATCAATGGACTTTAGAGATATCTCCGAATTCTGTAATCTACTTTGGAGAGACCTTCTGACAGAGGGCATGCACTAACCAAATAAGGAACGAACACAGCGCCAAGAGCTGAAATAAAACTTAGAGACCAAACACCCACACACCTGTGAGCCAAACAACCTGGAACTGCCTTTTGGTCATTTACAATAAGAGCACCTTTGTTTGATCAATGGCTTTTGAACAGCAACTTTTTGTATCTTTACTACGTGCTTTATCACATACTGTCCCCTGCATTCAAAGAACACCTCCCTGTAGCGGCCACAGGACTCCAGTCACAGCGAGCGCTCTGTTGACAGACTTCACCGACTGCCTCCCCTTCCTGCCACTAATTAACATTCCTGACATCTGACTTGACGGTAGTATTAGAGAGGCCGAACACACAACTTCTGTAAACGCATCTCATCTTCTTGGTGTGAATTATTGCGGCGTCAGTCCTGTTTACAAACTACGGTTTAATTTGTCCGTTACAAGTTTCTAACGTTTCTGTTGTTTCTTCTTTGCTTCGGAACCCACCCGGGAATTCCTCTGCAAGGAGCCTGGTATGGAATTATTCAGCTCTTTTTAAAAATAGAAACAATTGGAGCATATTGGAGTTGCTTAGTGATACATTTAAAGAGCGTTGTGACACATGGTGTGTGATATGGATATCATTTTGTCATGGCATCAAAATGGATGTAGAGAATACTATAAATATATACTATCTCTACATATACAAACATACATCTATGTATATGTAGATACAACATATATGTACATGTGAGTGAGTGTATTGTATATTGCTCCTCTTCTAAAGAAAGTGCTGCTTCAACCTTCAACCTGGACCAAATGATGTTCCCTTGATGTGTCATAAATAGCACACAATCGCCCTTCTGATGTCTCTTTTGTATTTGACCTGTTTTGCTACCTCAGAGATGTAACCCAGTGTTCCACTTCCTTTATTATTCCTCTGATTAAAGTAAATGTAATCTTTAAAATTAAAGCTGGAAGTATATTAATAATTACCATTCATATAAGAAATATACAAACATCTGCTTGTACAGAATGTAGAATTGATTCGATCCCGGGCAGACCAAACATTATCAACATATTAATAACCACAGAGATAATAGGTTGCAGACAATAAACATTTACATCAACAGATTTCTTTCTCTGAATATCCTGGAGATCTAAAACTATGAATTAGAAAGAGCATATACCTAATAGCAAGTTTTATTTACTAGATGCATTAGTTATTAGCCATTTTTAACTGTACTGCCATTAATTTCACAGAGGAAAAGTTTTACATTTCAAAAGTAAGATCGAAATCTAACTTTCTCTTGACATGATTGAAGCCTTCAGTAGACTTAAACATTTATTTTGGGATTGTTTTTCCTATTATATTTTTTGAACATATTTTCTGTTTTATTTGTTCATTTCTTCCTTGCAAACACCAGTTATGTATTTTTGGATACTCTTCACTGCCACTCATGTCTGTCCTGTTCCTTATTGTCTTTTTTTACTATTATTATATACACCTAGAATATCCCCCCAGATATTTGCAGACCTTAATCAGTCTTGTTATTAATCCAGGTCTCAGATAAAATGTCACATGGTTAGAGAGATCTCTTTCCTGGTCACCCAGACTAAAGATCTTATCTTCTCAAAAAAGAAAAACAAAACAAAACATTCAAAAACGTTACCTTTTCATCTTCTGTCATATAGTTCTGGTTTACTTTTTTTTTTTACTTTTTTTTTTTTTTTTGGGTAGGTTCCACGTCAAACGTGAGCTTGGACTCAGGACTCTGAAATCAAGACCTGAGCTGAGATCAAGAGTAGGACACTGGGATACCTGGGTGGCTCGTTGGTTAAGGGTCTGCCTTTGGCTCAGGTCATGATCCCAGGGTCTGGGATCGAGTCCCACATCGGGCTCCTTGCTCTGCGGAGAGCTTG
Source organism: Nasua narica (assembly GCA_028533885.1). Classification (NCBI taxonomy): domain Eukaryota; kingdom Metazoa; phylum Chordata; class Mammalia; order Carnivora; family Procyonidae; genus Nasua; species Nasua narica. The sequence goes on along the minus strand of CM052811.1, from coordinate 26,582,480 downwards.
CTTCTCCCTCTGCCTGCAGCTTCTCTTGCTTGTGATCTCTCTCTCTCTTTCTGACAAATAAATAAATAAATAAATCTGGGAAAAAAAAAAAAAGAGTTGGACACTTAACTGACTGAGCCACCCAGGATCCCTCTTTTACTTTTTTAATAGGACTACATACATTTTTTCTATGTATTTTGTTTACTCTACTGCCCCCCTCCCTGCCATCCTAGATTATAAGCTCCGTGAAGGTAAAGATGCCTCCCATCTTAAACCCTGCTAAAACCCCAGCTTGGCAACCCTCCTGATATACATGGGGTATCTAATAATTACTTGTTGAATGAATGAAAGAAAGTCCTGTCTGTTCATTCTGATTTTGGTTGCTCATAGTACAACTTTCTTCTTTGTGTTAGTTTTCATTTACATTTATCTCCTATAATTTCCTTGAGAATATAGAGAACTCTGTTTCCTTGGAAAATTTTTCTTGTTCATTTTTGTCTTCCTTTTTTTTTTTTCAAGTAAGTACTATGCCCAACACGTGGGGTTCAAACTCATGACCCTGAAATCAAGAGTCGCCTACCCCGCAGACTGAGCCAGAGGGTGCCCTTTGTCTTACATTCTTTTCTTCTTTATTTTCTGTCTCATATCAGAGCAGGTCCCTGTGGGCGATTCTTTCTGATCATTGTTCATCTCATATACTTGCTGGAAGGTAGTCCATAGGTGACTGGAACCAGTGCTGGGAAGCTCGAATAGTGTATTGCTTCCTACAGCCTCTCACCAGATCTATTCTTTTTCTTAACCTGTGAATATACATCATTGCTCAATTTTCAGCATTTAAAGGGTTAGTAATTTAAAAAATGCTGTCTTCCTCCAATATCTTCACCTCACCTCACCTCTGGTTGTCTGTGAATAAAAATCGTGTGTTGCCTTGGTTTCTCCTTCATTCTTATCTGCCATGCACTATGGTGTCAAACAGGGTCTCCACAGGGAGAGTCTTTTCCTGCAGTGGCCCTCTGTGCCCTTGGAGCTTACATCACTGAGAAAGTCCTTGCACAGCATTTCAGGGGAACCTCACTTTCCTTGGGGGAGACGTCCATCTTGCCCAAGGTCTGAAGATATATTGTTGGTTCTCAGTGTGCTTCCTCATTTTGGTCCAGATTTCACAGTCTTTGGCAGGTTTGCTACATCGTTTGTGGTTCAAGAATGTAGTCATATCCTCATTTTATTGGCAACTAAAATATATCTCCATTTTACGTCCTTTTTGAGACTTGGGGGGAACGGGAGGGCGAGATTTAACATCTGTATACCACCATCTTTAACTAAAACTCATTTTGTACTCTTTCAATCGCATTCAATAAATTTACGTGACCTAGTCCAGTAGAGGCTGTAAGTGCCATTCACCTACCAGGTTTAGGACTGAAATCTGAACTAAGTTTATCTCAATTTTCATGGCAAACTTTACTCCCCTCGCCCTTCTTCTCCGTTCTTTTTGCCTTGTTTTTCTATACCTCCAAATCTCTAGAGGTTTTTGGTTATTTTTTTGCTTCCTGGTACAGCTCAATACTCTCTTTCCCTCTTTTGACGATGATTTTCTTTGTCATATTTGTAGCAAGAGCTTCCCCAGTCCTTCATCTTCCTATCTTCTCTAATGTGAGCCCCAGAGCTGCCTGACCTCAAACAAGTGGTGAGTAGATAACAACCACCACCCCTACTGATAACTGTCTCCGCTTATCTGCATTTACTTTACGCCAGTAATGCAGCCAAAGCTGGTGCATGGATTATCCCGGGTAATCCTTCCAATAACTCCACAAAGTTAATATGATAACCTGTAATTTAAACATAAGGATGGGAACAGGATTCCCCCCCCCCAAAACTGGCTCCAGAGTTATACTCAGAGATGTCACTGTGTTTGTTCAAGAAAATACTTTGAAAGATACTCTTGGGGTGGTTGAGCTTGTATGATGTCAGAAGAGGAGCTGCAGGCAGAGGTTGGAAAGGAGAAATTGTTGCTTTATTACTAAAGGGAAAAGGGGAAAGAAATGAAAGGAGAGGGGAGAGAGCCAGGAAGTTAGAGGCCAGCCCTGAGAAAGAGCCAGTAAACTTCCGGGACTGTTCCCTTTGAGATGTTAGAATGCCACCCCTGTACAAGTTGGCTCTGCTTCTCCTGGGTCTCTCCCCATCTGCAAATCTTCCATCCATTTGCTGTGCACACAATTGCCAGGACCAAGTGGTTTTTCTCCAGCTCTTCTAGAAAGTCCTCCTTGGTCAACGCCTCAAGAGTCAAAACTACACATGCTGGATCAGGGGCTGTGATGCAGAAGGTGCATGAGGACAGAACACCTCAGGAAAGGGAAAATCTTTGAGCAGGAGGGTTTGGACTATTTTTTAGCCACAGGATTATGGTGTTTGTGGTGGTAGAGGTAGGAGGTTGCATCAGGCCAGTTTTTCCTCTGTCTTAAAAGAGAGGCCACAGGATTTTATGACATCTGGGTTTTATGTCCATAAGAAAAAATGAGGCTCAGAGAAAGCAAACAACTTGCTTAAGGACCCTCGAAATATGGGGGGCCTTCTTGCTATTTAACAAACATGCCCAGGTCTTTCTGCTCAGGATATTTTAGGGAAATGTTTTTTTCCCAAATCTGTGTATTGCCAGCTCTTTCTTATCCTTTAGAATTCTACACAAATCACTTCCTCAGAGATGTTTTCCTGTCAGGTACCCCCACCCCACTCCATCTCTAGCTCCTTACCATGCTTGATTTTTCTGGGGAATGGCAGATCACACTAACAGAGAATATTACAAATGTAATTTTTAGTCTAAATTCTCTAATAGGATATAAGCTTCAGGAAGACAGAGATTCTGTCTTTTTTCACTACTGTGTCCACAGCACCTAGTATATAGAGTTTAGCATCTAGATGATGCTCAATAAAGATTTAATGACTATGCTCAAAGATCAATGTTCGTTGGGTGCCTTCTCTATGTACAGATGCTCTCTTATCTTTCTCATTTCCAACTGATCAAATGCAACCTCATCCACTAGTTGCTAAACTGGTCACACAGATCACCCATTTTCTTCACAATTGACCCAAATGATGCATTCTACCTGTTCTCATAAAAAGCTGCCTCTACCTATTGACTTACTCTGAAGAGAACCTAAAGGAGACTTGGTGAGGAACCACCACAACTTCAGTCAGATACTGACTCTGCTGTTTCATGGTCTCCTCTACATGTGAAGCCGTATTTCTACAAGGCTGCCCAAACTCTAGCCCCATAAAGGCTTAAACTTTATGCAACTCTCTCTGGAGCGATCATATGCCGATTTCTAAACTCCTCAGGCTTGCCATCTGGGCTATAGGCCACCCACCCGTGGGTGGAAGGTACCAGGCAGTCCTTGCAAAAGACTTTTCCATCCTTTGGCCAAGGAAGAAAGATGTCAAAGGGGAAAGAACGCTTCATTTCATCCAACTTTTACCTCAGATATTTCTCACTTGTGTAAAATCTCAGCTAGATACATAAATGAATCAGGAAGATACATACCCTTTGGCCATAAGCTCAATTCACACTATATTTGAGGAGCTAGAATAACACCACTTGGGTCTTTGTTCACCTTGAGACCACGTAACATTCTTTCAACTCTCATTTCATTGTCTTATTGTTGTCTTATTGACATCATCTACCTGTCAGGGGGATGAATTATTAAATTGGTAAGATTTTGGAACGTCACATGCCCAGAAAATTCCTAGGAAGAATACAGTCATAAAAATAAAATCACACTATTGGGGGGAAAAACAACAAGCAACAACAATGGAGACAAAAACATAAATTAATGCAATAAAAGACCTCTATTGGGAATGACTGGGGCAAGGCAGAGGGCTCTTTCTACATGCCAAACTGAAATGTCCTATTAAGGTTTAAGAAATCATGTTTACAGCAGATATAAATTAAGTTAACTGCGAGACCATAAAATAGAGCAGCTGTTCTCCATCTCCAGAACGAGAGGAAAGGCTGGTCAGAGGTAAGGAAGACTCTCTTCCTAGCAGTGGGACCTATAATAACAGTAAGAGGAGAAGGAGGAGAGGCAAGAGTGCTGTGAAGCCATCTCTTCTGCCACACGTTTAGAGGACACAGATTCTATGAATTTTACAGGCACCTCAATGCCCTTTGCCCTTGACAGAGATTTCATAATAACCCCCCATTTCCCTGCACATTTAGCTATCCCGCTCTAAATAAACGGGACTCCTCACGAAACGGCTCTAAGAATGCAAATGCACATCTGAGACAATGAGAAAACAAATCAGCAACTATTAATCCAAAGTGAAAATGATCATCTAGTCCTGTGCTGCGGTAACAGGGCTCAGGGCTGAGTGACGGAGCGATTGGAGGGTCTCTGATCCTGTCAGCTACAAGTCCACGCTCACCGGCTAATTAACCAGACGCACATGATGCCTGGGTCATTCCCGTCTCTACGCGCCAGCCCGGTGCCGTCCCTAACGTGCTGCATTTGCGAGGGTAATCTCAAGGGTCTGCCTTGCTTTCCAAGCCTGCACCATCACCTCACCCCCACTCCATGGGGCTCTGGAAGCAGCAAATGGGAGTGCAGATAAGGAGGAAGAAAAGTATGTGATATTTGGGAAATGTGGCAGGAATCCAGAAATGTCCTATGGACCATTTTGAATTTTGCTTTTCTAATGAGATTTGATTCATGCAAATAAACTCTTTTGGGTTTTGGTCAATTCCAAGGCATTATACTGGATGATGTTCCAGAGATAATGATCCCTTAAAGTTACAAAACTACCTTCAACTTACAAAGTTGTCTGGAGGAATTTTATTTTTGCTTTCTTTTTGGTTTGACTGGTGGTTCTATTAATTTTTTTTTTGCTTCCTCACTGAATGCTTTATAATGGCACGCTTTTTAGGTTGAGTATGTGTGTGCATGTGTCTGCATGCAGCAATATGTAAAAAGGATTATATACCATGACCAAATGGAATTTATCTCAGGAATATGAGGGTGATTCAGCATACAAAAACTAAATTATGTTATATGCTGTATCAATATAATAAAGGACAAAAACCACATGTTTATCTCAACAGATGCAGAAAATGTATTTGACAAAATCTAATATCCTTTCATGATAAAAAAAAAAAGACTGAACAAATTAGGAATAGAATGGAAATTCCTCAGACTGATAAAGGGAATCTACAAAACAAACAAACAAACCAAGGAACCCACAGCTAATATCACAGTAATGGTGAAAGACCAAAAGCTTGTCCCTAAGATCAAACGTAAGACATGTATGTATGTCTACTCTTGCCACTGATACTCAATCTTGTGTCGGAAGTTCTAGCCAGGGCAACTAACCCTAACCCTAACTAACTAAATAAATAGATAAATGGCACCCAAATTGGAAAAGATGAAGTAAAATTCTCTCTATTCACAGATGACATGATATTGTATACGGACAGTCCTAAGGAATCCACACACACACACACACACACACACACACACACACACACACACACACCTAGTAGAAGTAATTAACAAGTTTAACAAAACTTCAGGATATAAAATCAATAACAAAATTCAATTGCATTTCTCTACACTAGCAATGAATAATCCATAAATTATTTTAAACAAACAATTCCATTTAAAATAGTATAAAATGAATAAAATCCTTAGGCATGCATTTAATAAAAGTAGTGCAAGACTTGTACAATGAAAACTACAAAGTATTGCTGAAAGAAATTAAAGAAGGCCTAAATGAATGGAGAGACATTCCATGTTCACGAATTGAAGACTTACTATTGTTAAAACAGAAATAATTCCCAAATTGGTCTACATAGGATCTCAATCCCTATCAAAATCTCAGCTGCCTTTTTTTCTCTCTACAAAAATTGGTAAACTGATCCTAATATACATAGAGATATGTAGAGGACCCAGAATAAATAAAACAATTTTATTGTTTTATTTATAAATAAATTATTAAGTTTCATATAAATAAATTATATTTTATATATAACTATATGTTTATATATAAATAAATTATATTATATTAAATTATATATTTACATTATATTTATATTTATTTATATTTTACATTCCTTTAATATATATTATATATAATATATATTAATTTTATTTTATTATATAGAATATTATATAATATATATTAATTTTATTATTTCATTACATATAGTTATATAGTTATATGATATATTATAAATATTAATAATTAATATAATAATATATTGATTTATATTAAATAAAATATATATAAAATATAAATAAATTATAAATTTCAAAAACTTGTAAAACGAAAGAAGAATAGAGTTGGTGGAATCATGCTTCCTGCTTTCGAAATCATTTTATACGACTACGGTAAGCAAGACAGTGCAGTGTTGGTGTAAAGGTAGACCGATAGATCAATGGACTAGAACAGAGATCTCAGAAATAAATCCTTACGTTTATGGTCAGTCGGATTTCGACAATTGTATCCGTCAGGTGTCTTCAGAAAAACAGAACCAATGAGATATATACACATGTGAATTAGGAGATTTATTTTTGAGGAATTATCTCATGCAACATGGGAGCTGGCCAGTCTGAAATCTGTAGGGCAGGCCAGAAGGCTGAAAACACAGGCAAGATTTCTGGGTTATAGTCTTGAGGCAGAATTCCTTCTTCTCCAGGAAACTCACTGGAGTCTTGCTTCTTTTTCTTTTTTTTCTCTTAAAGTCTTCAGTTGATTGGATGAGTCCCATCCACATTATCAAAGGTAGTATCTTGTCAACTTAAAATCAACTGGCTGTAGGGACGCCTGGGCAGCTCAGTCAGGCAAGCATCTGACTCTCGATTCCAGCTCGGGTCTTGATCTCAGGGTGCTCCAAATGACACCACCCAGAAAATGGAAAAGACAACCCATGGGGTGGGAGAAAATACCTGCAAGTGTAAATGTCCCGCATATCTGACAAAGGACTTAGATCTGGAATATATAAAGAATGTTTACAACTCAATAATGCAAAGACAACCCAATATAAAAATAGACAAAGGATTTGAATTGGTATTTCTCCAAAGAAGATCCACAATTGGCCTAGGTAGGGCACTGGTGGTCAAATTGACAAGTTATCCTGGTGATACCATTTACCAGTCACAATTCCCCAAACGTCTCATCTCTAAACGTCCGGCGGAGCAAGGTGAGGGCTCTGTATTGTTCTGATGAAGTAATCACTCATCCATTTTCTCCACAGATACTTTTTGAGCACCTACTATGCCAGTCATTCTACTGCATGTCAAGGTCCTCGGGGGACCGGGGTGCATAGTTTAAAAGCACAGGCAGAGAGGACTAAGGCACAGTCCCTGCCCTGAACCAACCCGCAGCCTTGCACTTCAGACAAAAAGCAATTACCAGGAGATGCAGTAAATTTGCCAGCTCCTGAGAAAAATCCCTATAACTGTGTTCTGTCCCTGTTGGGTTTTCTGCCCTCTTGAACTGTAACATTTCGGGAGGTTATTTCCTTGTGCTGCCTGCTGTATCTTTTTGTTTCTTTTCCTTCCTGCAACTAGATTCTTCGGGGGTTCTGGATTCTCAAATGGCTTGCAGATGGTGTATATATGTCACTGATTTCATTTTAAGAGTGCTTGTATTGCTTTATGCCATTTCTAGTTCATTTTGTTTTTAACATGAATAAAACAACTCCAGCTGCTTATTTCATAAGAGGAGTGTGGCAGCTTGGTGCTGAACAAAACTGGTGGATTGCTAACCAAGGGTTCACGATTCTTTCTGCAAGGCCAGCCCAGAGTCCCAAAAGATATTCAGGTGACTTTGTAGTTCACTTAGTTACGGTGCATCTTCTGTTGATAGAGAACAAATTACCTGGATGTTGCTGGAGGGTTGTGTTATTGAATATTTTAGACTTATGTTATTGTAAATCAATTAAATATCAGCTTAGGTCTGGAATTGATCTCTTGTTTGTTAATTTGTTCATTAGAGCTTCCTTTCCTTCTTTCAGTAAATGCTATAGTACGTCCACTCTGTGCCATACTTTGTGCTGGAACTGGAGAAACAAACATATAAATAAAACACAAAATAAAACACAATCTCTGTCTCACTGGAAGAAGAAAAAGAGGAAGAGAAGAAGATGTTCTATGGACTTCATATGAGTTAACTCAATTAATCCTCACAGCAACCCAATGAGATAGGTAAATTTTTACCCCCCTTTTACAGGTGAAATAACCAAGATGAACTTCTTTGCCCAAGATCATTCCATTGGTAAGTACCCTTCCTGGCTCTGGAGTCCATGGCTGTATCACTGTATTAGATTTCCTCTCTTAAAATATAGTGTTCAGTATTACAAATTCTAAAAAGCATATAAAATGAAATTCTTCACTCATTTCTTCCACAAATACTTACTGAGCTCTAGCTATGTTCCAGGTAGTAGACTAACTTAGGCAGGGATAAAAGATAACAAGAAAGACATGGGTCCTGTCCTTGTGGAGCTTATGGGTCTTAAATAAATCCAAGTATGCCAACCTATTCAATTGCTATAAATTGTGGAAGTGTAACCTGGGATGGAGAGAGCAACAGCAGGGGAATTTTCTCTAGACGTCTTAGACAGGAAAATCTTCCTGACAGGTAAGCTAAGACCTGAAGGAAGAGATAGAGCTGTGTTGAAGGCAAGAGCATCCGAGATGGGGAAGGGGTGATTTTGAGCAACTGAAGGAAGTAGGAAGAACAGTGAGAGGTAAGGGGGAGTGGGGTGTGTCTGGCCCACATGGGGCCTCAGAGGTTAGTGTGAGTAGCTCTGATTTCATGCTCAATGCAATGGGGAGTCATGAAGGGCTTTAAGTGGGAGTGTAATGAATGGGGTGACCGGATCTCTTTTAAGAAAGCACTTTTGCTATGTGGAGCTGGATTACAAGAAGCAGAGCACTTGTGGAGAGACCCAGTAAGAGGCTCTTGTAATATTCCAGGTGCTAATGAGTTCACCACAGACGTGACAGTGTCGATGAAAAGTAGGTGAATTTGAGATGTGCTGTGTTGGTAGGATCGACAGACACGACCATAAATTGGATCTGGGAGAGTGGAGGGGGGCTGTAAGGGAACAGGAATTGTCAAGGATGATTCCTAAAGCTTTTGGGATCACGGTGGTCCCTTGTCCTGAGATGAGGAAGTGTGTGTGTGTGTGTGTGTGTGTGTGTGCGCGCGCATCGGTGGGGAGAGAAGGATACAGTCCAGTGTTGTGCTGCAGATCAGGATGTCATCGCGTCTCAGGCTCCTTCTATCTTCCTGCTCTTCCATCCATTGTCTGGCTTGCGTTTTTATGGTCCCGAGATGGTTGCTATACTTCCAGTCCCATATCCATGTTTAAAACAGGAAGACGAAAAAGGAAGCAACAGGGAAGAAAGTAGTGAGCCTTATCGGAAAAAAGAAAACTTGAAATCCCCATAGACTTCTGCTTAGACCTCCCTGGCCAGAACTCTGTCCAAGGCCAGCCCTCATTGCAAGGGATACTGGGAAATGTAGCTTTACCATAGATTCGGTTCAGCCCTTAACAAAATCAGGGTTCTTTAATGAGGGTGACTGCCAGAACAGTAGACAACGAAGAGCATCTGATAGGCCATCCTCTGAGTTAGCCTGTAAATCTGAGTAGGCCGAAGGACAATATATTTTTTAATTTACTTGGCTCTCCATTCTTCATGAGTGAGCAAAATGCATACAAGTCCTGGCAAACTTGGGGCTATCCTATTTCTGAATCTTTCATTTGTGAAGAGGAAACACCAACCTTCCAGCCACTTCCCAAGAGCATCCCTCATTCCCAGAACCTTTCTCTTTTCCAGCAACTGTGTCACACAGAAGTACGGCTATCAGGCTTGGTTTTCTGCCATCAGTATGCTCGCACCGAATGTCCTGAGAGGATGACTTAGCCAAATTGAATTTGGTTCTTTTATCTTACAAACTGCCTCATGATTCTTGGAAGGTAAACAATACCAGATCTAGCTATGGGACAGCCTTCTCATCAGAGACTCCAGGGCAGTCTAGGTGACCCAAGTGCGTGAGCCAGCTGTCCCCAGCATGTGTCTCTGGGATACTGAAGCCTTTATTCTCTGTGCACTGCAGGACCCTCCACCTGAACTGAGAAGAGAATTCCGTGGCAGAAAGCAAGAGGCCTGTCTAGAAGCTGTAGCCCATTAGCTCCGCACAAAGATAGACTGCACTCCACTGGAATCTAATCTGGAAGCATTTAATACATTTGCAGCACACGTGCCAGCTACTTAAGAGGAGGGGTAGTCATTTTTTTTTTCCCTTAAAGAGAAACTTCAAGCTGAATATAAATCAGCCTTCTCAATATGCCCATCATACCTGATACTGAAAAGAGTCTTCAGTGAAGGGAATCACGGTCTCCAGGGAAAAACGTTGGCCAACAATGAAGAGAAAGAGAAGGAAGAGACCAAAAAAAAAAAAAAAAGGAAGGGAAGGGAGAGGCTCTCATTGTGTTTAATCAGAAACCACTCTTTCTCTGGAGACAATTCAGCAATAGAGTGTCTTGTCAACTTACTCTAGTGAAAACAGGGACAATTAAGGCAGCACAAACCATCCCCAAATGCTCAAGTTGGGGATGTGCTGAACATCTCAAGCTATTTTCCAAATATTTGGGGTTTGGCACAGTCCAGGCTCATGGTTGGGAAATTTTCCTGAAGATCTGTCTACTTGGTCCTATTTTTATTCCATATCCTTGCAGTTAACATCCGCCTAACTCCCTGGTTCCAAGTTCTGCATCGGATACATGTTAGATAGGTTCAGACTCTCCTTGCCCCCATTCCCCTTCATGTGGTTGACATAAATTTCAGAACATTGTCTTCAGGCCTGCTTTTCAGAGCAAGGGCCCGTTCTCTTCTCTTTGTCTACCATCGTCAGGAATCGGGAGACGGTGACAAGGATGAAAAGGGGACCTCGTCACGTGGGGTGCTGCAGAAGGATTTGACAAGCGTTTCTCAAAGCCTCAGGAGATGCAGTAGCTGACTTCACGGTTTTGTACAGATTGCACATGAAGGGGGATTAAACTTATTCTCTCTGGCCCCAGATGGGTGGAACTAGGACCAGAGACATATGTGGGCTCAATACAAGAAAGACCTTCTCATTCAGAGCAGCCAGGAGATGAAAGAGCTGCCTTGTCTTCAGCAGAAGAGATGGGTTTTCATCAGAGGTTCTCCATTCATTAAGTTTCAGAGACTGAAAAATGTATTAATAGAGGTATTCAATTATAGACACTCGTTGGACCAAAAGACCTTGAAGTACTTTCCTTTAAGCGTTGGGCACTGTATATGCAGCATGGCACAGTGCCTGATAGGTAAAAGGTGCTTAGTAATTGCTTGTTGAAAGAACACCAGCTTCTTCCGAGTCCCTTGTAGTGTTCTACATGGCATGGCTGCATTCGGCATGGAGGGCAGTGAGGAGGAGGAGACAGTGTCCACTCCTCAGTGTTCATTACCAGTGATGATGGTGAGGAGCACAAATAGGGACCCCTTCTGCACATTTAATTCTTGCAGAGTACACAGATGCTCACCACCACCACCACCACCGTCACCGTCATCATCACCGTCTTCACCGCCACCACCGTCATCACCATCGCGATCATCACCACCATCAACACCACCACCACCCCTCAGTGAGTCACTGAATGAAACCTGACACAGCTTTGACAGTACCAAGCATTGCGACACCCTTGAAACACTGGGGTAGGTGGTAAGAAAGCTGTTGAAGGAACTGTGGCCATCCTTGTGTGTGAGCAGGGCCGTTCTTTCCTGCCTCTGAGAAGCAGTACTTAGAGTTTAAAGATGACAACCTTCCTGACTCTACTTCCTTCTTTAGCATTTTCCCAAGCCTCCCGGTGACACCGTTCCTGTGCTGCCGCATGAAGGGACCTCTGAACCTGTGACTGAAAATGCGTGGGAAATGGGGCGCTCCTAGCTTGATTATTAGACTACGACACGCGTATTCCTCACGTTTGCCCTAGCGTGATTAGCCAGATGATGAAGTAAAACCATGTTACAGAGCCCTTTTGAGAGGGTCCTGGGACGTGAATTAACATGAGGCCAGCCCCATTCAGGTACAAAATCCCCATCTCTGAAGGTCTGCTAATGGCCGCGTGCCCTGGAAAAGAATAAGATGGCATTGGGCATCTTGACGGGCACTGCTGGTGAGGCAGCCGGTCAGGAGAAGGAAAGGCTGCGTGTCCCTCAGCTCGGTAGTCAATATAATGAGCCTCAACATCCCAGGAGGTGACAACTGCACATTCAGCTTTTGTAGTCAAATCATCCTCGTTTTATTGTCAAATCTGAGGCAAACAGAGAAATTCAAGAGGCAGACCTGCGAGGTGTGGGCAGAGGTATTTGCATTGATAAAGTATCTGTATCGTATCAATTAGCATTAAAATCTCATTCAGTAGCCAATCTGTTTGTGAACAATTCCTTCTTTTTGGAAGTCTGAGCCTATTTCCACTCACTTCAGAAAGTGGGTTCCCACCCCTTTGTTTAGCTTTCTGAGACTTGACGTGCATGTGAAGCCAGGCTATCATTACCGCAAATATGACTTCACAAACTAAACAGAATTCTTCACAGGCAGAAGAGGAGCTCCAGCCCAGAGCCACTGCTTAAAGGCCCCATGACGTTGACCAGTGTATTTCGCCTCTGAAGGTCAGTTTTCTCGAGTATCGAAATGAGGATGGGAGCGACCTCATAGAACGGGCACAGGACCAAATGAGGAAAAGTTACATGAAGATATCTTGTCACATGTAAAAGGCCAGTCATAAGAACATAGTTGTCATCATTTTCATTCTTTTCTATGGGAATTAAACATCTTTGGTTTGAAATGAGAGAAAGAGAAAAAAAGAAAATCCTGAGCTGAATAGATTTAATAACCTTGCATGGGTTAGTGTTAAAAAAACAGACAATTTTTTATATTATGTTATGTGAAAATGGGAGTTTCAAACTGTGTCTCATGATTTCTAATTGAGCTTGAAGGCAGCTTCTTAAAATCAGAACTGGCACCTTCATCAAGTGGTTCCAGCTACATTACGCATCTCAAAACAGTCAGCCCCTGGTTCCAGAAAGGAGAGAGAGAAAAGAATATCTATAAGCACCTTCCAGTTGTTCTTGGATTATTTATGCAGGATTTCGATATTTTTCTTATGAATATAGCTTCAGAATTACACAAAGCTTTAATCCAGTTAGGGCTGCGACCTCCCAGAGGGTGGGGCAGGGAAAGGAAAAAGAAACCCAATGGTGAGGCCAATCCCACATCTGCCTTTCTTTTTAATCAAGTATATGAGTGAGGGTATCCATGAGGTAAATTGGGATCTGCCGAACCTGGGAAAATACCAAAGATTGGCCAGGGTAGAGCCATGCCTCTACCCCATGAGTGGCCCTGGAGAGGAGTGAGAGGGCCCGTGAGAACCATGGCAGCTTCCGGGGCTCTGCCAGGGGCTGGAAGGAAATGACGTGTCCTATTTCTTGATGGTTCATGCAGACGGGGGCTGAGAAGTTAATTATGTCAACTGTCGTCTGACAACAACGACCTCAAAAAGTGCTTTGAGAGTAACATCAACACATTCAAGACGCTCCACTTCTTGATAAAGAAAACAGTAAATATGGTAGATATAATCTGCCTAATAGGTTTATACTAAATAATTTGTTTGTTTAAAAAATTAGCCAGCTGAGGGACACCTGGGTGGCTCAGTCAGTTAAGCATCTGCCTTCAGCTCATGTCATGACCTCAGGGTCCTGGGATCGAGCCTTGTATCGAGCTCCCCGCTCAGCAGTCTGCCTCTCCCTTTCCCTCTACCTCTCTAGCCCCCTCAATGCTCTCTCTCTCAAATAAATAAATAGAAATCCTTAAAAAAAAAAAAAAAGCCAGCCAGTATACAAAATTTGGATCAATAATAATAATAATTTTAGGCCATCAGATTCAAAATATGTCCATTTGCTCTACAGTCATAAAACTACCAGTTACATTTAATTCATCTTTCTTTTACATGAAGGGTTCATTTGCAAGTGTTTTTCAGATAGCATTGTTTACTTCAAGACTCCAGTGCATTTTTGAACATAGTATTTTGTTTTCATAATTATAAATTAATATAGTGACATACTGTAGAATTATTTAAGGTTGCTCTCCTAGGGGCCCCTATAATGCCTCTCCCACCTTGAGCCTAATATGCCACCCTGCTAATCTTGCACAAAGAATCATGCCCACCCAAGCTCCTGGTAACACATGACAGTAGCTGTAGGGAAGGATGAGGGTCAGGAAGGTTCAACATCATCACTTTCACCAACAGCTTCTCAACAACAGCTTCTTCTGAATCCCTTGTAGTGTTCTACATGGCATGGAGGGCAGTGAGAAGAAGGAGGACAGTGA
>CM052811.1:26547767-26567598 GCA_028533885.1 Nasua narica | reverse complement strand
CCACCACCACCACCATCATCATCATCATCATCACTTTCACCACCGTCACCACCACCACCATCAGCACCACCACCACCATCACCACAACCAAGATCATCATCACCCCATCATCATCATCACCATCACCACCATCATTACCACCACCATCATCATCACTAACATCATCACCTTCATCACCATCACCACCATCATCACCTTCATCACCATCACCACCATCACCACCACCATCACCACCACCACCATCACCACAAGCAACATCATCATCACCCCATCATCATCATCACCGCCACTACCATCACCACCACCACCACCATCATCATCATCATTTTCACCACCATCACCACCATCATCACCACCACCATAGTCATCAACACCACCACCATCATCACTACCATCATTATCATCATCATAGTTCACGTTTGCTGAGTAACAAGTTGGTATGGAAGATACTGTCATCCCTGTTTTACAGATGAAGAGAGGTAGACATTGAGTTTAGGTCATTAGCCTCGCTGGAATGTAGGGCAGCCAGGACTCCAAATCCCAGGTCGTCTGACTGAGGAGTTCTCAAGTTTCACTACTACATTCTCCTGCCTTTCACAAAATACAAATTGATTTTGAAAGCTGATTCTGTTTTTGCATATTTTTAAAATGTTCCCTATTGCATGTAATACCCAGTAGAGCTAAGACTTTATTATTATTATTGTTATTACTGTCATTATCTTAGCAATTTTTGATATGATGTCAATCCACCTTTGGAGTAAACTCTCTATATTTGGAGGGAATTAACCACAAAGGGCTCTCTGGTTACACAGATATAAAACATGTACTCATGTTTTTCTTGAAGAAAAGTGAAGTTCGCATAAACCCGGATGTAGATGCTACAGTCCATCCTATTAAGTTCTGTTTTGTAATATAAATGGAATGTATTTTTAGGACGACCGTATCCTTACAGAATTAGAGAAATTTTTTTGGTTTCTTAATATGGACAGGCACTGCATGGTTGGACTAACCCACACAGTGTTGTTACAGACTCAATAACCCAGAATTTGGAAGGCGTCACTCACTCTCTGGGCTGTGGTAGGAGTTTCCTCTGAAGGAAATGGATGTTTTCACGGTCATTCAGGGCTAAGAAGGGAGCAGGAGACCAGGGAAAGGGCCTGGAGATGTTTGGTGGGGTCTGAGCCTCTGGGGACAAGGCAGGGAGTTGGGAAAGTGGGAGATCAGAGGTTTGGGACTGGCCTGTGAGCCCTCTGTGCAACTCTTTGTGGTATTCACAATGCGAATCTGTTATTCTTGGACTATCTCTGGCCTCTCAGTTAAACTCCAGGGCCTGGTCTTCACTGCGTTTGGGCATTTGAAAAACAGACCAGGGCTCACAATAGGAGCCAGATTTGGCTGCCAGTGCTCTGGAAAAACACGTGGCTGTGCGGGGAGGGCTTGGGGGCAATGCATGGACATATCAGTGGGCCGCCTGGAGTTCCAGAACTTACAGCAGGAGAGGCACCCGGCAGGAGACAGGATAACCCATTTGAGAGAGAAAGAGCCTTAGGCTTTGGGAGTTTGGATATTACAGGACATTTAATCACAGCTGAAAGAAGTCTGAGATTAAATCCAGGTTATATTGAAACAG
Source organism: Nasua narica (assembly GCA_028533885.1). Classification (NCBI taxonomy): domain Eukaryota; kingdom Metazoa; phylum Chordata; class Mammalia; order Carnivora; family Procyonidae; genus Nasua; species Nasua narica. Next base: position 26,565,968 of record CM052811.1, on the reverse strand, counting down.
TTTGCCCTCTGAACAATAGCAGAGAAACCAGCTTGATACATAGTAGAAGATGTGATGCTTCATTTGGCTAATCAAGTGTTTGTGAAACTTAAGAAACCCATTTATATAGAAGCAAAATCTTGTGGATTCTGTTATTTTTTAAATAATATTACTTAAAGATATAAAAATATAAAACTAGGTGAAAAGTCCTTCACCTTATAGTTCTTAGTCAACCGACTTTAAGACCAAAACAGATCTCAAAGTTAATACAAACTTACAAAAGCACACTGTTATTAACAATAGAGAGTTAATGTAACTGATGATGTTGTTTGGGTGAAACTGACCAAGATGGCTTAAGATTAGAAAGAAGGGGCCTTGGTTCCTGTTCCGCCTTTTGTCTGTAGCAAGCCAACACAGACGGAGTACTTATTAGGGTAAGTAAACTATAAAAAAATTAAAAAAAACTGCAAAATTCCAAAGCTTTATTTTCTAGTTCAGGAATAAGTAGAATCAAATTTAATAATAATAATCAAAAAATTCTGCTGGTATGCAATCCTCAAATGCCAATTTCAATGATCTACTACTTGATAGCCATAGAAAACTGCCTTATATGCTCAAAGATGAGGCTACATTTGTGGCATTTTTGAAACCTACATTTCCTGGGAATGTAGTACAATTATGGTGTGAATCAGAAACAGAACATTTTCCATTGTGCTTTTCCTCCTTGCTGACTACGAGCTGGTGTGAACAAAGAGGCCGGCTGGTAGTAGATCTGCTCACTTCCTACGTGAACGTGCTACTCTTGGCTCCCTCTGGTTCAGTGTGCCTCTATCTGCCCCCACCCCCCTGCATGTGCTCCTGCAGCTCCCCCACGTCCCTTTTCTCCCCATTGTAAAACCTTCATTCAAACAGCAGGTCCTCATCATGCTGTTGTCCTCTGTGTGATGCAAATACAAACAGAAAACAAAATCCCCAGTGTGAGCCCTGAATTCACTAGTATTTCATTATTATGTGGTGGTTATGGACTGAAGGTTTGTGTCCTCTCCCAGATTCATAACTTTGCTAACCTCCAGTGCGATGGTATTTACAGGTGAGGACTCGGGGGGCTTATTAAGTTTAGATGAGGCCACGGGAGGGAGGTATCCATGATAGGATTAGTGTCCAGGCCAGAGCTTGCTTGCTTGTTCCCTTTTCCGAATGAAGACGCAGTGAGAAGTGGCCGACTGCAAGCCAGTAGGAAAGCCCTCGCCAGTAAGTGAGTTGGCTAACACCTTGACCTTGGACTTCCCAGCCTCGGGAACTCTGAGAAGTCAGTCCTGTTGTTTGGGACACCCAGTCTATGGTGTTTGGATGTGGGAACCTGGGCAGACTAAGACAGTTGTTCAGATGATTAAGTAGAGTTTCGATTTTCTTTTTTTCCTTTTTCAAGATTATCATCAAAATGATAACCCCCCAGGATAAATTCCTGGGCAGAATACAGAAGTCCTCAGGAATACATGCACGGACTCTAGTCTGAGAACTAGCAGGGTGCTTAGGATTTTCGGGCTGCTCCAGCTCGGATGTAAGTGCAGGACAATGTGGAACAGCCCAGGGACAGAGCTGCCGCAGCCCTGCCACCACCTGCTCTGGGAGAATTCTAGCCCCCCTCGAAGTCCTTGACAGTAATTCTGGGTGTTCCTGGATGTCTCTTAAGAGCTCTGAAAACTGGCTCTGACAGCCGCCATGTGGTGTCAGCCACCCCCCTCCACCACCACCCCCCTTCGCTGGGACACCACCTCCGGTCACTGCTGAGGAAGAGAAGCATCCCTTCTATCCCTTGATGCCTATTAAGGCCACCACCCCAGCTGTTTCTGCTCAGCAAGGGTCACTCCAGGGCTCAGGCTAGAGGCCAATTTGGGTAAAGCTTTTTTTTGAATCACTGCTCCCTTCTTACATACCCCTACTGTTCTTGAACCCAACTGGGACACCACAGCTCTTTGACTTTTACCCCTTTTTCTTCTCAGACGTGGGACACTGTCACCTCCAACCCACCTGATGTGCCCACACAGGCCTCAGTTCACACATCATCCCACCAAGGCTCACACTGGTGTATTAGCCATATTCTTTTATTTTCTGTATTCATGCACTGACATCTAGGGCTTTACTGACCAGAGAGAGACTGTCCCTTCAGGATTAGCTAATTCCTAGAGATAAACAATTTGCCAGGAAGTGTACCTTTGACATGCAAACCAACCAATCCTGAGTCCATACTCCCAGCTGCCCCCCTCCTCTGCCCCTTACACTCCAGGGGGCCATATTCCTATACTCCCATTCATATAAATTCTTTATCCATTCATCCATTCAACACCCCCCTTCCTATACCTTAATCATTCCCAGAAGCATCCATTCATGGACACTTGGGCTGTTTCCACAATTTGGCTCTTGCATATAATTCTGCTATAAACATTGGGGTACATGTATTCCCTTTGAATTAGTATTTTTGTACTCTCTGGGTAAATACCGAGTAGTGCAATTGCTGGATCATAAGGTGGTTCTATTTTTAACTTTTTGACGAACCTCCATGCTATTGTCCAGAGTAGCTGCCCCAGTTTGCATTCCCGCCAACAAGAGAAAAGGGTTCCCCTTTCTCTGCATCCTCCTCAACACCTGTTGTTTCTTGCGCTGTTGGTGTTAGCTCTTCTGACAGGTATGAGGTTGTATCTCACCGCAGTTTTGATTTGCATTTTCCTGATGATGAGTGACGCTGAGCATCTTTTCATGTGTCTGTTAGCCATCTGTATGTCTTCTTCGGAAAAACATCTGCTCATGTCTTCTGTGCATTTTTAATTGGATTATTTATTTTGGGGGTGTTGAATTTTATGAGTTCTTTATAGATTTTGGATACTAACCTTTTATCAGATATGTCATTTGTAAATATCTTCTCCCATTCCATGGGCTGCCCTTTAGTTTTGTTAATTGTTTCCTTCTCTGTGCAGGAGCTATTTATTTTGATGTAGAGTCAATAGTTTATTTTTGCTTTGTTTCCCTTGCCTCAAGAGACATATCTAGAAAGAAGTTGCTATGGCTAATGTCAAAGAAGTGACTGCCTGTTCTCTTCTGGGATTTTTAGTTTCAGGTCCCACATTTAGATCTTTAATCCATCTTGAATTTATTTTTGTGTATGGTACAAGAAAGTGGTCCAGTTTCATTCTTTGGCATGTGGCTGCCCAATTTTCCCAATACCATTTGTTGAAGAGACTCTTTTTCCCATTGGATATTCTTTTCTGCTTTGTCAAAGATTAATTGACCTTATACTTGTGGGTTCATTTCTGGGTTTTCTATTTTGTTCCATTGACCTGTGTGTCTATTTTGGTGTCAGTACTGAACGTTTTGGTCACTGCAGCTTTGTAATGTAGATTGAAGTCTGGAATAATGATGCCTCCAGCTTTGTTTTTCTTTTTCAAGGTTGCTTTGGCTCCTTAAGGTCCTTTGTGGAAAATATTGGTAAATAAAATCCTTTTTTTTTTTTAACAAAATACCTTTTTAATCGCAATCATCTTCTGATCTGTTGCCTTCCTACACTATATTACTGTTACTATGTAATTTTACTAATAAAATTAAAGTCCCAGGTACATTTTAAAACAACTAGGAACGTGCTGTGGTTGGAGAGAAGGATGGTGAACTCCTGAGAATAGGGGCCTGACTGTAGTTGTCTTTAAATACCTCAAGAGGGGTGCCTGGGTGGCTCAGTTGGTTAAGCAACTGCCTTCGGCTCAGGTCGTGATCCCGGAGTCTCGAGATCAAGTCCCACATTGGGCTCCCAGCTCCATGGGGAGTCTGCTTCTCACTCTGACCTTCTCCCTTCTCATGCTCTCTCTCACTCTCTCTCTTTCCTAATAAATAGATAATTTTAAAAATAAATAAACAAATAAATAAATAAATACCTCAAGAGGTGGTGTCTCTGTCCCCACTTCTTTATGCTCCTGCTTCTCTGCATCTCTGATAAACTTTGCTTGGATGCCAGACATCATGAGCTTATCTCATTGGGCACTGGATACTTTATTCCTATAAGTATTTCTGGACTTTGTTCTGGGACATGGTTGAGTTGTCTGAAAACAGTTTGATCCTTTCATTTCTTGCTTTGAAATTTTTTTAGGCACGACTAGAACATTTGGTATAGAGATAATTATTCCCTACTCTTGAGATAGGACTCTTCTGAGTACTCTACCCAATACCTTATGAATTATTAAGTTTCTCAACCTGGCTGACAGAAACGGGCACCACTTCTGGCCCTTGTGAGTTAGCATATGGTTCCTTCTAATATTTCAGATGGTTCTTCCCCCAGCTTTGGGTAGTGTCTCCACCACACATACTAAATCATACCCTGTTGAGTCAAGAGGGACCCTTTGTGGACATCTGTGGTTCTCTCTGTAGGCAGCTTTCTTCTCTCCACCTTGTGACCTGGAGTCTCCCAACCTCTCAATTCCATCCCCTCAGCTCAGCATTGGGCTTCTTCCGGGGTCTTCTCCTTGGAATGTGGCCCACAAACAACCTCATAGTGATCATAGGGTCAAGTGTAAGGCTCACCTTCTTTGTGTTCCATCTCTTACGGGTCACTGTCCTTCACTGTCTGATGTTCAGCATCTTGAAAAACATTCTTTCTTTGAACTTATCAGATATACTTGAGGGGCTTTTTTTTTTTAGGCAGGCCAGGAATTTCAGTCCCTATTGCTCCATCTTGCCAGAAGTAAATTCCCGAAGTGTTTTAGAAAGTAGTTCTAGCAATCTACACTCACAGCCTCATTGCATAGGATTTGCTGTTGCTCTATAGTCTCACAAAGCCTGGATCTTTTCAGGCTTTCTAATTGTTTTTAAGGATTAAACTAGTTGACATAGTGATTTAATGCCATTCTCCTCACAAAGAGATCTGAAATTTAAAGGAGGGAGGACAATATTTAATCTACAGGAAAGAATCTCTAATCATGAAGTTTCAGGCAGTGGGTACTAGATGGATATGCCAGCATTGGGGTGGTTGAGTCCAATACTCTTTACCATTAAATGTTTCTATTTGTTTATTTAAGGAAAGCAAAGTTGTTAGTTCATTAAAACCAATAGTTCTTGGGGCGCCTGGGTGGCGCAGTTGGTTGGGCGGCTGCCTTCAGCTCAGGTCATGATCCCGGAGTCACGGGATCGAGTCCCACATCGGGCTCCCAGCTCCATGGGGAGTCCGCTTCTCACTCTGACCTTCTCCCTTCTCATGCTCTCTCTCACTCTCTCTCTTTCCTAATAAATAAATAAATAAAATCTTAAAAAAAACAAAAACAAAAACCAATAGTTCTGTGAAATGGAGGGAACATTTCATGCCTGCTATAAATCACAGAATCTTACAAGTATTTAATTCCATGAAAGGAAAGAACCCTAGAGATTCTTGATAAAAATGTCCTACTGAAAGTCCAGAAAAAGATGCAAAGATGAAGTGTACATATACATATGCAGGATAGCCTGGGTCGGAAAGCAGCATCAGCTGTCCACTTTGGTCCCTTTGTGAAACCCTTTGCCTCTCTGGGGAGTGTGCTGCTACCGTTAAAAGCACTTATAATTGTTTCTTTGAAAATGGCCGTCTTCTCCAGAAAGGCTCTTCAGGGAGGAATCTAATTATTGCGAAATGGTTGAATTCTATAGGTGACTTCTTCTGGGTAGACAGAATCTTTATTTATTTTAAGAACGAGTGTTTGGAATTGCTCAACATGGGCTGTTTTGTCCCTCCCACATGGTTTGGAGGCAGAAGCAGGGAAATTCTTCAATTCCTCCTCTACACCTGGCCCTCATCAAACTTTGCAAACACCCAACACTGTGTGGAAGCATTTGGTTTAAGAAAAAAAAAGGCAAAGCTTGAGTAGTGAGCCTTCTCCTTAAACTGTGAAAATAGCTCTGTAATCTTCATTTTATTTAATTTTTTGTATTCCTGCATCCATAGTCCTCATTCTGAAATAACATTTGTTTTGTGGTTGCTGACGAATGTGATGAAACCGTCCCAAATCTGCATTCCACAGTTCTTTACAACAGACCAAAATAGCATTCTTGTTCACGCTAGGATACTCCGATGTTGGCATGCTTCCTGGCCAGCTAGCAGAGGGCTAACAGAAACCGGTTCATTCCTCAGCGCTAGCATCTCCTCTGCAGAGTTACAAAACTGCTTCCTCAAAGCAAGAAACAAAGCTGTTCCTTTCAAAGCTCCACGCTACCTTTTTCCTTAGCCTGACACCGAGGGCGCACCTCCCAAGAAATGTGAGGTAAGGGTCCTCACAGCGTTTGTTTTTGGAAATGAAATGGTCTTTACTTCCTTGTCAGTGTCAGCTCCAGGAGCTCCCTGGTGAAAATTAAATGTTTTCCATCAAAGAACTTTATTTTGGAGGGTGTAAAATTCAAACTGCCAACAAGTCTTCCACATAAAAAGCCATATTTTAAGTCTCCTTGGATTTTTTTTTTTTAAAGAATGGTAATTTCTATCTTTTGTGTCCTCCTCAAGAAACATTTGTAGCAGAAAGAGGTAGTTCAAACTTTGTCGGCAGCGTCCGAGTTTGCTGCCCATTTCATACTGATTAGACGTCGAGGGGAAAGGAGGGGGCGAGGGTGGGTGGTTGGGGGGGCTGTTTAAATAACTGTTAGTTCCTATTCAGGATCTTCCCAAATCCAAAAACAAGAAAAGATCTTAAACATGAATCCTCTAATCATGGCGTTTCTTTTCTTCAGGAGAAGCCTGCCCATTTCCAACCTGACCTCAGAGCCCTCCTTCAGGCTAAAACCATTCATTCAAGAATCTGAAAGAAACAATCTTATCAGCTGGATCCGGAAGCTCCACTATTAACTGCTAGCCTCTCTGCGCCTGGAAGGAAACTTCAAGATCACCCTCGAGGTGCCCTCCCTTCCTCCCACATCCAACAACCAATAATCTGACCTCAGGGAGGGCTCTGGCCCTTCCTACTAGGAGCTGCTCTTCCGGCCCTGACCTCTCCTGTGGGAACGTAGGCCCCCCGCGCGGCCCAGCCTCCTGTCTCTCTTCAGTGCCGGCTTGTTACCACACCTTTCAGACCCGCGAACGGCACTGGGTCATATCTGTGTGTTGATGTCTCCCCTTTGTCCTTCAGCTTGGCTTCCAGGGGCCTTTGGGAGGGAGCCCTGGGCACTGAGCAAAGTTTGCGAGCTGAGATGAAAGATTTCATTGAAAAGGAAGCATGTTCCCTCAAACAAACAAACAAACAAACAAACAAACAAACAAACACAAACACCTACAAACCTTTGGCCACAGACGAAAACCTAATTCCTTATCATGGCCTCGGAGGCCCTCAACGGACAGCCCCGTCCTCTCCAGGAGCCTCATCTCCTGCCATTCCTCCTGTTCACAGCTGCCCCAAGGCCTCATCAAGGGCACAACCTCAGATGTGTGCCGGCTCTCGCTTCCCTTGTTGGAACCACCTTTCTGACCTCCCCACCCCGCTGAAGAGCTCCTCAGCCCATTCATGACTTCCTCACCAACCTTCCCCCGCTTCCCAGTCAATTAGCCCCATCCTCAAGCTCCCACAGCCTGATAGCCCTTTTTCACTGTGACCTTCTCCCCTGCCTTGGCGCTTCATCCGTCTGTCTTCCTGGGACCCCGATTCATTGATCTTCAACCCCCTGGCACAGAGGACGGGGGAGGCATTCTCAAGTTCACGAACACCCTCGTGTTGTGTAAGCCCAACTCTTTCCCCCATCACTTCTATTAATGCTTCTGTATGAGAGCCTCTAAATTCAACCCTTAAGAACAGATGATCAAATAAACAAAAACATCCACTTACAATATACTCAGAAAAGAACCTTTGAAGGGGCGGAAAATGTGGACGTGACTGAACAAAACAGAAGCATAGCCGATTAACCAAATGTACACAACCAGGTCAGAGCTGGGCAAAGATCTGTAACTTGTGCACCGTCGGAACCTCCCAGGAGCTTGTAAGCACCCTAGAGAGCTGGTTTTGGAGGACAAGCCTGACATTTCCCCCCTTATGTTTACATACAGTAGAGCCCTACTAATTCAGACTAACGAGTGGGACAACCGTTTGAATTAATGAAAGACTGTTTTGCAGGAAGTTTTTAACATAATTGCTTTTTTCACACTTTAGACTGGGTTTAATAAAAAGCACCAGAGCAATTAAAATGTACACGTTCATCATATGAAAATCAAATTGTTAATCACTTAAATTTAGCCTGCCGTTTGTTTGGATCATTGACTCCATTACAAACATCTTTTTTTTCAAAGATAGATCCAAGGTAAACTTCGTGACACTTGTTCAGATGACCACAATTCTGAGCTAGGTTCACATGAGTTAAAAAGATTTCAACAAGATTGTCAGTTTTCAGCAAATATGCATTAACACATAGTATTCCCGAGGCTGGAATGAAGAAGTGGGCTCAGAAGAGGCAGCTCTGTACTTACTTCATGTTTCCAAATTATTTTCATGGTGAATTTAGCCAGTTTTCCATGGCTCACGGAACTCCAGGCTGGCTTGAGTTTCCTGCTTCCTTCTTTGGCAAGACTGCACCAAACCTTTTCAAGAGATGTGTTCTTACTTAGAGGAAAGGAAATATCGGATCCAAGCCATTTCACATGCACCAAATGCCAAGCACCAAACAAAGAAGCTCAGCTTTTCAAAGATTTGATATCGTAACTATAGCCACTTGAGTAAAAGCTCATTCCAAAACGGCCAAGTTAAATAAGGCAGAAGTAGGGCTAAATTGATCTTCATGTCTGGTGTTCATAAATCTGCATGAAGGGGTTCTGAATCAAAGAAAATAAATTACCAACGTGTAATACTTGCTCACACCCAGTGGATTTGCATGTTTTGGAGAAGAAACACGCAGCTTGGTGTTGCTGGGAGGACCGTCTCTTCTCAGGGCAGGCTGAGTGTGGGGCTGGTTATTAAAGTGGAGCCAAGAAACTCCTGGGATTCTAGAAGGCAGCACCTCAGGAGCTTACCCACCTAGAATCCCTGCCTCCCAGGAGGAGGAGGAGGGAACCAGCCTCATCGATGTCTTGAGGGCCATTTCGACATCAGAGTGGCTTTCAGTGGCTTTCCCAGGAGACCCACTGCTTCATTGGCCACTAGATGATGGCATCGGGCACAAGAATGAGACCTGTATTGGAGGTCGGACAGATAGGTGGCATTCCAGACCCTGAGCAGAGGAAACTTTCTGAGGGCAGGTAAGTGGGAGGGAGTTGTACTGGGAAGGAGGTTGACTTTCTAGCAACTGGGCTTATTTGCTTACAGTAAATACCTTTTGGCGATGGCGACAATCGTTTCCTTCTTGGAGAACTACCAGGCAATGGTAGGATCTCCCACCGCTCCAGTCCACCAGGGAACACACACACACAACACAATGTGAGACGTGCCCCGGGGTCCTACAAGGCAGAGTCCCTGCTACCCAGGGATGCCTGTCTGTCACCTCTGACCCTGTCCCCTCGGCTGCACTTGGCTGGACCAGGGATGAGTGTGTGACCATACTGAGCCAATCAGAGCAATCAGATTCCCTCTTTTAAGAATTTGGAAGTTGGGTTGAAAAATTTCCAATTAATCTAGGTGGTTCTCCTATGAAAGGACAAAGTACACCTTAATCTTCTAGAACAGATTGTGTACATGTGTCAGGTGCTGGCTGGGAAGCGGGGAATCTTTTACCTGCAAGAATGTATTCTGGAAAAGGAGAAGAATGTAGGTGATAATTGGAGAGAAGTAGCAGCAAGAGGGAGGGGCCTTGCCCGGGCCCCTGACAACTTCTGTTCCCTGCTGCAGACCTCTCCTGAGGTCCGACTGCATTTCTGGTCTTGAGTTCCATGAAGTCTCTACATCTTGATGAAAAGTGTTACCAAAAGTTACTTAAGTTGGTGGTGATAACTGATAACCTAAGAATCTTAACAAAGGTACTAAATGATGTAATCGCTTATGATAAAATTGGACCTTATTTCTAGAGTTGTCCCCCCCTTCCCTTTGTAACTGATGCTAGTAGGTTCAGGGAGAGCTCTGTGTAAACCACATCAGGCTTCCTATTAGTGATTCATTCTTCAGGACCTCTAAGAGCAGCCCCAGTAACTATATATAATCCCGCCTCACAGTGAGTTTTTCTGTGTAAAGTTCTTTAAATTCAACCTGTGTGTTACTTGCTGCAATTTTAGCCTCCCTCTTATGGTTCTCATCTAAGTGGATTTGGAGAATAAATGACAGCCAACCACTCTTGGAATCATAACTTTAAGTGCTAGACATAGAAATAGGCAGAAATTTCAAGCTAACTTGATTCAACCCTCTAATTTGACAAATGAGGAGCCTGAGACCACAGAGGCTTATGTGATTTGCCCGAGGTCACATGTCTAATTGCGGCAGAGCAGGGACTAGAACCCAGATTACAAACTGCCCCAAAGCCAGATTTTATCCCAAAGAAATGCTAAAAGCAAAGCCAGTCATTTTTCTGCTTGTTAATTTTAACTTCCCAGTTATGTGATCTGGATAGCTTCTAACTCTGGGACACTTTCACGGGAAAATTCCTTGGCGAAGAGCTGAATGGTTTCTCTGTTTAATTACTGACTTAAGAGTATACAGTCAAGTCATCGGGCTTTTAAGATCAGCTTTACAATTTTGTACTTACTGGAATAAAAAGAACCTTCTGAATTGTGAGTTTATAGATCTCATTAAAGGACTATGTAACCAAGAAGCCAGTCAGATTTTAGAAAAGTATATGCCACATGAAGTTAAAATTGTTCGAGAGCCCTTACCTCCCTCCTGCCCCAAGAAAGAAGGAAAAAGCATATATACTTAACTACGTGTTAATGGTGTGCTTGTGGTCATGACCAAGTCAATTTTCAGTATGAGCGATGGGTGGAAATGACTCTTATTATTACCATTTACTACGATGCTGGTTTCAGATAGAGTATAGAAACACATATGTAAGATGATCTAACCCTGTTAAGTCTAGAATGTTTCTCATATTCAAAGACAATGCCAAATCCTGGGCAGAAAAATGCATTATTCTTCTTTTAAAAAAATAGATTAGGTCATTTGAACCCAGTTAAAATCCCCTTTCTTTCAAATCAGCATGGGCTGTTGTAATGAAGGATCTTTTTATCAATGGAAATTAAGACAAAATATTCAACAGTGTTTAGAATACTAGGTTCAGTATAATGTATAGAGAGAAGAGAGTTACTGCTGTGGGGGTGTGTGTGTGTGTGTGTGTGTGCTAAGCGCTGCCTTGGTGTGTGTATGATGCCTTCCCATAAGAGATAGGGACTTGGGCTGACCTGGGCAGGCTCTGATCCAGTAGGAAAAAATGGGGTTTCTAGCATGAAGAGAAACAAGAGAAAAATATTCCAGATAAGGCCCGCTGGTGAGGAAAAGGAAGGGAGGGAGGGAGAGAGGAGAGAGCAGACAACAGATCTATAGTAAAAACCCATGCTTGGTCCAGCCCTGCCAAAAGTTTGCTGTGTGATCTCTAGCTGCTCACTTCCCCTCTCTGGTACCTCCAGGAAAGTTACATCAGAAAACCTAATGCGTCTACCAGTTCTAAAGTTCTATGATCCTGGAAATGATAGGTCTTCAAGAAAGACCATCTGATAAATAGAAGGTATTATAAAAAAATCCATTCACCAAAATTCCATCCACTATACGTGACATATAATGCAGATCTGCCATATGCCAGGATTATATGGAGCACACAGGCCTGCAAATTGGCTGTGGAATTGGGGCTCTTCTTCCTTTAGGAGAACCCTAGGCAAGGTTAAGGGCTCTTTCATCCTCCCCAGCCAAGATAACCTACCTGTAACCCAGAGAACCAGCCGTGCTCTCTTCATTCCTTCTGTCTGCCCTTCCTTCTACCTTCCACCACCAATCCTCTTCACCCTCCTCCTCTCACACAGACCACGTACCCCCCAGGCTCAGTTTGGTCATCACCAACTCCAGGAGCCTCCTCAGGATCTTCAAGGCTGGATTTGGAGCATCTTGTAGATTCACCTGCACTAGACTTGGTGTGTGAATCAACTTTTGCTGATAAATTCTCAGTGGAATACAAATACGAACACAAAACACAGTCACAAAATCTCAGTGGAATACAACAAAGAGGATTTATGTCCCCCTCACCCATCTGCAGGATGGCTGGGAGAGCCCTGGCTCCGTGTCTCATTCTGGGGGCAGTGGTCCACCAGAGCACGTGTCTCTCATGGCGACACATAACGTCAAAAACTCAAGCCCAAGTGAGAAAGCCCACTTCAAGCCCCTGCTTGTGTCCCATTGACCAAAGTGAAGTGCATGACCAAGCCCAGAGCCAAGGCGCAGGAAAGTACACTCTACCTATGAAACCCCAGAGGATGTTGGGGTTGAATGGATGGATGAATTGAAAGGATAAATGTATAATACTAATGCTACAAGAAACTGAGAAACTGGAACCAACAATTCAGTCTGCCCCACTTATATTAAGAGCGACTATCACAGCATATTGTCATGTGTATGAAGCCTCCTTCTAGAATGAATAAATGGAGATAGGAAGTACCATACCAGGCTCAGTCCCTGGCGCTTCGTAATGTTCCTCCTGTGTGCCTACTGGATGCCCTTACCGTGGTTGCCACAAGGAAAGTGAAATCAGTACAGATGAGCTCTGGTTCCTGTTGGGGTAGATGGTGAAAAGGAAAAGGTCTTGCATCCTAAGTCCCTTGACCTAGTTTGGCCCACGTCCTTGAATGCCATCGACAGCCTCCTTAAAATGAGTTCTCATTATGTCTAACCCAGTTGGGTTACGAGGTCCTTCAGGATCGTAGCCTAAAGTGGCGGGGCTCTAGAACACATTTTTAAAAAAATCTTTCAGAATCGGATCTGCTGCTCAGTAATTTGATTTAGAGCGAACAAAGGAAATGGAACACATTTCTAAGCAAATACTTCCCTGATTACTTACACATGCAAATTCATGGACTAAATTTAGATGTGTCATTAAGCATCTAGTTATTTTTGAGCCTACTCTTGAAGGCCGAATCAGATGCCCAAAAGAGGCACATGGTTGGTTTATTTCTGTTTATTTGCTTGTATCCTTAATTCTGGGCTCTCCCCTGGAAAAAAAAAATGCGTTGACCCAGAGGTCTTGGTGACCCAGTTGTGGGCCTAAAGGAGTAAGATGGCTCAAGGATATGCCAAATTTTGTGATTTTAAAATATTCATCTGATCAGAATAATGCTTCTCTGTGCAGAGAAATGCATGGTGATGGTCCTCTCTTAGAGAGTGGGAAACAAGGGCAAAGTAGGTGCCCTTGTCAGCTGTCACTCTTGTAATGAAGAATTAATGGTCAGCTAGCCAAAGCAAATGGTGGTTTCCCACATTACAATTAGTTTTTAAATGTACTTTCAAGATCCATATGAAAACGTTAATGCCATGCAATGTTGTGCCAAATGATGTGCTCAGATGCCAGTTTTATAAATCCAAAACAGATGAGTGGTTTGGAAAGTCTATGTTCATTCTTACTTTGTGAGCACATGGTCTTACCCCCTTACCTCCTGGTCCCGGTGGCAGCTGTTCAACTTGCTTTTTGCCTTCAGGGTGACTTTAGTTTCTTCACAGAGCCTCCCCTCGGTGACACTTTCATGACAAACAGGGATTTGTGACTGGGAGCTTGTCAATGATGGTCATGCACCTGCTCCTCCGTGGCCACTGATGGCCGACTTTGCCCTGACTTCTTGTGTCAACGTTACAGAGAATGACTTCCTCTGACAGACACCCAGAGAATGCCCTGTGTTACCTACTCTGGTTCCAACCCTGTCCCTACTTCTCCCACTCCTTCCTCACTGGAAGCTTTACGTGGACGATGATTCTATAGCCTGTTATCTGCTGACTAGGAAATGAGGTTTTTGGTCTCTAAGCCCATGTTGTATATGTGGGAAATTTTTAAAATAGCCTTGCTTCAGAACGTATTATGTGCCAGGTACTGTGCTTACAGACATTAACATAACTCCTTGGGAACAAATCTAATAATCCTTCAAGCTAGACATTATCATCGCCATTTTACAGATGAAGTAAAGCAACTTTTCCAAGTCCCAAGTAAACAGAAGAGCTGGGATTCAAGCCCAGGCCTATCTGAACGCTAATTCCAGACTTTTAACCAATTATGGGAAGCCTCTTCCACTATTCCCACAGAAACCTAGAGAAGCCTTGTAAGTAAGGCCCCAATCCAATTTCAAGTCAAAGTAATACTTGTTAATAATGCCTTCCTTATAAAACATTTGATTTCTTCATTGTGAAACATCATTGCCTCAATGATTAAAAAAAAAAAAAAAAAGCAACACACTCAATTTGGCTGGGATATTTTATGAACATCTACTTTTCCAAGAATACCCAAAACTAAGATTGTAGACTCCAGCTTGCCTCTGTTTCCCCCAAGGTAACATTAGTATGCCCAAGTTGAAATCTTATTCTGTCCTACCCACTGCCTTTTAGCAGGGCAGAAGCAAGCAATGAGGGCATCTGCTGTAATCTCTGTGTGGCATGGTGTCTCTAGCTCAAAAACATCCACTGACCTTTGGATAGTTATTCTTCGCGAGTTAAGAATGACACCACAAGCAGAGAAATATAGAATCTGTGACTTTTCAAAGCATGATCTAGTTTCAGACAAGAAGGCTTGTGTTCGGTTGACCCCCATACCTCTTCCGGTCCATGGTGACTCTGTTATGCACCATAAGGATTCCTTAGAGTTCCCGCATGTTGGAATAGTGAGTAGGAGAGGCTGACCCTATCCCACTGGTGTGTCAGGAGGATTTGCCAAGAGATACAAAATGGTGACTGTTGTTCCAAAACCCTCCAGCATCCCTGAGAGCCTACCATTTTGTATCCTATGTCTGCCCGGGAAAAAATATACATCACTTATGTCTAGCGCACTGGCGAAGAAAATGAGAGGTGGAGAATCAGAGGCTAACGTCCAACTGAAATGGAAAACAGGAAGTGCTTGTGGCTGAAAGAAGCATTCCTTTTGTCCCCAAAGCTCAGGAGCTGGAAGTGGGTCCATGCGTGGGACTGTTGTTAGAACCCCTGGGAACAGCTCTATCTCCCGCCATCTTTTGCAGTTCTCACACGAACAACCCCTCTTCCTGTTGAAGACAAGTGGCTAAAACACTTCTTGGGTGAATATTTGTGTGGTTTTGTGCTATTTGCCTTCCCTAATGAGTGCGAAGGCTAGCCCTCTCCCACAGAAAGGTGTGAGGGACGCAAAAGTGATACACAGTCCTCTACTGCTGAAAACACTGGAAGGCGTTAAATTAATTCACAGAATGCACAATAGCCCAAGGTGGCCATCACCCTGCTGCTGGGGTTAAAAAAAAAATAGTTTCCCTTTATCCTTGTTACTTTAAACTCGTCTCTTCAGCACAAACGTTTCGTATTTCTAAATTTTGTGTGTCCAGAAAGTTGGTGGGTACAACGTAAATGAGCTTAGCCCAAGACCCTCCATGATAGTGAGATCGTGTTGCCGCCGCTGGGTTGCTTGGTTTCTTGGTTCTCTCACTTTGCACGTCTCTCACTTTGCTCTGGGACCTTGTCCACTTATCGACAGCATTTCTATCATGGGTATTGCAAGCTGGTAAAAGGAGGTACTCAGGCTTGCCTTTCCCCCCAGGACTCACTGGAATTTCCATTGGCACCAGGGCGCCAGTGGTGAACATGTCTCCAGAGAGTCCAGAGAGAGGCTTGGCATAATCGTCATCACACATATTTCTTCATCAGATGCCCTTCTAGTTAGTTTCTGAATTTTTTAAGAATATGCATAAAAGGGAGGGTGTTGGGAAGGAAAAACCTTCTGCGGAATATTACTTCTCCTTTATTTCCATTCTGAAATATAAAATCCTCCACCTCCTTCAAAACCCAGCTTCAAATGCCACTCCATCATAAAAGCCTCACCAATATTTAGGTCAGAAGTAACCTCTTCCTCTCTGGCTTTTTGAGGGCACCCCGGTCACCGTATTCATCATATTGGGTCTAATCTCAGTTCCTGAATAACAAACCTGCTTCGAGACGATAAACTCTGGTTGGCGATAGTCCTGTTCATGTCTGTGTCCATCTCGTGTATCCAGGCTGATGCCTGGCATGTGATAGGTTTTCAGGAAGTGTTTGCTGAATGAATGAATCTACAAAAGCTTTCTGAAATATCGTGTTGCAGAGATGCTAAGATGCCCTTTTCTGGTGATTCTGAGACTTTATCATGCATCCGAATAACTTTGAGGGCTGGCTAAACCCAGATTGTGTGCATCCCAGATCTGGGGTGAAGCTGAATAATTTGCACTCCTAACAATTTCCTGGATGATACTGGTGATTTTTGTTCAGAGGCTGCTTTTTGGGGAGGACTGAACTATCTTGTTCACATTTCAGTATCTCTGATATCAGGTTATGTATCAAATTTGCTGACATGTCAGTGTAATTGACAAATTGTTGCTTTCAAAGTAGTATATAGAATAATGGTTTTATAATTGACAGTATCTTGGATTAAGTGAAATGTGGTAAGTTTCCTGTTACAGATTTGAATTCATATTGTAAAGCATAACAATGAAATGTTTAAAAATTAAGACCAATACTAATTCTAGAGAACACATGCATTCGATTGTGGACTTAATTTTTATAATGGCAATAGAGTAAATCATCTTCAGGGCCTCACATAGAATCCATAGAATATAAGATTAGTTCAGGCTGGCCAGAGACATCAAGAAATGAAAGAAGGCATTTTCACATTCATTTTTG
The DNA here is from genome assembly GCA_028533885.1 of Nasua narica. Taxonomy (NCBI): domain Eukaryota; kingdom Metazoa; phylum Chordata; class Mammalia; order Carnivora; family Procyonidae; genus Nasua; species Nasua narica. Next base: position 26,549,232 of record CM052811.1, on the reverse strand, counting down.
GTGACTGCTAAGGCCAGTCTCCATCTCTGGAGTAAAAGTTCCATAAGGTCAGAGTTTATATGGTTTTGCTCATCACTATAGCCCTAGCTCTAGAAAAGTTTCTGAAAGCACTCAATAAATATTTATTAAATTAAAAAATTATTTAATAAAATTAGAGTTTCTTACTTGCAATAAAAGATGAAGAGATATATCATGATTTATTGGTAGAACACTCATAAACTAATACCAGCACTTCTGACCTTTCTCTTCTCCCATGCTAACAACAGCAAAACAAATTCAGAGCAATAAAGGCCAAGGAACCCATGAAACTGAAAATATCCCAGTTGAACAAATATCCCAAGTTCACAGGCACAGAGAGTTTTTTCCACCGCTGTCTTGCTGGAGTCAGCCAGGTTTGCCATTGCCGGGAAATGCTGTGTGCCGGGCAGTGGTGGGAGCACTGAACCAAACCTAGGCATATCATAGTCAAACTGCTGAAAATCAAAGATAAAAAGCAAATCTGAAAGCAGCCAAGGAAAGAAAGACACAGTACGCGTAGGGGGAAAACAATTTAATGAAGATTGACTTTTCAGAGACACAATGGAGCCCAGAGAGTGTGGTATGGCATTTTCGCATCAAAAGGAGAAAACTTTCAACCTTGAATTCTATAAAAATATCTTTCACAAATTAAAGTAAGATCAAAGACATTTTCAGAAAGGCATAAGCTGAGAGGATGCATCTGTCTAGCAGACGTACACAATAAGAAATAATTAAGAAGAGGGGCACTTGGGTGGCTCAGTTGGTTGGGCAACTGCCTTCAGCTCCGGTCATGATCCTGGAGTTTGGGAATCAAGTCCCGCATCGGGCTCCCAGCTCCATGGGGAGTCTGCTTCTCCCTCTGACCTTCTCCCCTCTCACGTTCTTTCTCACTCTGTCTTGCTAAAATAAATAAATTTTTAAAAAATCTTAAAAAAAAAAGAAATAATTAAGAAGAAAAAAAGGAATGAATTACAATAGACAGGTAAATACCCAGGTAAACACAGAAGAACGTTTTTCAAGTGATTATATTTATATAGCTATGTAGATGCAGATGTCTATATACACACATATATGTAATCCTTTAAAATATTATTGACCAAAGCAAAACTAATAATGTATTATGAAGTTTATCACAGATGTAGAAGTAAAATATAAGAAAACAATATCCAGAGGGTAGGAAGAGTTTAAATGAACTTATGCAGTTGAAAGTTTCTTACACTGATTATGAAGATATTATTGAGGATAGGTTATGATAACTTAAAGATGTATATTGTAATATCTAAAATAACTTTAAAAAGATCACTAAGAGATTACAAAGAGGCAGAACTTAAAGGTCAATATAGAAGTTTAAGTGGAGTATTTAAAAATAAGTAAATCCCCCAAAAGATCCCCCAAAAGAAAAAAAGGGAAGAAAAAAGATGGGACAGAGAGAAAAAAATACCTTCAA
>CM052811.1:26458341-26547667 GCA_028533885.1 Nasua narica | reverse complement strand
GTTAAGCAAGATAGACAAAATATGCTGAGCCATAAAACAAGATTCATTAACATTAAAAGGGTTGAAATCACACAGAGTACATTTTATGACAATAGTGGTATTAATATAAAAATCAATAACAATAAGATATTTGAAAAAAAATCCAAATCTTTGGAAGTTAAATAATGCATGTTTAAATAACCTATGGTCAAATGAAAAACCACAGAGAAAATTAGAAAATATTTTAAACTGAATGATAATGAACACACAACATATCAAAATTTGTGCAAGATAGTTAAAGAAATGTTTAGAGGGAAAATATGCTCTTAAATTTCTCAGAAAGAAATGAGGATATAGAATAAGTGGTATAAGCCTCCATATTAAGAAGCTGGAAAAGAAGAACAAATAAAACTCAAAGTAGAAAAAAAAATATTGAAGGTGAGAATTGCAATCAATGAAATAGAAAATTGACAAATAATGAAGTCAATGAATTTTTTTTCGGAAGATTAGTAAAACTCCAGGCAAGACCGATCACCTAAAACAGGTAAAATATTATTATCAGCATTAAGAATAAAAAAAGGGGGCATGTCTACAGATCTTACAATTATAAAAAAGAAAGTAAAAGACCATTATAAACAACTTTAAGTCAATATTAGATAAAATAAAAAATTAATTTGAATAATACAACTTACCAAAATAGATATCAGAATATATAACAAAATAAATAAATAAATATTCCTATGTTGATTGAAGTAACTGAATTCATTCTTTAAAAAACCTTTGTATCACTTCTCAGCTTTTTGGCTAAGATCAAGTGTAAAAACAATCTTTGCACAAAAAAATACTTGAGACCTAGGTGATTTTACTGATGAAAATCTATCATTATTTAAGGCAGAAATAATGTTCCACACAAGTGCTTTCAAAAATAGAGGACGAGGGAGTAATTCCCACCTCACTTTATGATGCTAACATTAACCCAACGCCAAATACTGACAAAGACATAATAATAGGAAACTACAGATAATATTCCTTATGAGCATAGGTTAAAAATTCCTAACAAAATATTTAAAAAGATAATCCAGCTATACATTTAAAAGGAAAATACATCTTGACTGAGTGAGTTTTTCAAGGAATGAAAGGTTGGTTTGACATTAGAAAATTAGTTAATGAAATTAAAGAATGAAGGGGGAAATTATATGATCATCTCAGTAGATGCATAAAAATCTTTGACAAAAATCAACACCTATTCATGATAACTCTGAGAAAATTAGAAATAGAAGAAATGTCCTCAAACTGCTAAAAAGGCATCTCTAAAATTCTATGGCTACCATTATACATACTTACTTATATTATATTTCCTCCTAGATCAGAAACAAGTTACGGATGTCCACTTTACCATTTCTATTCAATATTTTACTGAAGATTCCAACCAGTGTAATAAGGCAAGAAAAAGAAATAAAAGGTATACAGATAAAAGACATAAAGAAAAAGGTAAAAACTGTCATTCTTTGAAGATTATACAAATGTATATGTAGAAAATTCTATGGAATATACAAAATAACTATGAAAATCAATGAGTGAATTTAGCAAGGTCAATATACAAAATGCAAATCTATTCGATATACCAGTAATAAATAATTAAAAAAATAAATTTAACAAAATTTAAATGAAATAAATAAAAAATACCATTTGTAATAGTATCAAAAATATGAAATAGTTAGGAAAAATATAATAAAAGATAAATAATTCCTCTACAATAGAAACTATAAAACATTGTTATTAAAAAGTTAAAGAAGACTAGACAAAAAGGAGAGACATAATATATTTATGAATTGGAAGACTTAATGTTTTTAAGACATTGATTCTCCAAGATATATGTGTGGGTTTAATACAATCTTTATCCAAATTATACCAGGCTTTTTTAGAGAAATTGACAAGTTGGGTCTAAAACTATTATAGAAATGCCCAAATAATTTTGAAATAGAATAAAGTCAAAAGACTTATAATACCTGTCTTCAATACTGAACAAAATGCTATATGAATCAAGATATTATGGTATTGACATGAGGATAGGCAAATACCAATAGAACAGAATCCAGAAATAAGTCACACATATAGAGTCAATTGATTTTTTAGTAAAAATGACTAGACAATTCAATGAAGAAAGGAAGACTTGTTTACAAATGGTGCTGAAAACTGGATAGCTATATGAAAAACAAAAATAAATTTGACTTCAATGTCACCCTAGGCAATGGGATTAGTTTGAAATGAATCATAGAACAAAATATAATCTATAGCAATAAAGTTTCTAACAGAAAATATAAAGTAGGGGCACCTGGGGTTAAGCACTGGACTCTTAATTTCACCTCTGATCATGATCTCAGGGTCATGACATCAAGTCCTGCATCAAGCCCTGCATCAGGCACCCTACTCAGTGGGGAGTCTGCTTGAGATTCTCTCTCTCCCCCCCACCCTTCCCCCACTCACATGCACTCATAATCTCTCTCTAAAAAATAAATATTTAAAAAACCATAAAATAATATATTTACAATGTTTACAATATTTACAATGTTGGGCTAGGCAAAGAATACTTAGAAAGTACACAAAAGCACTAAGTAATAAAAATGAGAATGGGCTTTCATCAAGATAAAAATATTTGCATATCAAAACACCATTAAGAAAATGAATAGGAAGGTCAGTCCATACACCTGACAAATGTTTATATTCAGTATATATAAAGAACTCCTCTAACTCAATAAAAAGACATTTGTAGTTATTTAATATGAGCTAAAGATTTGAGCAGCCATTTCACAAAAGAAGATGTAAGTATGATCAATAAGCACATGAAATGTTTTCAACATCATTAATCGTCACTGATATATAATTTGAAGCCACAATGAGCTATCATTTAATACTCATTAAAATGGCTAGAATATAAAGTATGACAATAGCAAAAGTTGATGGGCACATGGAGACCCTCGAACCCTCAAACACTGCTAGTAGGAATGGAGAATGGTGCAACCCTGGAAAAGAGTTTGTCAAGTTTCCATAAAATTAACTGATAAATTTAGATAAACAAACAAAAAAAAATTACCTTCTATAGCTATATTATGACTCAGAAATTCCATACTCAATATTTCTCGAAAGAAATGAAAACATATGTGCACAAAGAGATATGTACAAGGATATTCAGAGACGCTATATTCAAATAGCCCTAAACTAGAAATAGACTAAATGTTCATCAACACGAAAATGAATAGACATAATGGGATATTTTCACAAATTGGAATTGTAATCAGAACTAAAGCAACAACAACAAACACTGATGATACAACACATTGATGACTCTTAAGAATTCCAGTTATGCTAAGCAAAAGCAGTTAACCAAAAAAGGAATATACCATATGATTCCATTTATATGAAGTCCAAAATAAGCAAAATTCATCCATGGTGGAAAAAAATAAATAAACAGTCATTATCTTTTGTGTGGTGAATTCAATTGTCATGATATATTCAATTATCAAAATCACTGAACAGAGGATTTAATACTTTTTGCTGAATTATATAGAGAGACTATGCCTCAATTTAAAAGAAAAAGTAACTACAATTGGTGGGTATCAAGTACATAAATAAGTACACAGGGTAAAGTTCATTCATCCAACAAACATTATCAATAACTTATCGTGTGCCAAGCACCATTCCAATCTCTAGGAACACCAAATACTGTTAGACTTGATCCCAGCGCTGAAGAACACATAGATTTGGAAGAGGAGGAGTCCAATGATTCCAGAATGTTGGAACAAGTCCTTTCATAGGCAACTGACTAAAGCTGCGGACAGGAGAGAACAAGACATTACAGAATAGGATAATGGCCTCTTGTCTGACCCTGATGGCTAAATCATTGCTTGAGGAGAGAAAGTGATGTTGCCTTTTACTTTTGGCCTTTGGGACTGGGGGGGGGGGGGTGATATTTAGCAGGTGTAGGGACTCAAAATAACAATTCCTAAAACTTAAGGACAAACTCCTTTTCACATTGGAAAGTTGGAGAGACTTGTGCAGCTCAAGGCTAAACAGAGAAGGGCCAAACCTTTCCTGAGTAATAGATTTAGGGGGAAGCAGGTCTGTCAAGCCAGGGTCCCTATGCCACGCGGCAAAGCAGCCCGCAAAACACTCAAGAGGATGTGGCTTGCTGGCCACACCCCGTGGGTCATGACGGCCCTGCCAAAGAATGTAGGGGCCCAACAAAGAATGCTCTGAAAGCCATTTAAGAGCCTTCCAGGAAAACCACAGCCAGCAGTTCACCACTTGCGATGTGTGTGGGCGGACTCCTGCTTCTCCCTCTCTTCATGGGCACCTCTGAGCACCCACAAAAGCCCAGGTCTGCCGAAAAGGGGGCTCGGGGCCAGTACTTGCATGTGATCTAGAGGATGAGGCACCTGTCTGAAAGCCTCTGAGGACAGCACTGGGGAGCCTGCCTCTGACTGCCCTCAGGTGTCCCCTCAAAGCTCCAGCTCCCAGAGGATTGGGGCTGTGACTCACCACCCAGAGGCTGCCCAGTGGGAGGTGACTGTGGGGCAAGCTCCAATAGGTCCTTTCCAACCACAGCTACATCCGTTTTCTACTGCTGACATAACAAATTATCACAAACTTAGTGGCTTAAAACAACACACATTACCTTACAGTTTTGGAGGTCTCGAGTCTAAAATGGGTGCACGGGGCTGCATTCCTTCTGAAGGCCCCAGGAGAGAATCTGTTTCCTTGCCCTTTCCAGTTTCCAAAGGCAGCCTACATCTTTTGGCTCATGGCCCCCTTTCTCCAGCTTCAAAGCTCGCATCTTCAAATCTCCCTTTGTCCCTCAGCTCCAGTCCCCTCACCACTTTCTCTCTGACACTGACTCCTTCTGCAACCCTCTTGTCAAGACCCCTGTGTTTACGTTAAACCCCTCGGTAATTCAGGATCCTCTTGCGATCCCAACACCTTTAGTTTGATCACGTCTGCAAAGCCTCTTTTACCATAAAATATAACATGCACGGGTTCCAAGGATTAGGAGGACATGGGCATCTTTGGGGGATCATTATTCAACATTACTCAACAGCTCCAAGACACTCTCACCTCAAGAACCACAACAATAACAAAAGCATTCAGCCACTGAATGTTTACTATGTGATGTAAGTCTAGATGTGGAGATAGAAATAATTTTACATACATATATGTGCATACATTTAGATTAATAGATGATTGTGTATACACACACACACACTCAACTACAGATATGTAGGTATATAGGTGTATATACATATATATCATCTATCAATTTAAATCTCCAAAGCCAATGCTCTTTACCCCACTGTCTCTCATTTCTGTTCCATATTTCAATGAGAAACTCAGAGTATGATTTCTTGCGTATCATAGCTTCAACCTAATTTTTGTCTCCAGTTTGGACTAGCCACCTCAGTGTTTGGAAAGACTAGAAATGTGTTAATTCCAGAAAGCACATAAATTATCCATTTCTTCCTGTAAATAAAACTGTTGCTTATCCATAGCGTCTTGTTTCCTTTCTTGCTTTACCTTCCTCACTGTTTTTCCTCTCCCTTATCCTTTTCCGCCTTCAACCGAGAACACATTTCTAAGCAGAAGCATTCACCCACTTAAACTCTTTCCTTCTTTCTTGAAATCTTCCTTTTCAAATAATCCATCCCAAATTTTTCAAGCATCCTGGAAAGGGAAGTCCAGAAATACCACGGCAAAGGAAAAAAAGGCGTAGAAATACAGGAAGCCATGGTTTAAAACTTAGAAGGAAATAGAAATCGGTATCCTATGAAACAAAGATGAGTGAAGATTTTAATGTTATCACCTGGACAGCACCCGTTCTCAGAAGGGGTTTATTTTTAAATGTTTTAATGTGTGGATTAAATCAGAATCATGAAGTTTTTAGTAGGCAGACTCCCGTCCTCAGGGACGATCCTTAAATGGCAAGAGCTGATCTATGTTTGAGAGCATCTGTTTGTCTCCATGATAGTTAATATTGCTCTGTCAAACCTTTTGTTGAGGACAAGAATGAAATATGTTCCTGAGTTTTACATGCCTCTGACATTGCCGAAGCCTGGACTTCAGGGAGTCTGGTTCATACTGCCTTGATATATTTTTATTACTGTCTCCTCAACAAATGGTTCCTGGGAATTTATTGATAAGTATGACCATATTAACATCTGGATCATGAATAAATTATTTCAAACAAAATTGAGAGAGACTAGAGCAGTAGGGGCAGGAAGGGAACGAATGAGGGTTGGGGCCTTGAGGACCTAGACTACATCCTGGCCCGGGTAAGTACACTGAGGTGAGTCTTGCCGCGTGCCTCCTGGAGGTCCTCTGGGGACCCCCTCCTGGCCTGGCCTCACCTGGACCTTCTGCCCTTGCACCTTCCAGAGCAAGGACCGCAGTAGGACCCTCCGCGTTTATACACCAAACAGTAGAAACCTTCTGGGTGTCATATGAATCGTCATAATTAAGAAGTAGGTTCTTCTGATTTTTTATCCTAGATAACAATTACATGTTTGAAATGGATTTAATCGTCAGAGGATTCGGTGATTAAAGAACTTTTTTTTTTTTTTTAAAGATTTTATTTATTTATTTGACAGGGAGCAGGAGACCGAGAAGCAGGCTCCCTGCTGAACAGGAAGCCCGACATGGGGCTCGATCCCAGGACCCTGGGATTATGACCTGAGCTGAAGGCAGACGCTTAACAGACTGAGCCATCCAGGCGCCCCTAAAGGAAGATTTAAGATGTTAGAGGGAACATCTGTGTTGTTTGAAGATTACCAGAACCTGTTAATCTTCATAAAACACCATCTATTTTTACTGGAATCTTTTGAAACTGGAATCTTTTGAAACTGGAATCTTTTGAAACTGTTCTCCACCGAACTTACTTGCCTGTCTCCAACTTGTTTTCCATTCTTAAGTCAGAGGCATTGTTTCAAAATGCAAATGTAACCCCCAACTCCCATCCCCTTCACCTAGTTACCTCCTTCTCCTCCTCCTCTCACAGCCCCCTGTTCAGACCAGTGCTTCCTCAGAGAAGCCACCTATGATCCCCTAAACTGGGTCAGGCTCCCCTGACACGTGTTCGCACAACCGGGTGTCTGGCCTAATAGGCACAGGAGAAATATTTCAGCACGAGTAAGTTAGCAAACACGTGTTTTCGTCCCTGTAGAAGGACCGCCAGCACAAGCTCAAGGCAGGCCGACTTTTTCCGCCCAGAGGGTGAATCCGGGAGGGGCGGAGAGTGGAGATTTTCCTGAGGTAACTCTGAAAGAATGCTGGAGGAATGCAAAGGTAGATGTGGATCTGTGTGTGAGGAAGGGGTTATCTGAGGTAAAAGTCACTCCCTGAACTTGGAATGACCCTGGGAAACACTGAAGGCAGCGGGAGAGGGAAGTGTCTTGTTGGCATCAGCTTGAGGGTTTGTTTAGAAAAAGTAAAGCGATCAGGGAAAGGGAAGAAGAAACACAAGGAACCAACATTTGATAAGCTCTTTTTGTATTTCAAACCTTGTTCCCAAAGGTTTTCAAGAACTCTTACAAAAAAGCTTCGGGTTCAGTAAAATAAAATGCATTCCAGGAAGTAGTGAAAGTGAGAAAAACAATAGATACGCAGGAGATTTACAAAGAGGCTTGCAGGAACGTGTGAAGCCTTGAGCCAACACTTTAATTTGGAAATATGGAAAATATCCTATTGACGTCTGAAGAAGCTATCTGCAAACAGTGTACGAAAGTCTGCAATAATTGATACTATTTACGTAAAAACTGTGTGTCTGTTTATAGATTTTTTTTGAAGTATGAAAATGATCTAGAAGATACACATCAAGTATGACTGTGGTTAGTCAGCTCTGAGGAGACAGAGTGGTGGGGTGAGAGCTGGGATGTAAAAAAATGTGTTTTGAGCTTTTGTTTTGTTTTGCCTCATATGTGTCTGAACTTCTTGAATTAGCCCACATTCAGGTATGACTTTTATAATTTAAAGGTAATAATAGTATAAAGCCTCTACAAAAAAACCCCAACAATATTCACCTCAGCCATCGACAGATGCTATGGATGTATTCGGTCCTTCCCCAAGACCAGATAGCAACATTCAGAGCACTTGGCAGTTTTCAGACTGTTCGAATGTCTTCTTGCACTGCCATGGTCCACGTGGGCCGGACCAGCCAAGGCGAACCCCACTCCAGGCAGGGAGCCGGTGGGTGACTAATGAAGAACAGAGACTGCAAAGGAACCCAGGCCTCCATGGGGCACCTGGGTGGCTCAGTGGGTTAAAGCCTCTGCCTTTAGCTCAGGTCATGATCTCAGGGTCCTGGGATCAAGCCCCGCATTGGGCTCTCTGCTCAGTGGGGAGCCTGCTTCCCCTTCTCCCTCTGCCTGCCTCTCTGCCTACCTGTGATCTCTCTCTCTCTCTGTCAAATAAATAAATAAAATTTAGAAAAAAAAAAAAGGAACCCAGGCCTCCTGATTCCCTCCTTGTGTGCATGTGCTCTGTTTCCTTTTGTCCTCAGTTCGCAGTGTGGCTGGAAGTCCTAGCATTTTGAAGCTGGAATAAGGAAAAATCTCTTGACTGTGGCGTTTGATTGCTCATAAAAAGGCTTCGCTGTAAACTGTCCTATAACTTCGGAATTATGTTACATAAATGGTTTGAGGCGTTCTCATTATTGCCGAAGAAGAAAATTTACTGCTTTCATTTAAAGCCCTAGAGCACTCTGAAGAAAAGTTGCAGTGGCTGAGTATCTTTATTAGACTCTTGTCCTCAGAGCTCACATCTTGAAAAAACCCCACTGGGCGCAGACAGTAGTGTTGAGGGTAAGGCATTTCTTGAATCAGAGACTTCAGGTGGTAAAACAGACAGAGCAGTGTGGTTGGTAATCTGAGCAAATCGTATTTCAGTATTTTTGCTTCCTTCTTGTAGCCTCGGACAGTGATGTTTGCCTTCAACATAGACACTTGCCTGGGCGTCTGCCTTCTCCACACGTCCTTGCACCTCAGTCAGCCAAGGCACCGACTACAGACATCCTTTCCTCCCTTCCTCGTGTGGTTTGCTGCAACAGCTGCGCTCCCGTTACATGCACGCCACCACTTCAGTTAAGAAGTGGATTCTATTTTCCTTCCTACTGAGCTGGGCTGACCTTGTGACCCACTTTGATCCATAAGATGTAACCAAAGTGACACCTTACCGTTTCTGGCTTGGGTCTCAAGAACGGCCAGTTGTCCCTTAGCCCCCCTGGTTCCAGCCACTATTTAAGAAACCCCTGCGAGAGTATCGAATGCTATGAGGCCCCGACAAGAGAGGCCCTGGAGGCTCAGGGGCCATCTTGCGAGGGACTCCCTGCTGAGGGCGGCCTTAGGAGCGACCCCAGCTGCTGTCATAAGGAGCAGAAGGACCACGCAGCTGAGCCCAGTCAACCCACAGCATGATGAGAAATAATACCTTATTGTTGTTTGAAGCTTCTATGCCTTGAGGTAGTTTGCTACCCAGTAATAGAGAACAAAACCATGAAATATCCCCTTACTTCATTCCCGGTTTCCCCGCTCACCAACTCGGTTATCCCTAAACATCTCTTATGCTCATTTTCTAAAACAGCGTTTGTGGAGGAAAAAAGAACATTTGTTCAATCATTGTTCTTTGTCCAGCATGCACTTCTCAGGTCTTGGTGCTGAGCGGGGCACGGTGTGTGCCTTGGACAACGTGGGGAAGACGAGGACAGAGCCCCTGCTTCATGTGACCCTTAGGTCAGTGGAGGGGGACATGCAAGAAATTAACCTTCTCACTCATGACTGTAGCCTCCCAGCCTGCGACCCCATGATTCTACTGTGGGGGAACTCTAAAGTCCACTCTCTCTCCCTGAGTCTCTGGGATTCACACAGGTAGGCAATAGAGAGCATTTGAGATGATTCAAAAGCGACACATTTGATCTCTATCAGATATGAGGGTGTCTTGTCATGAGGAACCTAATACACGAAAAATAAATCTTACAAGGCAGACACATGAAGGGTTACAATTATTCACTTATAAAACTGGATCTTGCATTTACTGACAAAATCTTTTAAATCACCTGTCACCTAATTCATAAGACACTGGGTGGCATAGGGCAGGCATGTTGAGCCGGAAATCAGGAAACTTAAACCCAAATGCTAAGTATTCCCAAGCAAGTGTCATTTAGGAGAGTCGCTTAACTTTTCTCTTTATTTAAAAATACCAGCAAGTCTGACTCAATGATCTGTAAGGTGCTTTCCAGTCCAAGAGTCTATGATTATAAGTGGGTTTAAAGAAACTGCTATGAGAGAAGCAGAAACTATAGCCATGAAGTGTTAAGGTCCACGGCCAAATCGAGGCGAAATTGTAATGTCAAGCATCCCTGGAATGAAACTGAATCCGGGGGAAGGCAGGACTGTATCTTTGGGGCCATTCCACCATGATTCCCTCTGAGAAGATGAGAGACAGAACAGGAGGATTTGAAGAGTAGGGCTGAGGTTGAGAAGGAAGCACTTGGCTCCGAGGGGCGGAGGACCTGGGGGCCTGCACCACTGCCTGCCATCAGGCACTGTATCATAATCAGTCATTAAAGGAAATGGCAGCATTTCGGTCCCCAAAGCCAGTGAGACCTGAACACAATGGGCACACCAGGTTGAGGAGTCTGGATTGTCTGCATAGACAGTGGAAGTGAATGAAGCTGTTTTTGAATAGGGGAGAGTGATGGTCAGGCCGGGATGTGGGCCCCAGCCCTGGCCTTCTCCACGCAGCCAGCACCACGCGGGAAATCCTGTCAAAGCCATTCAGCCAGCCAGGCGCGTCCCAGGTGCCGCCCCCCCTCTGTTCCTCACCCCGGCCCACCAGGCCTTCTGAGTCCAGTCTTCATGGTCCTGCTCTCAAGAGATGGCAGGATCCCAACACCTCTGGGGGAGATGGTTTCTCTGTTAGACTCAGAGCCCTGGTTTTCACACTAGCAAGATTGCTTCACAAGGCAGACTAATTCAGGTACACAACGTGAGTGGAAGTCCAATAGGCCAGGCCAGGAAAAGCCAAAGGAGATGATTGCTTTTTTTGGTTTGGTTGGTTTTGGGTTTTGGGTTTTTTGTGCAGGGGGGAGGATTTATTTTGTTTGAGGAAGCTACAGATTTGTTACTATAGGTCCAGAAACATGGGGGAGGAGGTGGAAGATGAGTCTGAAGTAGACAAGCTGGTCCCTGAGGGCAAGGCTAGACGGGTCTGAAGAACCATTGCTGCCAAGTCTAAGATAGAAGGTGAGTATTCGAATGGGGGAGGTGCTGGTCTTCAGCAGAGGCTGAACCCGGGTCGGGTATTAGAGGAATCTTGCACCAGGTATCAGGAAGCCTGAGGTTTAGGGACAGAAAACTCTGGTACTGAAGGAAAGAGGATAAAGCAAAAACATAGTCATAAAGGAACACGTACAGCTTTTATATCTTCAACTCACTTTCACATGTGTCATTTCCTTTGTTGGGACCCCAAACCTGTGGGATAGATAGGGTACTTGTTATTATTCCCCCTTGGTGGGTGATACTAAAGCCAGATTATTTGCAGGCTCCGAAAGACTGGAAGAAAGGCTAAGACTTTGATACAGGGGGCTATGGGAAGTCATTGTGTGAGGTTTCATGTGGGACAAGGCCATGAAACATTCCAGAAGATTCACTTCATAAATTCCCTGATGCTGTGGATCCCCTAACATGGTACTCATGTGCCCAAATGCCTTTCTATTTTGGAGCATTCATCTGTCGCTGTACCTTTTAATTGGTTGAATACCCATCTGCAATCTCCATATTAGAAGCACACAGGCAAAAATCAGAAGGCCTAAGAGATCATTAGAGATTGGAAAAGGCATCTCCTCTAGAAGCTCATTTTGCCCTTGCAAATGACTGAAAATGTTTCTGAGTAACAAAGCAAGACTTGAGACAGTGTAACTCATGTGGTTCTTAGCATTTATATAAATATTTTTTTAGCCTCTTTATTTTCCCCCACTTTGTCTCCATTACTGATGTAGAAGAAAATTTGAAATATTCTGGCTATTAAATGAGTATCTTCTGGCTAAATTCCTGGTTAATGTATACTTTGTGATAAAATCGCATAGAAAGATATATTGGAGCCATTATTTGTCACGAACTTGTAAAGTTCGTGAAGGCTGTGCCCTAGAGGTCACCCTCACGGACTCCACTGGCACTGCTGTCCCATGAAGCTAAAGTCACCACCACTACTCATCACCCCAGACTGGGGCTATCCAAGGCCTAATTCAAACACTGCCCCACCTTCAATCCCAAATTCCCTGAGGATTCTCAAGGCCAACTGACTCTACCAAGCCTAAACATTATGTCATCCTTGGTCACCAAACAAAATGCCATGGATGTTCCCTTGACCCTCTTACACACTCATCTCATGGGATTCTAAGCCTCCTGTGTCTGCCAACCGCTCCTTTCTGCCTCCTGCTCCATAGCTTCCAACTGTGCCCCTGGAATTCCATTTCATAACCCAGCTGCCCTATGTCTTCAGACTCGTCACAGATGCTTCTCCACTTCCTGACCTTAACTGAAAATGGGCTATCCCTTGAGGACATGGCTCTCCCAAGGAACTTTCTCCAGTTGAAGGCGCCTCTGTATCCTCTTGACTATCCCAAGGAGTGCTTCAAACCCAACAAGGACAAAATGGAACCCGCCATCTTCCCTATATCATCCATTCTCTTCCCCATGCCTCCATGACACAATGACACAGAAGTTACCCAGGCACCCGAGCAGGGCCTCTGGGCATCCTCCCAGACTTACCTTTCTCTTTTATCTTCCACATTCTGTCACTCACCAAGCCCTGACCATTTTTCCTGCTAACTAGTTCTCTAACCCATTCCTTCTCTTGTGTTTTGATTAGCAAAGTCTAGTTCAAGGCCTCATCTCCTACCTAGATGGTCACACTCCTTTCCTGCTTTCATGTCACCCTGGACCATCCTCCACACAGCTGCCAGAGGGATCTCTGACACAAAGCTGACCGTGTCATTCCTTTCCCTATATTGGTCCAGTGACTCTCCCAAACCCAGCTGAGCTCCTCTCAGGGAAAACAGGCCCTCCCTGATCCATCCCTACCTACCACTTCATTCTCATCTCCCCCAAATTGCTGCACCCTGCTTTGTGCTCTGTGACCAGTGCTGTGCTGGTCACGCTAGAATTCTGTGCTCATCATGCTAGAATAATCCTCACTTTTCTCCACGTGCTTCCCCTTGCTTCAAATGCCCTTCCTCACTCTACCCCATACCTTGCCTCATTGTCTCTTACACACTAAGCTTTGACTGGTTTCATCTTGCCCAGGAACCATTTCCTGAGAGGTCATGCCAGGCTCGGGAACCCTCCCCATGCTCTCCCAGCATCCTCTGCCTGGTTTGCATTAGCCATGTGCATGTGCACACTCCTTTCCCCTGTATCTATTTTCCTGGGGGTCAAAACCTCTGCATTTTTTACATTTTTTAATACATTTTATTTTTACATTTCCATCTGTGGGTCTAGCAAAGTGACAGGAATGTATTAGGTGCTTAATAAATATTTGATGCACCGAAGTAATTTCCACTGGAAAAGGATTTGCCAAGTCCCAGTGGCCTTCGTGCATGTAGGCATCCACTTACTCATTCAGCAATAAAATACCTACTAAATATTTATATCCTATTTTTCTAGCATTCTTGACCTCTGCTGTTTAGATATGCTACAACTTCTTGAAATGCCTCAAATTCACTTTTGCGTAGAATCACTCTCTCTTGTGAGCACCCCAGCTTATGCGAAAGCACTGGCCTAGGTGATTTGGGAAGAGCCGAGACTAAGACAGCCCGGGTCCTCTCAAGTTTACAATCTGATCTGACAAGACACATCGACAGTATTTGGCAATACATAGTTTGTAAACACAACAAAACAAAACAAAACAAAAAAACCTTTCAGCAAATGTAAATTCATTAAGACACGAACTGGATACCTAGATGTCTAGAGAATTTGGAGAGAGAAGAAAAAAAAGTCAAAACTGGGTGAATTGGATGAGAGCTGGCTGCAGAAGGTAGCGTCTCTCTTTCGCATAAAGACAGTGAATGAATGGCCAAATGTTACACTATGTTACATAAAGCAGCATGACTTCTGCGTTATTCTGATCTTAGTCTTCTACTTATCAGTCATATATAAAATGATTTGCATCACAGACACATGTTGTTACAAGAGATCATATTTCTTTATTTCCCAGTGACCAGGCTGGCATAAATAGGTCAACAATATTGGGGCGAGGGGAGAAAACGGAACTGACGAATGAACTAAAGCCAGAGGTATCTGGAAACTGGAAACTGGAACATCCAGTTTCAAGGTTCAGCTAATGCTGATTGTAAAATGTAACACATGAGGCTGAGACAAAAAACATACAAAGTATCTAGGTCGTTGTTAAAGTCTAATTAAAAGGGGTAAATCTGTAGGACTTTATAGCAAAATTGATAAGAGATTGGATGTTAGACATCAAAAATCTCCCAAGTTTTTTTTTTGTTTGTTTGTTTGTTTTTGTTGTTTTTTTTTTTTTAAATCTCCCAAGTTTTTGTTTAGGGAACCAGGAAGAGTGAGTGGTTCTCTTGACAGTAATAAAGACAAACTATGAAAGGTAAATATTAGAAGAAAACTATATGAGTTTATTTAATCAATTAAATACATTGTGTAAAGACTTTATTTTTTAATTTAATTTTTTCAGTGTTCCAATATTCATTGTTCATGCACCACACCCAGTGCTCCATGCGATACGTGTAAAGACTTTAAATGCCATTGTCCTGCAGATAAATAGAGATGTGGGGTTCTAGAAGTGTCATGAATTCAGAGCCATTTAAACAGTGGCATTCATGGGTCTTAGAGGTGAGGGAAAGCCTCCCCCAAAGCAATGAATCAGCATCTCAGCTATGGCATCTGGGACTGATTTAGGGTCTAGTCTCCCTACCCAAAAAGAAGGGGGAGATTTTGATGGGGCCGAGCTCCTGGATACAGATAAATTACTGCATTTTCAAAGGCTGAAGGAATTAATGGAGCAAAATCCAAACAGAAATTGAAATCAACATTTCAAATGTGATACAACTGAGGCAAAATACCCAGGCTTTCCGCTCCCCAAGTCTCCTTCCTGGTGATATGATATGGTTGGAAGCATTGCCAAAACCTCGTTCTAATTTTGCAGTGACAATGCTACCTCAGGCTCTGTGTCCTCTTCCCACACCTCAAACTGTTTACTCTTACTTCTTCAGCTATCCTATCTTAAAAATAAATCGTTTGGGACCTCCAAGCTTCTGAAAAATTCCTCATCTAAGTATAACACCCACCACAGAAATTCTCATACAAGTTCTCCAGATAGTTTCGTAGAATACTGCTTTTGCTGGAATATTCAGCCAACAGCCCCAATTTGCCTAGTAATGAAACAAAGAGTGGGTGCTTCTCTTTCCAACACTGTCACCACATTAAAATATTCCTATTTTAATTCAAGTTTAATTAGGAAGCGACACAATAAGTGGCATCCATAAATAGCAAATAGGAATGGCAATTCCTAGTTCTACCAAAATCCTACACCTTCATGGATGCATTTTTCCACCTCACTACATAGTGACCGATGAGGTGGAACGATTTCCTGACTTAGCTTCCCCGCTGGCCTCCATTAAGTTTCCTCTGATGGGTCCTTCCTGGCTCTCAGTTTCTCCATTCATCTTCAACCCTTCTAGAATACATGTATAGTATTTCTGGGAAATTCTCAGCTGCATGTGTGCTCACCTATCTGAGATCCTGAGGAATCTGCTCTATCAACATGTTAATGGAAGGGAAGATGGGAAAGCCGCCATTCTTTGATTCATGTAATCCCAGGGACACTGCCCCCATTAAAGGTCACTCCAATTCTGACCTGCTCTTGAAGGGGTCCAGCATCATGGCTGCCTCTGCCAGCCACACCCTGAGCCTCTGGATACTCACTGGCAGTCACCACTGAGATCTCTGGGGCCATGTCCCCTCCCTAGAGCTCTGATGTCATCACGCTGACCTCAGCAGAAGGTTACAATTTCCTCTACAATCACATTCCTTAATTCCCACCATTCCATTAACAACACAAGGCTGTTGGACTTGATCAAGGGTTTGGAGATGGAGATAATTATTTTTTATAT
The DNA here is from genome assembly GCA_028533885.1 of Nasua narica. Classification (NCBI taxonomy): domain Eukaryota; kingdom Metazoa; phylum Chordata; class Mammalia; order Carnivora; family Procyonidae; genus Nasua; species Nasua narica. The sequence goes on along the minus strand of CM052811.1, from coordinate 26,531,505 downwards.
TAAAAATGGCCATAAACAGGGGCACCTGGGTGGCTCAGTTGGTTGAGCAACTGCCTTCGGCTCGGGTCATGATCCCAGAGTCCCGGGATCGAGTCCCATATCGGACTCCCAGCTCTGCGGGAGGTCTGCTTCTCCCTCTGACCTTCTCCCCTCTCATTCTCAGTCTCTCTCTCTCTCTCTAATAAATAAATAAAAAATCTTTAAAAATGGCCATAAACATCATTGTTCCCAGGGTCTATGAAAAAAAATTAAAAATCAAGTTAAATCTTTCACACCCTCCTTGGGTTCCCTGATTCCTAACTGTGGTCCTCTTTCATTCCCCAGAGACAGAGAAAGAATGTTCTTAAATCCATAGTGTCGCAAACCTCTACTTTCCTCTATGAAAATTTATCCCTCTACTTTAGAGGGCCAGTCCCCTCCTCCGCTCTAGTAAGGGCAATCCATAAGACATCGTGGTCACAGCAGTGTCTGCCCCCAAAGGTCAAGTTGTTCAACACTTTGAACCTCCAGTCAAGCAATGTACACACTTGTCTCTGGCAGGACAAATGTTGTCAAAACCCATTTTAAAGGAGAGAAACATTTCCCTCAAGACAACATGATCTGAACGACTTGCCCGGGGTCACAGAGGAGATGGCATTTTTACATGATTGACAAAGAGATATCAATCCCCTATTCCTGTTCTCCTGCTTCCAGACTTTTTCCAGGCTTTTCCCTGTGTAAACCAACTGACCGACCAACCAACCAACTAACCAACCAAGGAGCCCATTACAGCATCTTTGAGAATAATAGAGCCATCAACTTCATAGCTACTGCATAACTTTTCTTTACCTTGGACCAAATCCTATTCTAGTCAAGATCTCTTCCATGCTAGTGTTGGAAATAAGGGAAAGACTAACACAGAGACACATATCCCACCAAAGCCATCTGCTTTCTCTCTACAGGATTGCTTTTTCCTATTTTATTGGTATGAAGAAACATTTAGCTTCTCTGCAAGGTTCTTTCCCATCAGTCCTCCGATCTCATGTCTCTCCGATCTCGTGTCTCCCCTGTCCCAGGCACTGACGACCCATGGCTAATCTGGCAGCCCACTAGTGATGCCTTGTTAGAGTCAAGTTACACGAGCTTGGTCACGATAGCTTCTCCTTTAAAACATTTCTTTGAAACTGAGCTGGTGTTATCCAAAGCCATTCGGAACCATTGTCTGCCTAAGCATCTTCTGTCTCTTACATTATAAATCCCTCGCTTCCTAAATCCACATTTGGAGTCCTTTTATTAGTTCCCATTTCTGTGTCAGATTTTCTTCCCATCCTCACATAACTCTGATCTCTTCCAACTACTCTGCTCACGTCTCTTTTTGTTCCTAGGATTCCTCTGTTCCTGCCCTTTTTCTCTTCCACAGCTGCATATTTTTTTCAAGCCCCCTGACCTCTCTAGAATACCTTCTCACATCTCACCCGACACACTAGCTCTCTCAGCTATTAAAATTTGGGAAATTTCTCAACCCCTCCAGAGCCAATGGAGACAGAATTGCCACTGCTGTCAGTAGAGAGTTCTACAGGGATCCAGATAAACACGACTGGGTTAATCAGGGCTTTGTCGCTCATGTTGCAATGGCATAATATAGGCATTACTTCAGCTACCTTATGAACTAGAAATGTACCCCAGCTGCATTACTGATGAAACAGCCTTTGTGGGATAACCCAAGAATATAACCACCATTTATATTATCTGTTTGGGGAAATGAGGCCTCCATTCCAGATACCACAAATGCATTTTTGGCCCGTGACTGGTTCACACCTGGTCTCTGCAAACATTGTTGTAATTTCCCTTCCACTTGCCCTGGATTATCTCATCTGGGAAGCAACACCCTTTCTGTTTTAAAGACCTAGATAGACCCCCCCCAAATGCATTGCTGCCATTGGAGGAAGCCCACTTGCTGATGAGAATAATAGTAAAATATTTATTTCTGTGTATTTTCACCTTTTGATCACCTCTTAAGATTTTCAGAGCAAATAGCATGGATTTGGGCCAAGAGCAAATTATTTAGAGACAGGGGACCTAGGTTAAGGTGTGGCTTTACTATCTATTAGACATCTAGTTGGCCAAGTCACTTAATCTGTGGGAGCCTCAGTTTCCCTTACAGTAAAGCAAGAGTAGTAACAACAATAATATCCTGCTTATCAAATTTCATGATTCCTCAGAAGGCATGGCAGCAGGACAAGGGGTGAGCAGGGTTGGAGCTGCTGGGACAGATGGGGACGAGGGTGACTACAGAAATTCAAACAAGTAGGTAGGACATGGCTGCCAAGGGAAATAAGCAACATCCAGACATGATGCAGGCAAAGATCGGGTTAGAAGGAGAGGTAGCAGGATGTCCTCACTTGGTGGTCAAAGCTTGGTAAGCAAAATTGAGTGTGTGTGGTATTCACCATCCCAGTATTTTATTGAAGTCCTTACCAAAGCCAGGTTAAATCTCTTGGGCAGAGAATGCAGCATTCCAAAATTATAGGAAGATAGGCTAGAAACCCAGCATGGGAATCCAAGGGAAGCCCAGCTCTACAAAATTGAGGGAGGGGGAGGTGGCAGAGGACACTTGGAGACAGGTGGAAAACTATCACAACACTCTAGAGTAGATTAACCATGGTTCAAGACAACTAGAGAATTCTAGGAGTCATCTCTGAGACTCCATGCCTGGTAACAGAAGGATCTTGGCACAGAAGCTCACACATTATCAGGGCAAGGTATAGGTCATAGGAATGTACATTGCATTGGCAAAGGAAAAACACTTTCCAGTAGAATTAAGGTTGGTGTATCAGGTAGCTGAGTCAGTTGAACTCTATGTGCTCGGCTGGGCACTCGGTCCCAGAAAAGGTGAATCCATCTCACTGCCTTGTGGCCACAGGTATCTGCTTTGCTCCTGTCAGTTACCCTGTAAATTGCTGAGTGCTGGGGTATCATGGGGAGAGGCAGATTGGCACCATGGCCCACGCTCGACAAGAGTCAGGTGAGTGCCTGGACACAGGATTGAATACTGAATATAAGTTAAAGTTAAAGCATGACAAGTGGGGACTCAGAGACAGTAGCTTTTTGTGCAAAGAAGAGCCTGTACTTTACCTTTCATGCAAAGGAATTTTAAGGACAGCGTCTCATCCTTCATAATTAAGCCTGCAGACTTCCTTAGTCCTCTGCTCTTGGAACTTTGGAAGAGAAAAGGCAGCCCTCTGCCTGCATTTTAAGAGCTGTGTAGAAGAAGACAGACATGCTTCAAAGAATTCAATAAAAGATGAGAAGTCAATGGTCAGCAAATTCAGAGTTCCCATTTGAGGTCAGTCGAAAGTAATAAAAACAATTTGTTAGGCAGAGAGAGTTGATCACTGAGTTAATACCTTAATATCCATTTGAAGGTGACTGATTTATCAGTCCTGATATATGTCCTTTGCAACATTTGAGGAGTGTAACAGAGGACGGAATCCAAGGTGTCGCCATGTCAGTTTACTGGTGATTATGTAAGGAACGTGGAACGTGGATGTCTGGGCTAGGCCGGCCCTTGAGCCCTGCAGGATCAGAACCTGTGTGTGAGCCTTCAGGAGCCCCGTCTTGGGGAGAGGCATGTGGACCTGCACTTCCCCAGAGCTCATCCCCAGCAAAGGGACCTGCACATTTCCTAATTAGGTTATACTCAGTGTTCCTAGGCTGGTGATGGATGAGATACTGAAGTGTAATCACAACCGATATTATTCATGTCCCAGGAATGTGCAGCCGAGGCTAGCTCCAGCAGAAAACAACGCGATCATTGACAAGTAGCCTTTTTACATTTCAGATCCTGGTTTGGATTTATTCCTGTTTGGTCACGATTGCAGAACAGGTATCTAGAGAAGACACAGAAACAGGCTGTAAATTCCGTTTCCAGGTTGTGGGAGGCTCAGTAAGTCCTCTAAAGACTGGCAAAGCCTGCCTTTCAGAATGGCCAGAAATGGAGCCAAGTAGGGCCGCCTCTGCGTCGGCCCTGAGATGCTTGGTTGCCTAGAGGCCCCAGGGACTACCGACAGGGTAATTCACTTAATCCACAGGTGTTGTGCCAGGCATTGTACTAAAATAAAAGACGAAGATAAGCTGCCTCATCTGAAATGGTTACAGCAGTCAGGTGGGGAAGACAGACCAAAACAAACATGCCCGTGACTACAGTGGTTCCCCCTTATCTGTGGTTTCACTTTCTGGTTTTAGATACTTGGTTAACTGCGCTTTGGAAGCGATGAGCCTCCTTCTGACATATGGTCAGAAGGTCGGTAGTAGTAAAAAAAAAAAAAAAGGTCAGTAGTAGCCTAGTGCTATGCCACTCCCCTCGCTTCGCCTCATCACGTGGTCATTTGATCCTCTCACGTCATCACAAGAAGAAGGGTGAGTACCGCGTAACAAGATATTTCGAGAGAGACCATATTCACACAACTTCTATTATAGTACATTGTTGTAACTGTTCCGTTTTATTATTAGTTATTGTTGTTTATCTCTTACTGCACCTAATTTGTAGATTAAACTTTATCATAGGTATGTATGGACAGGAAAAAACAGCATATGTAGGGTTTAGTACTATGCGTGGTTTCAGGCATCCACTGGCGGTCTTGGAATGTACAGCCCACTGATAAGGGGAGGTCCTCTGTAATGCACGTCGGAAGCATCTTGGTTCTATAATAGAGGGATCAAACCTGAATGAGTCATTGGAGCAGGGGAAGATTAATTCTGACTAAAGGGAGGAGGGCTACCTCCCAAAGAGGAGTTTTGAAGAATGAGTATGAGTATATGGGCAGGGGAGGAATATTTCAGGAGATAAGAAATGAGACAGCCGTGGGCAAGGAGCTAGAGTGACCCAGAGGAGGGACAATAGTCCAGACAACAGGACTTGAGAGCATTTGACAGAGGAAGTGAGCCTTGAAGGCCATGGAGGTCGTAGTCAGATGGAGGGCAGAGGAAAGGGCATTCCAAAAAGAAGCAACAGCACTGCCCAGAGAGGGGAAGGAACACAGCAGTTCTGAATACAAGTCAGTCAGTATGTTTGGAACCTGGAGAGGGTTTAGAAGGTGAGGCTGGAGAAGAAGGCAAGGACCAGGGCATGACAGAAGGTTGGTTTTTTTAGCCGTCCAAGTATTTTGTATTTTATCCTTATGTCTATGAGAAGCTGCATGAGGTGGTCCAATCTATTTGACCCGGTGACTGACTGGATGTGGAGAGAGGGCACAGATGAAAGCTCTCAGTGAGACGCCATGAGGGCTTCACCCAGAAGTATAACTAAGGAATAAATAGTCTTAGGTGATCCCACAGGTTTTCCTAGGCAGGAGGGAAAAAATGGAACAATTCTGTCTATTCGGTAATAATATTCTCCAATGCTTACTGTCTACCTTGTTTCATTATTTATGCAAATGTTATCTCCTCTATTGGATTATCTGTTCCCTGAGGGAAGACCAGAAAGAGTCATGTCGGATTCAACGTCGTGCTATTCACACTTTCTGGCACTGGCCTCACACGTGCTAACTGTTCCCCACATGTGTGCTGAAGGAACAGAAAACTCGGAATTTGTGTCTGGGATGGCGGGGCAGAGAGATGGTGTCAGGGTTAGCATGCAAACAGGAGAAAATCCTTCAGCTGCTTGCTGTGCAGAGAGGTTAATTCCCTTGCCATTCTGCCCTACTTTCAGACAGATACGGCCACCAGAGACCTTCAAAGACTTCAGAGGGTTTCTGCTGCCCGTCTTCTTAGATGTGATGGGCACTAGAGTCAGTATAATTTCTAGAAGATTCCAAAGACTGGCAGACACACACTTGCCAATGCAAGGCAAAAGTGAGCAGGAGTTTCTTGTCAAAGTTTCAAGATATCCATTCACCTATATATTGATACCTAAGGATTCGTGTTCACCCGGATCCTCTCAAGATATCCGTTTCTAAGCCGTGTTCCAAAGCCAGCAGTAGCTTGTATACTGAAGTATATAGTAACATAGAGTATAGCTGAATGTAAAGTTTACTTTTATATTTTTATTTCAGTAAGGCAGATCAATAGTGCAACGATCAACTTCTCAACAGTACAGAGAAAATGCAGAGTTTTATACTTTTTTACACGCATAAATTCCTATTTTTGCTGGTTTAATTCTTTACTTCTAATTTTCTGAAAGATTTTTCAGCTCCTTATAATGAGTTAACATGTATTCATTTCATTATTTCAAAAGTTAAATTTCTAAGCTTTAAAGAATGTTGAGTTAAAGGTGGAAACCAACTTTGAGCAAAATGATTAAGCCCAGATTCTCTTCCTAGAACTTTTTAAAAAATAAACCTTTTAATTTTAAAATAGTTCTAGACTTACAGGGAAATGGCAAAGATCAGACAGAGTTCCCATATACCATTTGCCTGTCAACGTCTTACATGGATATGAGACATTTGTGACAGTTAATGAACCAGTATCAATACATTATTTTTAACTCAAGTCTGAGTAAAATACTCAAGTACTGAAAACTCAAGTGCTGAATAAAATAAAATAAAATAAAATAAAATATCCCTTTTCTGTTCTAAGGTGCCACTCAGCACAACACATTGCATTCAGTTGTAATGCCTCCTCAGGCTCTTTTTACAGTTTCTAAGTCTTTTCTTGGTTTTGACCTTGACATTTTTGAGAAATATTGGACAGGTATTTTGTAGAATATTCCTCAATTAGGAATTGTCTGATGTTTTCCTCATTATTTGACTCTGAGTTTTTGGGGAGGAAGACCACAGAGTTGAAGTACCGTTCTCATCACATCATATCAAGAGTGTGTACTATCAGCGTGATTCTATGACTTTGATGTTGACCTTGATCTCCTGACTGAGGTAGTGGTTGTCGGGTTTCTCCCTTGTAAAGTTACGTCCCCCCGACCCCTGTATACTGTATTCTTTGAAAGGAAGTCACTATGTGCAGTCCACAATTAAGGAGTGGGGAGTTATGCTCTACCTCATTGACAGACAAATATTTATACAAGTTATTTGGAATTCTGCAGAGGACATCTGTCTATTGTACTCCATTTATTTATTTAATCATTTATTTATACCAGTATGTATTTGTGGATTGTTTTTTTTTTTTACCCTTTGGGTCAAAACCCAATACTACTTTATTTTGTTGCTCAAAGTGTTCCAGTTTTGGCCATTGGGAGCTCTTTTCAGTTGGCTCCTGTGTCCCTGTGATCTTTGGCCTACTTCCTTACTTTCTGGAACTACTAGATGCTGCTGGCTTATCTTGTATATTTCCGACTCCTAGAATCGGGCATGTCTCCAAGGAGCCCTGGTTCTTTTATTGGAGAATGGTTTTGGAGATCATGCTCTGGGGGTGCTGGATGCTACTGGGGTGTCATTGCTTCTAGGCCCTCCTGGCTGACATAAAGAATATGTGTGTGTGTGTGTGTGTGTGTGTGTAACACATATACCTTCGAATATTTCTCTGTATCTCTGTTAAGCTAAATATGGGTCATACTTCTCCAACTGTAACCCGTTACTACATGGATCATTCTGAACTTCTTCCCTTGCTCATCTACATCCTCTCCCTTAAAATGAGAAACCCGGCTCCCACCATCAGCTCTCCATGACCTAATTGCTCAGTCCCGGTGCACCGTATTTATATCGTTCTTAGCCCACAACCTCAGCAGAACATAATTTTATAAGCTAGAGTGCTTATGTACAATTCCTTTTGCCTTTTTTTTTTACAAACTCCATTTATTTCCAAAGTGACTTAGGTCAGCACTTTCCGCACCCCCTCTTCAGTGATGGCTCAGGCATTTACAACACAGTTACATTCTTCTGTCATATTTTGCATTCCATCCTGGGATCCTAGAACCTCCTAAACGATTTTTAAATGTGCATAATTAAGGTTCACCCTGTGTGCTGAAAAGTGTTGACAAGAATAAAAAGGCATGCTTAATACACGTCATCTTGCGGTGTCTTTATTGTTAGGTCTGTTTGCACTGGCACTGCCTGAGACTCCCCCTTGCCTTCCCTGGTTCCCGAGGGCTGAGCAGTGTAAGCCTCTCCGGATGTTTGGGGCAACCTTTCCCTCTTCAGATCCCAGTAAGATGAGGTTGCTTCTGGCATTGAAGATCCGTGCACACCTGTTTTTTACTTCATGCTTTGCAAGCCATGTCAAGTGCACCTGTTGTGGGGTTCCATGGGACACTGGAGGTGGGGGGGGATTCTTCGTTCCCTTTCACTACCATTTAACATTTCTCAAATCTTTCCACTTGCCTGAGAATCTAAACATTTACAGATCTCCCTTATCCATCTATTCTATGTTCCTCCTTCTTTTCCCAGCTTTTTGTGCTGTTGTTTTCCTAGACTACTCCTGATACTTTATTCACTCAGCACACACTTGTTGCACACAGACTCCGTGACAAGAATTGTGTTGGGTCCTGGGGACACAGAGATGATCATCTTACCCGGTAGGAAGGACAGATCTGAATATATTTTTTGAGATTTGAGAATGTGCCAGTCACATTCATAAGAACTCTTTCACATAATCTCATACTTACTCTCAGGATGTGTTCTGAGATAACCTCCCCACCTCCCCACCATTCTTACAGATAAAGAACAAAGGCTTAGAGAGCATCAGTCTTGGCCCCGAGGTCCCACAGCTAGCTAAGGGACAGCTGGGGTCTGCACCCAGGTATCTGACTCAGAGCACTTGCTTTTTTCGCCCTGGTGCCATGGCCCTCCCAGAGACATAATTCTGAGCACTTTCCCATTTTAACCTGTGCAGGGATGTGCATCTTTTTTTTTCTTTTTCCCAAAAAGAAGCGAAATTATTAAAACAAGTCAGCAAGCAAACAAAGAAACAAAATCCTTCTAGAGCAGGAGTCTCTGCCACTAACTAATTAGATGACCTTGAGAAAATCACCAGCTTTTTCTCGGCTTCCGTTTCCTCTGCTGTAAAATGGGAGGGCAGAACTGGTGACTTCCTAAGGTCCCACTGAGTTCTGATGTTCCTTTAGTCAACGAGACACATCTGCAGCACCCTTTTGGAGAACTGTTTGTTTGGAGGCAGAGACCAATGGGAGATGGAAAGCCTTTCCTGGTGACAGGAAACATCTCAACATCTCAGGTGGCATTTCCATCGAAATGTGTCTTTCAGTGTTGTTGCCTCCGTGGTGTATGGAAACCACTGTGCGCTCACACTGGGGGTGAAGCAGAAGCAAGGCAATGCATTTGCCCACACCCAGAGAATGCGCCACACCAGGATGAACCCTATGGTAAACTATGAGCTTTGGGCGGTAACGATGAGTCATGCAGCCTTGTTGATTGTAACAGATGTAGTAGTGCTCTGATGCAGGCTATGTGTGGAGAGGCAGAGAGTGGATGGAAACTCTGTACTTTCTGCTCAATTTGGCTGTGCCGCTAAGACTTCTCTAGAAAACAAAGGAAATCACTCAACAAATACATGTTTTAATTCAACTGAATTTTCTGTGCAGCCCTCACACATTTGTCAATCTGGGTTTGAGTTCCATCTTTGCGTTTTCCATAAACTCTGCTTTCTTTTACAATGAACTAGGTCATTCGCCAGACAAGGAATCATAAAGCAGTTAAGGAAGAGAATGGGGCCTCTGACTTGGTCATTCCTCCACATTAATCCTAATTTTTAGGTATTTCAGGACAGCATGAATCAGAGTAGGCAGCTCACCTTCCAAGCAATGTTAACTATACTCCAAGGTGGTATAAAACTTTAATCAGCCAGAATGCTGTGCTAAAGGATTAGGATTCTAGCTCATTGGTTCTATCTATGGCTCCTGAGAGGATCCTCCCTCCCAAGCCTGCCCTCCTTGCGAGAAAGCACAACACTCTCTAAAGAGGGCAGGCCATTGTTACAGTGACCTGGGCATGTGCTTCTGGGCTCCATTGCTAAAGGAAAAAATGTTAGAGTCCCCTGTCAGTGCTACTGCTGGTAAAGAACAAATATCCAGAAGAGCTGGGGCTCTAAGCTAACAAAGGGACCACAGAAAGTCCCTTATAGTGGGTTAGAAAGAAGGATGATAAGGAAAGAGGAAGAGAAGGTCATAGAAGGCCAGAGACAAACCTCAGATCCTCCTCTACCATGAAACTCACAAAACAACCATTGGATCCTCACTGACATCCTTGTGGAGGCCATTGCCAGGGTCGTAAAGATCTCTGCACTCAGACCACATGCCCCAGCCCAACATAAGGGAAAGTCCGGTGACCACCCTATTCTAACACCTATTTCAAATACCCCCTCCTCCATTAGGACATCCTCATCACTCTACCCAGAAGCAATCTCTGCACTTCCTGATCACCTTGCTGTGGTTTCAACTGTGTTTCCTGGAGCCCAGGAAAGTCAGGAAGGAATTTCAAGGAACTCCTTGATGACAGGGCGGAAGGCCCAGAGAAAAAGGGTTCCAGAACAGCTGCACTTTCACCTGTCAGAAACATCGGGGTCCTGCTTACAATTCCATTTAAAAAGGGAAAAACTTCAAAACCACAAATGAATAATGAAATATCAGTATTACTCTGCCACCCACCCCTGATAACCTAGAGGGTCTCAGTTGAGATACACATTGCCCTACTGTCAGGTAACATCAGAGTGCATGTCCTCACTTGGCATTTGGAAAATGACATGAAGTTGCTGACATTTCTCGTGTCTTGTCTGTATTATAGTTATGTATGTGCTTGTTTCATCATCTCTATAAATTTTAAACTGCTTACTTGTAGGAAGTGTATTCTTCTTTGCATCCTTTACAGTACCTGTCCCGGGGCCTTACGCTCTGGTGTTCAACAAATATAAGCCAAATGACAATAAGAATATCAGATCATATTCACTAGCAAGCAGATTTATGGAATCCTTGCTTTTTAGGCAGACACACAGAAGTAACTTGGAGACAGAATTTTACAAACCCAGAAGGAAGTCTGAGGCCGCTGCAGGAACAGAGATATTAATATTGTGCCACGAAGGAGACCCCTGCCTTTGGGGTATCTATTTGTGTAAATCTCATGTTTCTGGACTAAGGAACAAAGCATGGCTTCACCAAGTGTTAGGTCTTCCGTGAGTGCCTAATTTGCCTAACGTGGCCTTCTTCTCAGACAAGTGACCTGACCACAGTCAGGGCCACCTAGATGTCCCCAGGGGATGATGATGAATGCCTTTGGAATACAGTTTCCACATTAGTCAAGCAGTTTGGAAAGATGAGAGAAATATAGGTCATCCTGAGAGGAGTGCCAGCAGGGTTGGCCCGGTTCCTTGGCACGGAGTGGTGCCTAATAAAGATGAGTTTAAAGTGTGAAATGGCTCCCCTCCCCTCCTGCTCCAACCTGTTCAGTCAGGAGTCCAGCAACTCAAAGTACTCCCAAGGCCGGTGCCTGCCTATCTCTTATCTTTCATGAGGAAAATACCAAATGCCTCAACCATTGTTTCTAGAGAGTCGATGCCACCTACTGAGGAGACCATCCCCTCAGGAGGAGGAAGAGGTATCCTTGTACACACCTCAGCAGGGTGGGCTGCAGCACAAGGCCTTGACCTGGAGCCCACGTGACCTTGGAGACTTCAGAGGAGGACACTATTGTCAGATTATTGTACTGGTTTTCCAACAGCCCTGTGGAACATTCTCTGGGAAGTAAAGGAAAGGACAGTCCCAGGTGTTCCCCCACTACGCATTTCCTGGTTTGCGTTGTGAGAGTCCGAATTCAGGACCTGTAGTAAACCCCTCAGAAGATGGTCTGTTGTGTGCAGGGACTCCTAACACTGGGTAACGCAAGACAGGGAGAGACAGTGAGGACATTGTCACACAGGAGTGTGTTTTGGTCATGGGTTGGGGAGAGGTACATGGGTCCCTGTGGTCCCATGTATGTGTATGGATCCCTTGGTGGAGCAGGAGAAATGGGGGGCATCATTGTGGACCTCTTTCTTCCCCCATATGCTTTCATCTTCTTTCTCACTAACCCAGAACATTAACTGAAAAGACCAATTGTGTTTCCTGCTCATCTTAAAATCACTGAAATAGCTCTGTAATGTCCATCTGGGCAGGTAGAAATTGGATGAACAAAGAAACTCTGCCAATACTTAGGAGGCGCTAGCAGGTATGCAAATGAGGACGCTGCAGAGAAAGAATTAGTAGGGATTGAGATCTTGATATATCCGGCCATCACTATCTGCATGACCTTGAATGAATCACAGGCCTTCCTCTAACTCATTCATGAAAATATTGTTTTAACCAACAAATATTCACCGTGTACTAAGCACTGAGGAATCATTCCTTCATTCAACAAATCTCCGGTAAGTCTACTCCGTGCCAAGCCCTCATCAGGTTGTTGGGGTGCAGCAATGAACAAAATGGGCCAACTTTCTGCCCTCATGGAGTGGAGAATGGAGTGGTGCAGGGTGGAGGAGATAATCAACAAAGAAATATGAGGTATGATGGGTGTAGGATAGAGGAGATAACCCATAAATAAATACACAGTATATTGGGTGATAAGCGCCATGAAGAATAAAGGTGGTAAAGAGATAAAAATGACCGTGTGTGACATTTGACATAGAATGTCCTGGAAGGCCTCTGGGGCCCTACCATTGGAGCAGAGGCATGGAAAAAGCTAAGGAGGGAGGCTACAGGTATGTGGAGAAAGAGGACATCCCGAAGAGTACAACAGGAATGGCTCATTAGACACACAAGGTTTTTAAATTGCCTTTAGTCCCTTCTGGCAAAGCATCAGTCAGCCACAGGAGCCTTACCTACCCCACGCGGACGCACGACCTAAGAGGAGGAAGAAACCAGATGAATGTAAAGGGTTTTGTAAAGCAAGGAAGGCTCTATAAATGGAAGGTAAGGCTATTTATTAGCCACTGACTGGCTCCCAGGAAACAAATAGGCATCTATATTTGAAGGCCTTATCCACAAAGAAAATTGGTGCTGTCTGAGTTCAAAAACTAATTCAAATGCCAAGAGAGTCCCAGGACTTGTCAGCGTCTGTGAATGACTGACCAGCCCAGAGTTCCATGCTGGGCCTGCTGTCCACATGCTGATGTAGTCTCCTGTATGCCGTTTCCGGCTGCATTTGATTAGGCAAAGTAGATGTGACCCAAAGTTCTTTATTTACAAGGAAATCCCTGGCTCCAAAACGCCTTAGCTTTCGCCAATTGTTCAACCAAATTCATTAGCACGGGTTAGCTTTATTTCCGGGACTGGCGACCTTCTAATCAGGAAGCAAGGAGGGGAATCCTCTAGCTACAAGGACGTTCTCCTTCAAAATGTTCTAACTTTCCAGCTTCTCTTAGGTTTTGCCTTAAATCTAACTTAGAGGGATAACTGAGAACATACACACACAAATTCAGTCTGAATGTGGCATTTTGGAGGAAAACCCCAGCTGAGTACATAAGAGTATGTTTCAGCTTTGCTAGAAGAGCCGTAGTTATGCATTATACATGGACTATAAAGACGTTTTTTGTAAGCCTGACTTTTCGATGTTTGAATTTTAGAACTTAAAATGTTCCATGTGTTTAGTATTTCTTGTTCAGCTACACTAAAGAAAAGTGGTCAAAAATTCAGTCTCCGCATATGTGTGGCATATTTCAGGAATGTTTAATATGTCATTATTTCTGGAGCTATGAGGTTTGTGAACACGGCTTTTACATCCATTATTGGTTGTAGCCAAGAGGTCGTTAACTCCATACATAGTCATCAAGTACCTACTATGTGCCAGGTCCCGTTTCAGGTATGAAAGATACAAGAACCAAGTCCACACATCAGCGGAGACAGGCCATAAATGAACCCATAAGTAAATATAATGTAACGGTAGGTAATGAAGAAATTCTTGCTTTAAGCTCTTCACAGGGAATATGGGCAGGGCCGCTATTTTAGAGAAAAAGCCTCTCCCCTTCAATGAAGTCTCATTTGACTAAAGATCTTAATGGATCATTTGGTTATCTGGGGAAGAAGTGTCAGAGCAGATGGAGTGCCCCAGGCAAGCTGGACTTCCTGGAAAAGCCTGAAGGCCATTTGGAGTGAGCGAGAGGGATGGCAAGTAATCGGAAATGAGGTCTTACAGGAAACCATATGTCCTGGGGTTCCTGGTGTCCCTGAAGTGAAAGGGCCACCGAATCCAGTTCCATTTTCTGGAGCTTCAAACCATGATGATCAATTACAAGGTGAACCCACTATCAAACTGCAGTCTTCTCGTTACGTTTCACCTATTGCCTGTCAAAATGAATGTTTGGTGTCTCATCTCCTAGACCCACTTATCTCTGCATTTCTCCCGCCTGAAAGGCCCTTCTTGACTCCTCTCCCTATTTAATTTCTCCCCTATTCCAAAGCATTGTTTAAGCTCTGCCTCCTGAAGGATGCTCCCCTCCCTGGGGGTGCTGGGGCTGACAGTGAGAGTGGCCCTTCTAGCTAGGTTAACTGGAGGCTTTTACTGAGGCCCTCCTCACCACCCGCAGACTGGTGTTTAGGGCACCTCAGAAGTTGGTGGGTAGTTCCCTTTGTGTGTTTCTCTGACGAGGGTATTCCTAAGTCCCATGAGATTTTAAAATGAATCTCTGATTTAAAAAGATTGAGAACCAGGCACCTGGGTGGCTCAGTTGGTTAAGTGACTGCCTTCAGCTCAGGTCATGATCCTGGCGTCGATGGATTGAGTCCCTACCTTGGATTCCCTGCTCAGAAGGGAGTTTGCTTCTCCCTCTGACCTCCACACCCCTCATCATTCTCAAATACATAAATAAAAATAAAATAAAATAAAATAAAAAGATTGAGAACTACTACTTCTCCAGCATCAAATGTGCACATGAACCATTGACGTTTCATTAAGATGAAAATTAAAATTCAGTAGCCCTGACATGAGGCTTGGTGCTGCCCGTCCCATGGCCCCACAGCCACACCGGGCAGCAAAAAGCTAGAATAATCCCAGCCAACACTTGCTTGCAGACACTGACATGTTGCTCTACCCCGTAAGTAGACTGCAGGTTTCTGGACAGGAAGGGAATGGCTGACACTTCTTGGCTCTTGTCCCACAGTTGGGACTAAGAGACCCACTATGGGGCCTGCCAGATGCCTGCCCTGCCAATGTGAGTGTGTTAATTGAGCCTGATTAGAACATCTTCTCTATGTCTACTTTTTTCGTCTCACTTAGGCTTCTTTTTAAAAGATTTTATTTATTAATTTGTCAGAGAGAGAGAGAGCACAAGCAGGCAGAGTGGCAGGCAGAGGCAGAGGGAGAAGCAGGCTCCCTGCCGAGGAAAGGAGCCTGATGTGGGACTCTATCCCAGGACCCTGGAACCATGACCTGAGCCGAAGGTAGCCACTTAACCAATTGAGCCACCCAGGAGTCCCTCACTTAGGGTTCTACGGTTACCCCAAGTGTTCAAGGCTAAACTTCTCCGTAACTCAGAGCAGAATCCCAGAACCATTAAACGCTTCCTCAGGCAACCCTTTTCTCTCCCCATAAATGAAATAAAAATCCACCAAGCCTAAAAGCCTGAAATGTACTCATTTGCAAGGATAATGAGGGTCTCTTTGAAGGTGCTCCTCCTCACTGGGGATGATCAGTAGCAAGAAGATGGCCTGTACAAATAGATAATGTGGAGCAAACAGACCAGGATACATCAAATCGGCACCACCAGGCCTAGAAGCGGCAGGTTCTGGATAAACTGACTTGAGCCCAGAAGGGAAGTCTTACAGAGGGCAGAGAGGGAAAGTTTCTAGAAGGTGAGGAATGGTGTAGACAAGTGAAAATGGGGTTTTGGAATAAAATAGCCTCCCCGAACAAGCTGCTACTCTATATTTGCACAAGCTGTAAAAGAAGCTATTTACTTAATGTGGAAAAAAAAGTGTTTTTAACAGCAGCTAACTACAGAGCAAATGAAAAAGAAATTTTTACACGTAAGACATATGTGTAAAGAATGTCTTTGTGTGTGCAAAAGGAATTTTTCATGTGGTATTTAATAAATATATACACGTATTATTTGTACTTATAAAAATACCACATGCAATGAAAGCTATGCATAAATATTTATAAAAATCCCTTTATCTAAGTAGGCCAGTAACATTTAATATTTTTCAATAAATCCATACATAAAATATATACATTCGTGCCAAATGGAACATATATTTTGAAATATGAACCCCAAGTAAAACTCTGAGGAATCTGGAGTAAAATCCAGGTATCTGCCAAAGGAAACTTTGGAGCAGTTGTCATTTGAAGAAAAGAAACAACGCTGGGTCTCTTATCTTCCTGGACTGTTTTGTTGGTCAGATTTCTAACGTCTATTCAGCTGAGTTTTGTATTTGACTTCCAGCCTGACGGTCATTTGACCTGCCAACTATTATTTTCTTTGAGGGTTTTACCACTCCACCCAAGTCTTCTCTCCAGAGCAGTTGTGTGCATTTCCTTTTTCCTTTTCACTTCACCTTAATGTCAGCGTGCCTTACAACGCTGGAGTATTGTGCGTCCTCTAAGGTTTCAGACCCGGGGGGCGTTGCAGTGAGGACCTGAAGCCGACCCAGCTCGGCAAAGTCAAGGTCCTCTACAGGGTATCTGCTTTGTGCCAGGATTTCCGTCCAACCCGAGAGTCCCAGGGCCCGAGTGAGGCCCGGAGCGCCAGACTGCAACCCCCTCCCTCCTCGCCCCCTGCAGTGCGGGGTTCCAGCCGCCTCCCCAGGCGGAGCGTGCGGGCTGGGACCTCGCAGCCGGAAAACGCCGCCCTTTCCTGTCGCCTACTCATTAACCCAGGCGGACTACTTGAGAAGGAAGAGAAGGAGACGGATTAAGAAAATTAATTAACCTGGTCCAAGCTGGGCCTCCGGGCGGAGGGGCGGGGCGTGCCGCCGCGGGGGCCGGAATGACCGGCGGGCGCAGGTGCCTCCAAGGGCGGAATTTTAGGCTCCCGTGCCGGCAGCTGCGCCACTTGCGCCCCTTCGCGCGTCCGAGACAGCCGCCACCCGCCTGCCCCAGCTTCAGGCAAGTCTCTTTAGGGGCCCCGCGGGGGAGGAAACACCTCTCCCTGGACTGGAAAAACCTGCAGCGTTGGCTGTTCGCGTGCCCACTCGCTCAGCCCGCAGCCCCGGGCGTCTCCAGTGCGCCAAATCCACTCTCCGGGTTTTGGCAGCAGCTCCAAAGGGAGCGAGCTGGAAACCGACAAAACACGACCTTTCTCCCGAGCCAGTGCCACGAGTGGCTGGGGCACCGAGGGCCGGGCAAGGTCGGCGCGGTCAGGTGGCCCCACTTCCTTGCGAGTCACCCGCCCGCGGCGCCCGAGCCTCGCCAGGCTAGATCGGCTTGTTGGGACCAGGAGAGGTGGGCGCAAGAGGTTTAGTGCAGAGTGCGGTCCAGAGTGCGGGCGGAGTCCCTTTGTCCTCGGGCACCCAGGCGCTAGCACCCCGGGGTCCCTCTTTGAAGGATTTTCTTCCGCAACCTCTCTTTGTGCCGAGGGAGCTGAACGCTGCTGCTCGGAGCGAAGCAGCATCCCTCAGGGTGGTGCCAGGGTGGTAACAATGGGTGCCTATTGTACTCCGGGGGCCCGCAGGCCCTGCCGCGGCTGACCCCCGCCCGCTTGGCCCGGCCCGGCCCAGGCGCAGGTACCGCGGCGGGGTGGGTCTTCGGGGCCGCGCGCGCCCTCCGGCCCGCCCCGGCCCGCCCCCTGCGCCGCCGGCTCCGCCCCGAGCAGCCCCGCCCTTCACAGGTTCAGGCTCTGCGTCCGGTCGCGCGCGTTCAGTCTGGCTCGCACCTTCCCTGCCGGCGGTGGCCCGAGCGGTCTAGGAGCCCAGCGGCCGGCTTGGAGCGCGGCAGAGCCTGGAGACCTGCGGCCTCGGACGCTTTCACGCCGACTCGGAGAGGACAGCAGTGAGGTGCCGCGCGGGCCAAGCCGGCTGGATCCGCGGGTAACGGGTCGGGACTGCGTGCGCCCTCGGGAGGCGTCCGTGCGGGGCGTCCCTCCCTGGGGCAGCCCCTGGGATCGTCGGGGTGGCTGGTGAGTTGGTGCCTGCCGAGGGCTCCTTCCTCTTTGCCTAGGAGTCTGTCCGATCCGCGGTCGTGGCCGCTTCTGGCGTGCGCGGGGTGCTAGCCTTGGAAACACACAGGGAGTGGGGATACCGAGAGCATCGCCTTCCCAGCTGGTGGCCAGAGGACCAAAGGGGACCATAAAGCAAACCGGGAGGGGTTCGGGTGGCACGACCAGGACGCAGAGCTCCACCATTTGTGCCCACCACTTTTCAGGGTGGGGCTGCAGGGCTACGCTGCACCCTCCGAGCTATTGACAGCCATTCTGGGCGCGTATCGCATTTTTCCATCTGAGAACAAACCGCACATGGCTACCGCTCCCCTACCATCGTGGGCTGGCACCGGGGCCACACATGTGGGTGCACCGTGAAGATCTGCGGTAGCATTACCTGCCGGCTGCCCTCTCCTGCCTTGACAGGGGGCATTGTGGCTAGAGCTCCAACCTGCAGGTCTGGCAGTTTATTATTTTATTTTACTTAATTTTTTTGACGGCGGTTTCTGAACAGCTGAAGCGTTTTCAAGATTTTTTTTTCCTCCTTGAAACTGCCTTGACACAGACGAGTATCAGACATGTGAGGACGAATGGATCTGCCCAGTCATTTTTTTCGTTATGAATTATTGTACTCCATCCCCCTCTCGACTTTGGGAGGCATGTGTTTCATCTTATAAATAGAAAGTAGCATATTTTTTGGCAGGACCTCCTTTATACTGTACAGTCTAGGAGAGGTCAGTTTAAAAATAAATATGCACTTGAATGTTGAATTACCGAGAGCCAGGCTGTGGCTGGGACAAGCTGCGTGGACAGCAGCATCAAAGCCGGGAGTGCAGCTGTGTTGAAAAGAGTAAAAGCCCCAGAGTGCAGCCCAGGCTGACAGTCAAGTAATTACATTTTGTTTAAAAAAAAAAAAAAAGTGAGTGAATTAAAATGAGGGCGGGAATAGGAATGTCAGGAGGGTATTGCAACATGAATCTTTCCAGCCCTGGTGTATGTGGGGGAGTTGCTGCTTATGTGTGCAGAGGGTGTTGGGGGTTCTGGAGAGAGAGGTGCTTAGAAGAATGAGGGAATTGATGAATGTGTTAGGGAGAGAAAGATTTCCTCTCCACCCCCCACTTTTAGGCCTCACAATATTCAAGAGTTTCTTGGGGGTGCTGCCTTTAAAAAGAACAAGAAATTGGGACTGCAGCAGATGTCCGGATCTGAATAGCAGGGATCTGAATAGCAGGGCCATCTTGGAAGACTTCCCCTTCACCTCACGGAGACAAAAGGCTCCCTGAAGGTGTGATAATGCCCCAGGCATATCTCGAAGGCCATTTAAAAGACTCCTCTACCGTCCTAACTTAGAAAAGATCCTTCATCTCACAACCATGAAACACAGCTTCTCTTTTTTTTCTGGACAGTTCTAGAGATCTTGTTGACATCACCTGTAATTTGTATGAGCTCCGGTTGGCAGTTAAGGAATCAGCTAGATTCTTTCGTGTGTGTGTGACACAAACCCTTTTCAGAATGGATCTAAACACTCCGGAGATAAGTTGGGGCGGCTGTGAAACGTGTGGAATCAGGGCTCGCCCGTATTTGTATAGTCGAGGAATGGTGGAAAGTTCTTCATTAAGTCTCCCAAAGAATGTCGATTTCTCAAGGGGCCTCACTCACTGGACGTAACACTTGAGTACCAGCCTCTGGGCTCCCAGATAAGAACTTTACAGAAATTTGGAAGGGTTTCTGGATCTGAAAACAGAAAAAAACAGTTTCTGTTTTCCAGTGGTATCATCTGCAAGAGATTTACGTTATAGATTCCATGATTGGAACATGGAGCTGTGGCTGTGGCAGCAGCTACAGACATGAAATCAGATGAGCTCCCCCTTCCCTCCAAATCTGAGCAGGGAAATTCTGTTTTCTATCTGTTTCTAACATAACATGTAAAGACAGCTAAAGTAACGAGTGTTGCACTTTATTTTATTTATTTATTTATTTATTTTTGCTTTTCATTGTAAATGTGCAAGAAAAGTAAATACAAAACCCTAAAATTTACCGCAGAAGTGCTCACATGCGCTGGTTTGTCTTTCTGCTGTCCAGCTTTCCCTTTAGCTTGGTGTTTCATGTCCAACGTGCTCACAAAACCTGCCCTTTTTTGCTTCTAGAACTCATGCTATTCAACAGCAGTGGGGATAGTTGTTTTAACCTATATCACCTGAAAATTTTTACCAGACCATAAATTTTTCTTCAAGCTCTGTGCCCAGCGGCCATCGCATTTATCCAGTGGGTGAAGTACAATTCATAACCTGAAGAGACCCTCCAGAAAGACTGCTCTGATGTTTTCTTTTGAATTACTAAAATTCGTATCTTTGGTCTGATTTCGTTTTGGCCCGGCCTAATTCTTTCTAACCAGAATCCTGTGAACCTGATTATTCATTGATTGAATAACAACTTCAGTCTATTTTTGGGTGTAGTGTCTTTGCCAAAGAAGAAGGAGAGTCATTTGAGCCTAGTCGATTGAGCCAGATACAAATCTCCTATACCAAGGACCGCATCCCCACGGTTCTGCTAGTACATCACGCCGTTCAGGACTTTGTATGAGAAAGGTACTTCCTACACGGAGCCTGTCCTGAATGCCAAGCAGTCTCGGCCCTTTGCCTCGATTTGACCTGGTTATTTCTAGCAATCATGCTATGAAGGAAAGCTGTTAATATCCCCATTTTACAGATGTAGAAGCTGAGGACAGACTTATTTGATACTTGCCAGAAATTGCACTAAAAGGAACAAATCTAAGTATGTAATTTAATTGGCACGCAGGAGTGGCTAACCCTACATGAATGTCAGCACCTCTATTGGGTAGGGAAATGGGGAAAAGGCCTGAGGTTAAGAAGCCTCTCTGTGTCAGGCTGCCCTGGGCTCATAGCCTACCTCTGGCACTTGATACCTATGTGGCTTTGAGCAAACTACTTAGCCCGCATACCTCAGCTTAGCAATTATAAAATAGGGATAATAATATTAACTCTTGAGAATGAAATGAATTTAAAAAAAAAAAAAACAAAACTGGTAATGCACTCAGAACGGTGCCCAGTCCAGAATAAGCACAAGAAAAGGTTGAATGCTTTTATAGTTGCTTTTATTTTTTTTCCTAGGTGCTTAATACTGGCTCTCTTGTTTAATATCCATAACTACGCTTTGAGGTAGACAGTATTGTTCTTATTTTCCAGATGAGAACACAGCCTCAGAAAGATTTAGTAACTTGGCCAAGGTCACACAGCTAAGTAACAGAATCAGGTTTGAATTCAGGTCTAATTGACCTTGTACTAAATACCACACCTCTACCCCTGGGGAGGCGCAGCCTGGAGGCTGTGAAATCTGACTCTGGTGAGGGTTTTGGGCTTCTGGCAGGAGCTCCTTTCCTAGTACTCTATACTGAAAGGAAGATGGCAGTCACTGCCTGCCTTGGGGAATACCATGCGAGTGATTTCATTTTCGAAGATAGTTTAGTGTCCCAGCTATGGCACCAGCCTTCTCCAATAGTGGATCCAGCCTCGAAATGCCAGTTAACCTGAGCATCTGATTTGTACCGTAAACGAAGAGATGTGCTACATGAAAATGTAGGACTCAGACAAGAAGAGGGGGAAAAAAAAGTCCGAAACATCCATTAACGAGCCCAGGATGAAAGGGAGCTTAGGGTGGACCACATTGTCCCGCTGAAGTTCTGAGAGGCCGAGGTGCCAGTGTCCCATAACCAGTGTGGATGGTCCCCTCCCTCAGGCCGGTGACCACACCCACAGTGCCTGGCCCTTCAATCCCCTGGCACCCAGTGGACATTTAATACATGTTTCCTAACGACGCTGCTTTGGGAGGAGCTAAGCCAAGAGGCAGGAGCCATCATAAGCCAGGCAGGAAGGTCTGTCCTTGGCGGAAGTCGGGCCTCATTAACAGTTCCAAGTTCCACACATGCCCCGGGCCCTGCCAGATAAGCGTCTGCTGAGACAGATAGAGGAAGGGAGCCTGGGGAACCTACCAGAGGTGGCCTGGATAACCCGTGGGGGGCCGGCCTGGCCTCCGCTGCCTTGGACTTGTGGGATTGTGATTAGCGGTGGAGCGGGGGTGGGGAGAAGGCTTCTCGGACCCAAGTAGGGGTTCTAGAAAGCATGACTCGCAATAACTCAGGTTGCCTCAAAACGAGGAGCAGTAGCCTTCCAGCTGTCCCCCTCCATTGGGAGTCTGCCCTTCTCCTGCCCCACCCTTTTAAAGGTTACGAAAAGAAACAGCACCCCACAAACCAAAATAAATAAGTAGCCAAATAGTTTTACAGCAATAGTTGGGTACGTTTCTTTCCTTTAAAAAAAAATAAAAAAGAATGCCTTCCTTGGCCTTGATACGTTTCTTCAACACCAAGTTCACCAGTGTTTCGTGATAATGGGCTGAGTTCGACAGTACCTCTGGTGGAAAAGCCATTTTTAAAATGAAACCACAATTTTATAATATGAATCGTAATACTGATATTTTAAAAGGTCTCTGTTTCTGAAGAGCGAAGCAAACTGATGGATTTGGAAGCTGGTGACTTCTGAATTAGTATTTGTTGAATCCCCATTGCTCGCCCAAATTTGAAATTAAAAAAAGCTGATTTTCAGTGACTTGGGGTTTGTTTGCATATTTGAAAAAGCCATTATCTACCTTGTAGCTTTTGGTTCTTTATTAAACCGTGTTGCAGGGATAACACATCTGCGATTAGCTAGGGTGCCACCACCTACCTAGGACCCTGAGAGAGGAATAGCATCAGGAAAGGGTTCTTTGGGAAACTAGCTTGATGAAGTCCCTTTCTGCAGGACTTTTCAGAGCATTTAATCTGTCACTGTGTTCAGTGACTCTCCACAGGGAGACAGTGTCCAGAGTCTCGAATCATTAGCCCACAGAGCAGCTGGCAGGGCTAGTCCGGCAGGAAACACACTCTGGGAGCCACTGAGCCAGAGGCAGAAGCCGCACCCAGCAATCTGCCCTGCGAAGCTGAAGAAACCCAAGGACTTTTTAGAGAACCATAGGGTGAGCGCCAGCCACAAGGACACACCAGAAGATGCCAGCACACCTGTCATTCTGCTGTTGGATCCAATTAAGGCAAGATTGATGGACACAATCACAGAGGTACTACGGACGTGAGACAGCAGGCTCTGCTGTTAGCTCTGATCCAAGTATGATGGACTTCAGGGTCTTTTTCTCATCTCTTCGATGAGCTGTTTGGTACTAGAGCCCCTCTAGCTGTAGAGTCCAGTGGGCCCAGCGCGTGACACCGATCGGCATAGCTCTCTTCCCACTAATAATGTCAAACCCTGGGTTAGAAAACAGACCCGTGCCGATCTGCTGCAAGGCGCCCCGAGCCAGTGTGCAGGGCAGAGAGCTTCAAAGCCATGCCTCTGTTTAGACAGCTTCCACACTCGGGAATCTGTCACATTCCGGTGACAACTCGAAGGTCGTATTTGTGGACACATCACGCCCGTGATAAATCACGGTGTGTTTAGTTGAAAAAGACCGGTTCTGTTCAAATTCGTTATCATCATTTAGGCTGCACACTTTTGTTAAGCAAGGCATTTTTGGTTTCTTGTGGCTTTGCCATTTCAGAATATATTTGATTTCTTTCCCTTTTTATTTATTTATTTATTTATTTATTTATTTATTTATTTTAAATTTCTTAATTTTTTTTTTTTTTTTTTTGCCAAGGGTCAGTTCAGACACATAACACTGATTTTAACACAGCAGGAGACAGGGCTCAACGGGCCAGCTGTGTCACAAGGCAAAGCCCGGCCCTTCTCTGGGCAGACTCTGCCCCTCTCCCCCTCCCCGTGAAGCCGTGGAAGTGGGGGATGGGGACGCAGAGGAAGCAGATGGACACTTTCCAGGCTCTTTTCTCGCTCTAGACTGCTGTCATTCTCTAATGCTTTCTCTCCCTTGTATCCGAGGCATTTCCATAGTATCTTCTACTTGGTAACACATACTGCATTTAAATGATCATTTATTGGGGCGCCTGGGTGGCTCAGTGGATTGAAGCCTCTGCCTTCGGCTCGGGTCGTGATCTTGGGGTCCTGGGATCAAGCCCCGCATCGGGCTCTCTGCTCAGCGGGGAGCCTGCTTCCCCCTCTCTATCTTTGCCTGCTTGTGATCTCTCTCTCTCTCTCTCTCTGTCAAATAAATAAATAAAATATTTTTAAAAAATGATCATTTATTGCCCCTCGTGGCCACCTAGCTAGACTGCCGGCTCCTTGAAGATAGGGGCTGAACCTCGTTTATATCCGCTTTCTTTTCCTTAATTTTCTTTCTTTTTTTTCTTCTCTTTTCTTTTCTTTCTTCTTTTTTTTTTTTTTACAAGAGAACCTAATGGAAAAGCAGACAGTCTAGCCCTGGCCTATGACATGATTCTGCCTCTGGCTTGGTCTCTTAGTGTTGTCAGGCCAGAAGTCACGTTCACTTAGCAGCTTACTCAGACCCCGGCCTCCTCACGTTACTCTTTGCCAGGCGACACACGCTCCTTCCAAGGGAGGCACCCCCGGTCCTTCGGTTCTGGTGGTAAGGATCAGGCAAGAAGCAAGCCAGCCCCAGGACTTACTTCTTGGCTGGGTGGCTGGTGGTGGATGCGAGTGCCTAGCAGGGGCCCGATGACGGCAGGTGACCTCTCACTGAGCCTGTCTGCTCCAGCCATATGGCCCGACATGTGCCCATCACAGCACCAAACCGTCGAGTGGTTTTCCTGCCCTCAGGTGGCTTCAGAGTGAAATGTCTTCCACTATAACGTTGATTTTTTTTTGGCTTCATGTAAGTTTAAGTAAGTGTAAGTTTCCACTCATGGGTGGGTTTTGTTCTGTCCATCTCTGGGCTCCCCGGAGGGGGCGGGGCGGGGGGGGGTAGAGCGCTGCCGACACGTCCGAGGGGCAGTGTGGGGAGGGAAACGGTGACTTCTTTCCAATTCCGCTTTTTACTCAGAATGAGGAATTATGCTTGGAACCAGAACGTGTGGGGGGATTTTCACACAATTTAAAACAGTTTATGCACGTGGCCAGGTCCCAAGGTCTAAAAGAAATAAGGTTGGAGAAAAAATCCAAATAGTGAACTTCTGGCCTGGCTTGTTCCTTACGCAGCTCTGGTTTCTTGGAATAATTCGTAATAGTTGCTTCTCCCACTGATTTGTCAGCTCATTGCCTGACAGAGCCTTGTCAAGCACTTGATATGTGTCGTCTCCGCCTAAGAAGACACCGTTACTGTCCCCACTCTGCAGATGAGCAAACTGAGGCTCCCAGAGAAAATTACTGGCATTGCTTTGTACCCTTAATTTAGTACCAGGAAGGATGGGAAAAGATAATGAACATTTTATAAGCTAGTAACCAGTATTTTGATTCTAAGGATGCTCTTAACTTCATTAAAAAATACTCTACTTTTTCCTTTAAGTTCCCTGGAAACTAGGTGTTTCTGCAGACGTAGAATCACAGCCTAACATTTCACAGATGGAAGGGTCCTTATTTCGGCCCTCCTCTCTCATTCGGACAAGATAAAACCAAGGCCCGGAGAGCGGAGTGACAGAAAACGAGTCTTCCTTCTTGGCCCAGTTCTCTTTCAAACTTTTTTTTTTCCTAGCCAAAGCAAAGAAAGAAAATCTTATTATAAATCCAGTCTATTAACAGATTTTAGAATTTTTTTTTAGCGAAAGAGGAGGAAGGAACAGGCAGGGAAGTTGGCCCTACTTTTCTCAGTCTCCTTTCGCGTCACCAGCGACCCAGAGGTGCCTTCCTTGAGCTCTAAGCGGTCCAGGGAACACGGTGTGAACACTGTCATAAAGTACTTTGTCATACTCAGGACAGATAAATCTTACAAATCTATGATTATATCGTCTCTGCGTGTCTGTAGCTTGCGTGAACTTGCCAGGGACTGCTCCTTTAAGTTAGGAGCACAGCCTAGAGGATATCTACCCTGACTTCCTCAGGCAGGAGAATGCTTCCTCCATCCCTCCCCTCTGGAATCCTGACTTAGGAACTCAGACTCAGCGGGAAAGCCTCTCCCTCTCTTCAAGCTGATTAACTCAAGTTGTTTTAGAGTTCTTCCTCAGACACAGCCCCACCTGGCCTCGCCATGAACTTTCATCACATGCCTGGTTCTGTCCTTGGGACCATACAGATTCCCTCTCACCTGACAGCTTACCAGATATTTAAAGCAAATAACTAGAGGCCCTTACGTTTTTCTTTATGTGACCAGTAACGGTTGGTTGTAATTTGCCCAACTCCAAGAAGTCCCGTTTGTTCTCAAGGCTGGGAGAATCGGACCTAGAGAGAAAGGGTGCTTGTCCGTTTATAGGGGAAGATAATCTTGCCCCATGTCAGAGAAAAGAGTTGGCCTCTGAGCCAGCTGGAGGTGGGAATTCCTTCCAGCTGTGGAGACGTTCACAAGGAGGACACAAACCATTTTGCTGATGACTGCTACAGACATCTAAGGAAGGGATGAAAGTCATTATTTTGGTAATAGAATGCTTCCCCTCCTTCACATTGAATCTCGTAGATGTTCTGGTCTTTGGCATAAAGATGATGTGGGGTGTCTGCACCCAGAGAAGCAGGTTTGGGGTAATTATCTTCCATTTACGCAGAAGGCAGCTGGCACTCACGTGTGTCTGGAGTTCTACAAGGATCCTACAAGCCCCGCAGCCTTCTCCCCTAAAAGCCAGAACCGCGCTGAGAGCTCTGTCTACTGTTGTGTTTGCCAGTATGTTCACTCATTCGATAGGTGTTTTTCCTATCGAATTTGCTATTCAAAGCAACCCTTTTCTGTAGAATGTCCATTATAGTCTCTTGAGGTTTCTTTGCACCTCTGGGGTCAAATAATCCAAATTTCCCCTTAACCCGTTTCCTTTTGAAAGGTAAGGTCAGGAGAGCGAGCTTATTGTTTCTCCAGCGCCTCATGCTTGAAGATTGACTTAAGTATGACTAGGGAGCCTGCATTCAGGGAAATGTATTGTCAATTTATTCTCGAGTCTTGCCTGTCTCTCTGAGATGCTATTTGCACACTGTAGTCAAGGATAAGAAGCCCTTTCCCTTTCAAATAGCATGATGACAAATAGTCTCTGCCTTAATCCCAAAGATCTGTAAGGGCCTATAGAATTACTGGAGCTTGCATTGATAGGCTATAAGATTCTTACCCTACATGGAAAGAAAAAGGTTAAAATGTCTTACAGATGGAAAAAGGAAAGAAAGCCTTTGCCACAAAAGGCCACAACTCCATTGTTCAGTGATTTTTTTTCCGCCCCGCCCCCCCCCCCTTAGGAGTCCTAGAAAGACTCCCATTTTGCATTTTAAACAGGATGGGCGGGCGGCGAAGGAGGAAGTCAAGGCAGTCTCTTTCAAACGTTCTCATTTGTTCATTCATTCAACAGACATTTATTCAGTGCCAACTATGAATTAAATCTCCTTGTCTCTCCCCAGAAGCAGGTAGCCTAGTGGGAGACCCCGTAGTAATTAATTGCAGCAAAGTGCGACAGCTGGTGGACTTGAGGTATGAACAAGGTACAGTAGAGACTTGGTGTGAGAGGCTTGGGGTAGCCGGCAGGAAACACTAGCTGCAAGGGTGGGCAGGACCCTGACTGCTCAAGTGGGCCTCACACGAGTTGTTTTAGGTCCAGGCTGTAAGGGCGGGCCAGCCATTGAAGACGGAGAGAGACAAGGTCACTTGGGCATTGAGGCTGCCTCACTCAAGGAGATGAGTTTGGAGGCAGGAAGACAGGTGGGCCGACAAACGTCCTTGTGCAGGAGAGCGATCTTGAGGCCTAGAAAGGGCGAGGACCCTGGGGTTGATGAGAGGAGACAGCAGTGGGTCTTGAAGTAGAGAATGAGGCAGGGAAAAAAGTTGGGGATGACAGCCGGGTTTTGGATTTGGGTGACTTCCTGCCATTTACGGAGAGGAAAGTATAGGAGGCTTGCGCTAGGGAGGCGGGAGGAAAGATGGCGAATTCGTGTGAAATAAGTTGAACAGAAAGTGCCCAGGGGGCTTGGGAGCCAGGTGAATCTAAAAAGACCAGGGGAGAAAAGTGCAGTGCTCTCTGTGAGGGAGCAGTGTTTTCTTTGTGTTTGTTCTATAATTTCCAATCCACCGTTTACTGACACTAGTGTGCACAACGAGCACCTTGGGCCCACACCGAGCTCCCGGACTTATCAATAGCCTACCAAGGAGAAAAACCCACTGGTTCTGTCCTCGATGGTTACGGCAATGTCAAAGAGTTTCTAATAGCTCACTTTTGATTTCTTTACTCATCTTGTCATCGATGGGCCGTGGTCTACAGAGCTACCTTTCGTAGTTAACCTGAGACTTAAGTTATGTGTGGGCTAAAGACACCGATTGGGGAGTTACCATTAGAGGGGATTGTTGAAGCCGCGTGCACGGTTGTGATGGCAGGGGGATTGCTAAGGGTTGGGGGATGGACAACAACCGTCCAATCTGTGGAAGTGCCACATCTAAGGCAGGGGCTCAGACTTTTTCTGTAAAGGGTCGGTTCATAGTTCAGACCGAGAAGGCCAAATAGCCTGTCCATAACTACCCACCTCAGACCTTGTCATGTGATAGCATCTCTCCCAGGGTTTCCCAGCCCTAACACTACTGAGAATTGGAGCCAGATAATTCTTTGTTGTGGGGGGCTGTCCTGTGCGTTGTAGAATGTTTTGCGTCTCCCCTGCCCCCACCTGCTAAATGCCAGTACTGCCCCCCCCCCATGAGAATCAAAAATATCTCTGGATATTGCCAAATGTTGCCTGGGTGGGGATGTGAAGTCACCCTCAGTGGAGAACCACTGAGTTATAGACAACATATAAATGAATGGGCATACATGTGTGCTAATAAAACTTTATTTTACACAAACAGGCCAAGGTCTGGATTTGGCCCACTAACTGTAATTCGAAGATGCAGGATCTAAGGGATGGATGAGGGAAAACTAGAAGGGTTTATTCAGTAACCCATGAGGGCCTCTGGTGTTCATTGCCCAGAAAGAGGCTCTGTCGGGAATCCATCATAAGGAGGGGATTTTTATCAACGGTAGCTCTTACTCATAGCACCTTTGCTACCTCATTTTTATTGAGCTTAACACCTACCTGAAGATACCGGACATAAAAATCACAAAACCAGAAAACAAAAATAACAAATAATAGACTCTTTAGGAGTCCTCAGAAAGCCTCCGCCAGTGAAGTACTGAGCCTGGATTACGTGAGGTGAGTTAGAGAATTTTCTCTGGGAAGGAAGTGACTAACGCGGATCTTGGGGGATGTTATGAGTAGAGGTTGATGGTAAGAAGGTGGGAGGACATTCCCCATAAGGAACACAGGGACAGGGTTCTTAGTTTCAGAAAGTTGCCGGGGAAGTGAAGTGTCCCCAGTGAGGGAAGGGAGCCATTGTCCCCAGTGAAAGCCGCGTGGTGATTGTGCGTGCCTGGTGCACGTGCTTCCTCTGGAAAAAGAATTAACGGCACTGAATGCTGTTTTCTAGAACAGGATGTTTGTTTTTCTCCTCGAGCCTCGAGGGGCTTTCGTTACTGCAAAATTTTAATCTTTTGGCTTTTCTTTTACATCAAGTCAAATTCCTTTTGAGATTCTTTGTTGACGAAACTCTTTCGGCTGTTGTCTAGGACCATTTTATTCATTCTTGGTTCCTGACAAGGTGCAAGTACTATCTCTGCCTCTCATTGATGTTGAGATCATAGTGTATCACTTCTTTGTCCTGTCAGACCTCTAGGCAGGTAACCTGCAGTGGCCATTCCATTCTAAACTCACTTGCATGCCAGTTGTCACGTTAGCCAACCAGGAACAATTAAGAGCACAGACTGAGGAGTCCCTCGGTGGCTGAAATCCTAGCTTCTCCACGGCTTTGGCTGATTGACCTGAGATATGGGCTTAATCTAACATTGTTTCCTAAGAGGTGTGTGTTTAGTACCTGCCTGGCCCATAGCAGACTCTCACATGTTAACCATTCATTTTCACCAGTGTAGATTCCCTAGAGAAACAGGCATTTCAAACTTGCCACTTCTTGCAGAGCCCCCATAGACTTCGACTGGGCGTTGGCACTTGGGACCAAACCAACTCATCCCTCATGATGGAAGGCGTAGCAGGGTTGCGGATTTAAAAACTTCTTGACTTGATGTTCACTGTGTGCTGTGTATAGTGGGAGGGAAAGAGAAGATCCAATTTGTGTCCATAGAAGAGCTCTCCGCCTGGTCTAAGGGGATGTTCATTCATTTATTGAACAAATGTTTGTGTACAGGTATTTCTGTACAAACAACACAGGGGAGCCTGCCTTGAAAGTAGATGGAGAATGGGATGGCCACTGCCAACTTCCAAAGATACCCAGTGCTGGTATGAGGTGGAGAAGCCATGTTTGAGCCCATCCAATGAGAATGAATGATTATCAAGGGCTGGAGTTGGTTGGGAGAATAATGTGGAAGATCCTATTATCGGTCCTTTCACCCTATTAGAGAAATAGAGTAATCAAGGGGCCTAAACTCTGGGGCCAAGTTCTCTTTCTGTATTGATAAGGTCATCGCAGCTTTGCAGATTAGGTGGGCTCCATTAGTTATGGAAGCACACGAGCCCATCACAGTAATGGCGTCAAACTAGAGTGCCCGCCTTGGTCCTTCCAATGAGCTCTGACACTGTGCCCCATGCAAAACTAGTTGTGATACGTGAGTCAGGCATTTTGAGAGAACCTGTCCTTCTCCTGCCTTGCTTCAACACCCAGAGATCAATGTCCATACTGAGTCCTCCCCAATAACCGATTTTAATAGGGAGAAAGGCTGTGTAATGACCCGTCTTCAAAAGTGCAGACTTTTTGAGGTGGAGGTGCCGTCTTCCAATTTTGCCTCTAAAAAATCTTTCAGCTAGTACAATAAGATCCTATAAATGCAAGACGTGTACACAAATTAGCAGTGAGTCTCCCATATGGTATTTTGTGAGTTTCTACAAAGCAGGTCGTAAAAGAAAAATAAATACAAGCTGTTGCTGAATCATGAACGAGACGTCCATTTATAAATAAGCGAAGGTGAGCTGTATCACACTGTTGGAGTGGGTCCATAAAATAAGAGTCCGCTCAGTCTGGCCTACTTTCATGGGCATGAGGGCTGAGTGGTGGGGGCGGGGCTCACGAAGTGCCACCATCTTGCCACCCTCAGCTTGGATGATACGGGAGAGGGATAAGAATCTCAAAAGAGAAATGGCATCATCTTCTCATGGGTGGAGTAAAATAGACTAAAAATATGAAAAGCATCCCTCAGGATGATGTTTATTAGGCATTCCTCTGGTTCCATTTTTTTTTCCATCTTGGATTTTGATTAAAGTTCGGTGTGGAACTTCTCCAACACTGTGATTTTTTCCCCTATGAATTTCAAATTCTTTGTCTGATGCAGAGAAGCCCTCCTACAGAGGTCTGTGGAAGGACTGGCATGAGAGCCCACGCCGTGGTAACGTCTTAGCGTTTCTGATCCAGGAGGCTGGCTCGTCATCCCCATATTAGTAAAAACATGGCCATCTTCGACTAGAAAGTCTTCTGGGTAAAGTCTATGAGCGTTTTCACAGGCAAATGTGACAGGAGGCCATGAGGAAACTGGCAGTGATAGTGTCCCCGGGTGGGAGACAGAATGAGCAGGGACCCGCCATGCACCACAAAGGAGGCCTGGGATCAGGGCCGCTCCCTGTGATGTCCCCGGGACCTCGGTCACACACCCCACAGCCACCCCACCCTATCTTTGAGAGAAGCCAAAGTCTAGGTGGTTGGACCTTCTGCCCAGTAATCCTAGGGCCTCAGAGAACAAGTTAATTCCCTTCTCTATTACAGTTAAATGAACCCTTCAGATTCCTAAAGATTAGTTTTCCCTCTGTCTGAGTTTTCGTTCAGCTGCTCCCCTCCTTCAGCTTCTCACATGTCATGACCAAGTTCTTTGTCTCCTTGTTGGACTCCACAGAACATGTAGGAACATGTTTCAGGTAACCTTTGTCCTTTCTAAAGTGTGGAGTCCAGGGGCACCTGGGTGGCTCAGTCGGCTGAGTGTCCAACTCTTGATTTCAGCTCAGGTCGTGATCTCAGGGTCATGAGGTCCAGGGTCCAGGCCCGCATTGGGCACTGCGCTTAGTTCGGAGTCTGCTTGGGACCCTCTTTCCCTCTGGCCCTTCCCCCCTGCACTCGCACGCTCTCTCTCTCTCTCTGTAAAATAGATAAATATTTTTAAAAATCAATAAACTGTGACGTCCAGGGTCAAATATAGTTTTCCGGGGCTTATCACAGTAGCATTATCTTCTTGTTGGCGGCAGAGAGAAATGCCAAAGATGGTTGAGGTTGGAGAAATTCATCATCTGTTCCTGGACTGATGGTCGAGACCTGAAGAAAGGCTTGGGGCCCAGGTGGTACGGCAGTGCTGGGGTCTGGATGTTAGGACGAAGGGAGGCAAAGTGAGAAGTTATCAGAAACTAGGATGTCCTTGAAGGATGTGACAATGAAGCAAGCAAGGGGAAGTCCACACACACTCACTTCCCGAAAGTACGAGAAAGGAAAAGGTCCAGAGGTCCCTCGGGTTGGTTTCCCCACTCCCCACCTGCCCCTGTTTTTATACATGTGTGTTTCAGATTAACATTGCAACCTGTTTCATAAGATGTTAGAACTTTTTTTACCCTCTCTGGCCACTAAGAATTACTCTAAAAATAATTAGTGGACCAGCCAAACATTCCTATCTTAAAATAAATGGGGTTTTAAAAATCTAAACCTCTTTGTTCTTTTCAGATGAGTTGCCAGTCCAGTCAACTCTTATGTGATTCAGAAACTGATTTTTTTGTGTGTCAATTCTTAACGAACCCTGTTTCTCCCCACCTCCTGGCCACTGCCCTGCTTTGGTCTTTCTGGCATCGTTCTATTTACCAAAAGGATGGTAAGGAAATGAATCAAAGGGCTGCTTTGGGCTGTTTTTTTTCCATAGAATTATCCCTGCTGTGATGATTTCTCTTACTAACACTGTCTCTTAGATTTCATTCAGTCACCAGAAAATGGAATGGGCTAGCCTAGTGCCGGAAGGACAGCCCGACACTCGGCCATTCTTATCAAAACTGTGATTTCCCCTGGGTCCTTTTGTATCCTGGAACCCTTGGATGTCTCATAAATTCCTGTAAATGGGGACCTGTGTATTTGCAGCTAGACTCCAGGCCCCCACATCTGCTGAACATTCTCTCTCATCTTGATAGAGGGTGACAAGCCACTGGCCAGGGAGTTGACCCCTTTCGTTGGCAAATCTGTCTGCTTCCAGTGCCCAGGGAAGTGCCTGCTTCCAGTGCCCTTTGTTTTCTAAGGGATCTAATTTCCCAGATGAGTATTATCTCGAGTATCATCAAAGGGGGGAAAGAGGAGTAAATAGTGACCCACAAACACGGAGAAAGAGATTAGCAATCATGGAGAGTTCAGATTTCAGGGTCGAGGAGGGGTTTTGAGGAAAGGCTACACATGGGAAGATTTCTTTCTGTTTTCCTCTGTTTCTTTCTTGCCTTTCTGCCTTCCTTCTCTCAGACTTTCTGTCTTTGGATTTGAGGAAAACAGTGGGAATGGAGGAATGATGGCAACACAAGCAAGCTGGAAAACTGGGGGAGCCTCCAAGCTGGGGGAGCCCCCAAGTGTAGGCGGGCGGCATCCTGTGGGTATTTCTGTACCAAGGGGTCACGAGGCTTGGTAGAGTCTTGCCTGATAGAAAGAGGCCGGCAGTTCTCTTCATTTGGCCTGTGGAACACCTGGACGGCCTGCTCACCAATTCTGGGGGCGTAGTTCACACCTGGCCCATGAGCCCCTCCTTCCTCTCTTCCACCCCATCCTACGGCAAGCAGGCCCCCTTCCTTCTGGGCAGAGGCATCGACCTGACTCGGGCTCTCCCTCTGGGATTCATTCTTGCCCTGACCACTGCCACATGGGTCAGCAGCCAGCATCCCCCTGGAGCCCAAGTCTCCCTTTCTGAAAACGGTGGGCAGGGGCGGGATTTCGTGTTGGGCATTTAGGACCATCCCATGGAAGAGTGTTGTCTGTGTCACCAGCCGCCGTCTGGACAGGAGCAGAATGCCCAAGCCCGGCGCCTCTTCTGCCCGCCTTCCTTCCACGTGGACACTTGCTGTGTCCTTAGGTCTCTTGCCTCTTGTCTTTTCTCGTTACTTTCTGACTACAAACGCTTCTCTTGGGACATCGTTCCCATTCTGCCAGGTGACACTGGTGCTGCCTCTTAAAACGTGACTGCCTGGTCCCCACAGGAAGAGGCAGTCAGTCCCGTGGCCGCGGTCCGGCGAGACAAGCTCAGCCTTCTTGGGAGGTCTCACCCACACACTGTCAGCCTTGATTTCGGCTTTGGAACGCAGTTGCCCCAGAAATGCTTGCGTTATGATCCCGTAAGTCAGATTCAGTAGGCTTTTCGGGACCTTTATATAAAATTTGCTCCAAGCAGCAGCCCGAGCCCTAAGCAGCACATTTTGGTTTCTGTTTGTTTGTTTTTTAAATAGCTAATTGCTAATTCATTCACATGGTTCGAAAACCCTAAATCATAAAAGGATATACAGTGAGAAGTTTCTCGCCTGCCCGCGTCTATCACATGCCATCCACTCCTCCCTGCAGGCAGTGCCATTGTGAGTTTCCTGTGTATGCTTCTAGAGAGATTTTATAGACCTACAAGCCAAGACAAGTGGGTCGATGTACTTTGGCACGAGTAGATCTGTATACTTCAAAGATAGATGTCTCTGAGCTCTTTCTCTATCGGCATACAAGACCTGCTTCATCCTTTTTAAGCCCTGTATGATATTCATTTGTATTAGATGCACCTTAATTCAGTTTAACCAGTCCTCCATCAGGGGACAATTAGGTTGTTTCCAGTTCCAGACTGTTGTAAGTTCCTGGGTTGATAATCTTGTACATGGGTTATTTCCCATATATGTCAGTCGGACACATCTCCGTAAGGGGAACTCTGGTGTCCAAGGCATGGGATTTGCAGTTTTGACAGATGCTGCCCCCCAGGTGGGATCGGTTGGGGCTCCCACCGTTGGTGTATGCAAGGCCTGAACCCCCCACCCCGCATCAGCCCAGGGTGTTATCACACATCTGTATCTTGAACAGGCTTGGGAATGCACCCCCTTCCTCATGGGGGGCTGACTGAACTCCCGGTGAGTGTGCTCACTTAGTGTCCGGGCCTTCAACTCTGGAGCCTGGCCACTTGGCTTGGAGCCTTGGAGCCGTGTAGCCTTGGCAAAGGGACTCAAGACTCCTTGTCTGTACCTCAGTGCCTCATTTGTAAAATGGGGCTATTAGCAGTAGCCACCTCATGGGTTCTTGTGCGTGAGCTAGTATGTTGGAGCAGTGCCCAGAACACAGAGCTGCTCCTGGTAATACTCAGGGTTGCTGGTTCCCAGGAGCATGCACGTAACCCCTCCTTGCCCCCCGGGACCTGCCACTTTGTTGCCACTGAAGAAACTGCCCGCCTAGACCCCTAGGACCAGCCACTTTGTTGTCACTGAAGAAACTACCCGTTAGTCTCCTGTACGAGCAATGGCAGAGAAGATGTGGAAAGAATAGTCAGGCCAGGAAGGGAAAGGGGCAGCGATGTATATAGGCTGAGAAGCCCGGGAGCCCAGAATATCCAGAAAGGAGGGGAGGAAGCAACCAGTGTAAGACGTGCTCCCCATTAGATTGTGAGCTGTGGGATCAAGCACGGTTGCCTCTGAGCTGGAGGAGAAGGACAGGTAAGACAGAGATGGGGGCCGAGCTCCATTTCCCCAGCTTTACAGCCCAAATAGCAACTCATCAAAAGTTGTAAAACTGACATTTTTGTCCAAAATTCCTTTTTATTTATTTATTTGTTTGTTTGTTTGTTTGTTTATTTATTTATTTTTAAAGATTTTTTTTTAAAGATTTTATTTATTTATTTGAGAGACAGAGAAAATGAGAGAGAGCATGAGAGGAGAGAAGGTTAGAGGAAGAAGCAGACTCCCCGTGGAGCTGGGAGCCCGATGTGGGACTCGATCCCGGAATTCAAGGATCATGACCTGAGCCGAAGGCAGTTGCTCAACCAACTGAGCCAACTAGGTGCCCTTTAAAGATTTTATTTATTTTACAGAGAGAGAGAGACAGCGAGAGAGGGAACACAAGCAGGGGGAGTGGGAGAGGGTGAAGCAGGCCCCCCGCTGAGCAGGGAGCCCGATGCAGGGCTTGATCCCAGGACCCTTAATGACTGAGCCACCCAGGTGCCCCCACAATTCCTTTTTTTAAAAAAACCAACTTCCAGGGTATTTGGGAGCCCATAGCACCAACATATCGTAGAAATTCAATACAAATTATTGTTTGCAAAGTCCTAGAAGCCCACATCCCTGTCAGGCTGTAAACACTATGTAAATATTTATAGAAAGAAAAATGCCTTTTACTGTATCTTCTCTCTTCTTCCCCTCCAGTCTCACTGCCTGCAGCTTATGTGGCCTTCACTCACCAACCCTTTCCTTCCTTTCTGTCACTTCCTTCCCACCTTGGTGTCCATGCCACTGACCTAAAACTCAGCTTTGACCAGGCCGAGCCAGCCTCTGCAGAGGGTTTGCAGTGGCCGTGGCCGTGGCCGTGGTCATGGTCGTGGCCGGGGCCAGGCAGGGAGGGAGGGCGGGGCGTTCCTCCCCTGAGCCTTCCGGGTGCAAGTGTTTCCTCCCCCCTTCTCCCCAGCTCACCCAGTCCTTGTTCGAGCGCAGGATGGTGGTGCGGGATCCCGTCAGCAGGGCAGAGAACCATTCACTGGCTGCATCCCCGGGATGCATAAACTTCTCCGCATAGTTTGAAGCACTCTGCCTCGGCTTCTGGCCTCGCATAACCTTGACCCCGCCAGCTGACCACGGGCAGCCCTCACTTGCCCCTGCATTGTGGTGGGCACCCTGTATCTTTCCGGGGCAGCTCTCCTCCCGGCCGTGTGTGCTGAGGACACCACTCCAGTGGGCAGCTATCCCTTGGGACGGCCTCCCACCCTCTGTGGGCTCGGTGCCCCAGCAGCCCCCACGGGCTGTCATCCGCCATGCTGTGCCCAGAGGCGTGGGAAGGCAACACCAGCTACCTGGGGTAGCAGGGGCCCCGAGCAGTTAGACACTTAACCAGAAGTTCTGAGGTTGGGATTCAAGGCTTTGGATTTGTAACATTTGTGATGGCCATCAGACTCAAATTCGAGGGAAAACCGAGAGAACGTCTGGACCCACCAGCCTGGCTTCTTACACACGCCATGTGTCCCCTTCTTCAGTAGCAAGCATCTCTGTTAGTGACAGTGTTTTCCTGGGACCCTAACCTCAAGAGGGAAGCGGCACCTCACGAGCTTGTTGGAGCCAGGGCCTTAGTCAGGACTAACTTTGAGAAAGAGACAGGGCAAGTGTGTGGTCCCAGGTGACAGCTAGGTTAGCTAACTCCAGGTTCGGACCCCCTCGCACTGCCTGGGCCTCCTCCCCACACACGAAGCCAGGGCACGGTGGGCCTCTCCAGCTCATTGTTCTCCGCCTTGTCGAGCCTGGGTGCAAGCCAGTTCCCAAACAGAGCTAATTGGTACCTTGCCCGCGGGTGCCAGGGCACAGTTCTTTCCACCTGCCACAGGGAAATGAATGTAAAACTCTCGCCAAAAGGAAAGAAGTATGTAGCAGATACGGACGGCCTCCGGCTGCTACAAAGCAAATGTGTCTGGCTCTCTTCAGGCCACCACCCAACTCAGCCCTCCCAGTATTTATTTATTTGCTCCGCTGCCCACGGGAGAGGAGCCCCAATGGGAGAGCTCTCAGCCGAGCCATTTCAGGCATTCCCGCAGTGGGAAAGGTTTTAGCTTCCCCACGTCAGCTGACATGAACGAAGAGTTAGAGGATGATTTTTTAGAGATGAAGAACTTCTCTTCTGTAAGATGAGAACCTGGAGCCCCACACTGCCTGGCTTAGCATTTCTGATTGTGCTAAGTAGTGTGTGCAAGGAGGGGGTGTGAGCTTTCCATACCAGTAACGCGTGACCACAAGCATGGCGGCTTACACCACCCCCGTTGATCGTCCCACAGCTTCTGTGGGTTGGGAGTCCAGGAAGAGCTTTGCTCTGGGGTCTCACCAGGGGGTGAGCCAGTCGTCAGGGCTGCGATCTCATCAGATGCTCAACTGGGAGAAAATCCACTTGGGGTTTCCTCAGGTTGTTGGCAGGAGTCATCTCCGTGGGCCCTCCCTCAGCATGGCAGCTTACCCTTTCAAGGCCAGCGAGAGGATTCTTTCTCAGTCTGCGAAGATGAATATCACCTAACCAAGGGGGGACATCCCATCCTCTTTGCCGTTTTCTATAGGTTAGAAGCAAGTCCCAGGTTGTGCCCACAAAGGCATTAACATCAGGAGCCGCATCACGGAGGTTTCCTTGGGATTCCGCCCACCCCAGGGAGAGGATACGCGGTGTATCAGTCAGTGTTCCAAAAGTATTCCCAAGTGAAGACCGAACCTATTGTAGATGATCACACTGGGTTTTTGTCTGTGAAAAGAAGCCATTTTGTTCTTTTCCTTCCATTTCCGAATGCCTCAAGTCCTGAAACCCTTGACAGCCCAGTTCTCCGCGCCGCGACCTGAATCCAGCTGTAGCTCTTTACTGGCTGTAGGTGATTGAGAAAGGGCGATTTATATTTATTATTTATTTTTTGACTCCTGAATCCCTGTTTTCTCATGTATAAGAATGCAGTTCGCTGCCTATTATAGCCACTGTCACTTAGTAAATATTCCCAGTCCTTTTGCTTATAGGACTATTCACTGTATTGCACTAATTTTATTTAGAAACGGAACTCAACGACAAAATACTATTCGTCTTGCGAGTGTGAACACTAAACAAAAGAGAAAACACATTTTAAAGCAAGTCCACTTGTATCTAGGGAACCAAAATCCCTCTGGTCATGTGCTGACAGCTGTGCTTATAATAGAGGAAAAATCTAAAATCTTAGACACGTGCAGAAAATTATGTCCATGGCCATGTTTAGAAAGTGCTGATGTCATAGGTATGAGGTTTTTCAATTTCTTTCTTTCCCTTTTTTTTTTTTTTTCCTTTTCTCACCCTGAGATAAGACTAGGATCAGTGGACCCTTAGTAAAAGACCCGAAGATAAAAGTTTTTATCCTACTTGATGGAGAAGACAAAATCAAGTGTGGCTCTTGATGGAACCGCTCCTGCCGTTATTGACGGGCTCTTGTGAAAAAGGCGGACCTGGAAGGGCCAGGCGCTCACTCTAACCTGCTTTGGTTTCGTTTCCAGGTTTCTCCCCGCCGTGGAAGGCGTTGGATGATGTACCTGGCTCTCCGGGACGCACCACTCGGCTGTAACCTCAGGAAGGCCTCTTAAACCCCGGCTCATCTCACAGCCACTTCTGGAAGCTACTTGAGGGAAAAAAAAAAAAAATGATGTGACAGATCCTACCGGGAAGGATTTTCAGAAACCTAATACCGCGGAAGAAAGTGGCCCATTTCCCTTTTGCAAAGTAGACATTCTCCGGATCCAAAATGCCAGCCAAGACGCCAATTTACCTAAAAGCTGCCAATAACAAGAAAGGCAAGAAATTTAAACTGAGGGACATCTTGTCCCCTGATATGATCAGCCCTCCCCTCGGAGACTTCCGCCACACCATCCACATTGGCAAAGAGGGCCAGCACGACGTCTTCGGCGACATCTCCTTCCTGCAAGGGAACTACGAGCTGCTCCCGGGAAACCAGGAGAAAGCGCGCCTGGGCCCCTTCCCCGGGCACAGCGAGTTCCTGCGGGCCAACAGCACCTCCGACTCCGTGTTCACAGACACGCCCTCCCCGGTGCTCAAAAACGCCATCTCCCTCCCGACCATCGGAGGGTCCCAGGCGCTCATGTTGCCCTTGCTGTCGCCGGTGACGTTTAATTCCAAACAGGAGTCCTTTGGGCCAGCCAAGCTGCCCCGGCTCAGCTGTGAGCCGGTTGTGGAGGAGAAGGCCCCAGAGAAGAGCGGTCTGCTGGCGAATGGGACAGGCCACCAGGGAGACATCTCGTGGGGCTCCAGCGGCTCCGCGTCACAGTCCAGCCAGGGTAGGGACAGCCACTCCTCCAGCCTCTCCGAACAGTACCCCGACTGGCCAGCCGAGGACATGTTTGACCACCCCGCCCCGTGCCAGCTCGTCAAGGAGAAGACGAAGTCGGAGGAGTCCCTCTCTGACCTCACGGGTTCCCTCCTCTCCCTGCAGCTCGATCTGGGGCCCTCCTTTTTGGATGAGGTGCTCAATGTCATGGATAAAAATAAGTAACAGACGCCGCGGACTCTTGTCCTTTGGGGGAAAAGGTATCAGAAAATAAAAACTAACCACAGTCAAAGAGAAGAGCTTCACTGGCTATGTGTGCAGTTGTGTGTGATCGGTTTTCTAAAATCATGTTCCTACGAGATATTTTTTTGTACCTATTAGGCCCTGTTTGCAAAAACAACTAGAAAACAAAAAACAAGAAACCCGTCCTGGCAGAAAGGAAGTGAGTCAGTCAGAACGCATTTTCGGCGGGTATTGCTGATGTTCAGCTCACATTTTTTTGTTTCCAGAAACGTAAGAACTCTGGCTCGGCCACGATTGGCACTAGCTACAAAGGGCTGCACAAGTCACATTAAAGAACTTGACAATACTCCAGCATTTTCTGAGCAAGAAGAAGTCAAAATTTAACACCTAAGCCTTTTTTTCTAGACTCTTTTCTATATTACCTTATTTGGGCTCACCATAGCAAATTCTTCAGTGTTAAAACTGTTCTCTGCTTTCACATTTGAACAACTCTATGGGTTCGGGGGATTTTCTCGTAGCTCTTATATATCCCTATATATTATATCTATATATCGCGCAATTTTGACCGTCAGCTACATGTTGGTAAGACACAAGCGAAGTATTACTGTAACTAAGTTATTTTTAAAGTTAAAATATATTTTTATGTGCCTTTGGCTTTTTATTGCAGAGTCTACATTTTATAGATACTACATCAAATGTTGTCATTTGACTTATGTCCATTGGGGTTCCATTGTAAGCTGCGTATGTATATGTTTGGAAAAGTGTATTCATACTTAGCTTTATTTCTTTTTCTTCATCTGTTAGTGTACTTTTCACAGCACCCAACGATGGATTGTTAAGTATAAAGGCATAGGTTACTCATAATGCTTCTGCAGAGACTGTGGGCTACACCATATAATGTTATTTGGAAATATAGGTATTTTAGTACAGTACATACTTGCATTACCTAGATACTTCATGCAACACAATAAAGAGGAAATGTTAAAGTGAAATTGCTTGTTTATAGTAATAAACAAAAGCTTAAGAGAATAATATTTTCCTGAAGTCCAGGGCTAGAAAAATGGCTTCTCTAAAGTGTATGTGAGCCTTTCAGATAAGAGGTGATTTCCATCCACTCTGCAGTTTTGATTTTTTGCTCAAAGGTTTGAGATTCCGGAAACAGGACCCTTCAGTTTTAGGAAAAATGAACATGCGAGATCAGAATTTTTTAGTCAACACCGAGGCCAGCCTCCCAGAACTCATTTCTGTAAATCTCCTAACCTTACATTAACACACTTTGTAGCAAACTCTGTAACTGCAGTCCCATCCCTGTTGGACAGGTGTTTCCTTGCTGCAGGTGCCTTATAAACAAGATTAAGGAGGCTAAAAAGAAGGCAGTAGAGAACAACGCCCCTCTCCCACTGCCCTGTGCCAAGGAGCAATGCCTGAGGACGTCAGTTGAGGAAACAGGAAGAGGAAATGTACACAGTTCCTGTCGGGCTGTCAACTGCCCTTCCCCCCTTCAAAGTCCAACACTTGCAGATAATAACTTTCATTTCCCCTAGAACCATATCCCTGAAAAGACTTCCTCTCCCAAATATGTCAATGATTGTCCCACCTGGTTTGGAGTTGTTGCAATTCGCTCATTCAATGGCCTGAAACAACCTCTGAACTTAGCGGGGACACACAAGACAACTCACCAAATAGAAGAGGAAACCAGTTTCCCTGGAGCACAAAGTACCTGCCTCAACTTCCCAGCTGCTTTTCTATCCCACGATTTTCTAGCGATCTTTTTCTGTTCAACCAGACCCTTTTAACGCTTTCTCCATCTTCATTAGCGGTCACATTTATTCTCATTTTACTCTTCATCTGCAGCATGACCTCAAGGACAAGATAAACTACTAGGTGAAATGGTAATGTTTGCGTATTTCCTCTGCTTGGGTTTGTTTGATGGAATCTAAGTAATAATGTATCCTTGCAGGTATTTAGCTATTAACTTTCTCTGGCCCCTCTCACATACAGGCTCCCATTAGGTCAGGTATAATCGAGAGGGCACAAACATGCCCCTGTCAGAGAGGAAACAGAGCCACATCCTGCTTATGATTTTGTTAAGTCATTTCTCCATGGCAGCCCTTCTAATACCTGGTTCCTTCTCTAAGGAGCAGGTGCAGAGTGGTTGGCACTTTGACCTTGGCAAAGTGCAAAAAGGCACTTTGACCCTGGCACCTGCTGAGAGCTGAACTGATGTTCTCAGTCTGTGAACCTCCTTCCACTTTTAACCTAATGTATCAAGATGCACTTTATTTGCAAACTCAGAATGGGGAGCCACCTGTGACCCAACAACCAGAAAGGAGAGCATGCAATTTGTATAAGTAGAGACTCTGTGTTGTAGGCAAGTTTCTTGGAGGTGATCTTTTCCCTGGGCGATGCGACCTAACAAAGGACACGCTCTATTATTTCTGCCTCAAATTATTTGCTTAAAATAAATCAAAACATTGGGGCTACTTAGCTCTTCACAAATATAAAGTCATAACTTAGTACATTTCGGTGAGTCAGGTCACTGTCAACAAACACAGAAGACTAAACTGGTTGACCAGAAACCCAGGTCTCCAGAGTCACGGTCTCCTTTATACTATTCAAAGTTACAGTTTTTCAAGTCTCTGTACAAAACACTTGAAGTCATGGAATGGAGGAAGTCATGAATCCATTAACTTGATAAACATTTTTAAATAGACAAAAGTATACATTCCATGATGGCTTTGCTCCTCCTAATATGAAGCCCGGTGAGACTGAATTATTGTACTGTGAAACAAACGATAAAACAAGTTGGCATGATGGTTTCTCTCCAATAAGAGTTTCTCTTTTGGAAACTGTTGCCAATCTAGTCCCTAATTCAGCAGTTCTAATAAAGTCCTCATACTTTATAAAGAATTAGTCTACCAAACTAATATGAATGATTGACTTATTATTTTTTTTTTTGACAAGTCAATAAGCCACATACAGAATTAGGTTATTGGCTGCCACCCTGTGTCACCACCCATACTTTTTGGCCAGATCCAGCAACATAAGAAAAGTTTCCAGATGCTAAATGATAAGCTAGCATTGACTCAGATGGGGAGGGGGCCTTCTGGTTTATTTGGCTGCATAGGGCTTGAGAATGTCACAATTCCCAAAACAATATTCACACATCAACAACTTATGCGTGGGTAAGCAATACAGTTATTTTCCAAAGAAGATGCTGTCCCTGGTTGGTTGCTTGATTGACATGTTTGTTTCATCTGATGATACCTGGACAGTTGCATGCTTTGTTGGGATAGATGGCACACGATTTCACCCAGCCAGTCTTCCATCTGAGAATGTTTAATTCTCCTTATTCTTAGAGCAAGTGGTTATTAAGAAGTTGGCCTAAACATTCCTTACTTGAGTAGTCCCCATTATCCGCTGTTTCAGTTACCCATGGCCATCCGTTCCTGGAAGCAGAGGATGTCCCTGACCAAGGGCCAAAAGGTCAGCAGTGGCCTAACGCTATGTCATGATGCCTACTCACCTTACATCATCTCATTCT
Organism: Nasua narica; assembly: GCA_028533885.1. Lineage (NCBI taxonomy): Eukaryota > Metazoa > Chordata > Mammalia > Carnivora > Procyonidae > Nasua > Nasua narica. Next base: position 26,487,679 of record CM052811.1, on the reverse strand, counting down.
GCAGGCATTTGGTCACCAATCACAAGAAGGGTGACTACAGTATAAAAAGGTATTTTGAGAAAGACCACATTCACGTAACTTTTTTTTTCACGTAACTTTTAATATAATCAATTGTTATAATTGTTCTATTTTATTATCAGTTATTGTTAATCTTACTGGGCTTAATTCAGAAACTAAACTTTATGGATGTATAGGAAAACATAGTATACACAGGGTTTGGTACTATCTGTGATTTTAGGTGTCCTCTGGGGGTCTTGCAATGTATCCCCTGTGGATAAGGGGAGGGAACAACTGTGATATACTACATTTAATTGTCCTCCATTTGTACTTACAAATCTGTTAGTGAATTCACTTCCATTGGCTTCCAAGGGAGATCAATAATCTTAGTCTTTTGAAGGTCAGGCAAATTTCCAGCAGATCAACACTGGGGATAGATACATAACAACATCTCAATTCAGAGCTACTTTGCCAAATACAGTTAATATTCCAGAGTCTCCTTGTGCAGAGATGCCTGCCAGACATCAAAATTAGCGAGGCTGAATAGGTAAAATGGGTATTGTGCTTGCCATTAAACAATTATTGGAACAAGTCATAAGACATGTGCGATTCATTGCCAAAAGATCATTGGGGGGGAAAAGACCTTTGAGTTCTGGGGCAATAAATGAAGGCCTGGATAGCTTCATGGAAGAGGAGGACCCAAATAGTGAGATTTGTTTTTCAGGAGAGGGAGAATACTCAGGAGGAAGAAGATTATGAGCAAACAAAAGGATAAACTAGATACACTAGATATCCTTCTAGGATATCCTAGAAGCCTTTCTACTCAAAACAGTCCAAGAACAGGGATCAAAGTAGAAAATGCTCGGGTTCAGGCCTGAAAGAATTGGGCCCATGCCTGAGAAGGGTCTCCAGGTGGAATAAGAAGACTCTGGAATCTGAGATTGCTGGACAGGTGGCTCCCAAGTTTAGAAATTTATGTACAATAAGCCACCATCTTGTGAAAACTCATGTCCAGTTAGCAGTGCCTACACTATGACCCGAAGGCCAGCCTGGGGACACTTCAACTGTGAGGCCAGTGAGCGTTCAGGGAAAGTCATTCATGATGGTAGAAGAAGCAAGAGGGACAAAGTATGTGGTTATTTTTAAGCAAGAGGGACAGAGTATCTCCTGAAACAGCACAAGATGAAACAAGTTATTATTACAGTCCCTGGAATCTACTTGGACAGTTGTCCCGCCAACGGAACCTCCAGGTTGATTCTTCAAGCTCCCTCTCAACCATCTTTTCCCAGCTGGGTTGCAATTTCTAGTTGAACATCCCCAAGATAAGGGGTAAAACTCCTCAGGAAATAAAGAAGTTTAAATGTCATTGAAGAGTCTCAGCTGAGAGGAAAATGAGCCCAATGGGGCAGAAACAAACAGTCCCTGACATTCTCACAAATTCCTTGAAGTCCACACTCACAGAAGTAAGGCCCAGAAAGAGGCAGAAGTCCTGGACGTCTAGACTCAGGATTCCTGTCAGTACCTGCTGCTTCTCAGCCGTGACTTCTGGGCTGCCCGCCCCTCAAGGAAGACCATATTCACTCATTGGATTAGCCCTTCCCCTACAAGGTACATCAGGAAAACACCATCTCAGTACAGCATGAAGTCCCCAGCATTTACACCACAAATAAACACCAGTGAGAAGTGGGAAGATCTTTCCATTACATTGGGGTCTTGAACAAAAGCAACCTTGAGGTACTGTTTCCATGGGAAAAAGTCCATCCTTGAGTCACAAGAAATGTGGATTCACACCCCCCAAAGGATGTGTTGTCCCCTTACCCATGACCAGAGTTGTTTGTAAGTGAAATAGGCAGAACTTGAGTGACCCGAGAAAGATAATGATGCTCAGAACAATTTCTCCTTTAAGTAGCTACCCCAGGGCCAGAAAATCCACCATTGGAGATGGGTTCTTTTGGATGAGGCATTATGCGAGGCAAGGAGTCCCCTTAGAATAATCCCTGGAGTATCAGCATCTTAAAGCCTTTAGCAATGGGATGTGAACTTGTTTATCAGACATCTACTCTAGGAACACAAGCATCTAGCAAATGGACTGGGGCAAGGGACACACAGAGTTAAGAGACACCAGGAAAAGCATAAAGAGTGAGTTCACTTAATGCAGAATTTTACCTGGAACCCAATAAGAGAGGGGGTGGGGAGACAGGCTTTTCCAAGATATTTACCTGTCGCCAAGTGTAGCCTTCATCAGAAGAGATAATAAAGGTTATAGTTTGCTGATCTCCCTGCTGCAATCACTACAATTAAATCTAATTTTGAATCAACACAAATTAGATAGCACGGGAAGAGATTAAAGTAAAGCTCTCAGCGATTGACATGGTTCCACTCACCCCACAGGCTATAGGGCATTAATGCCTTCATGCCAACTGTTTTTATTCCTGAATCAGTGTCTGATCTTCCCTCTCCCTTTCCCCATCTTGACCCTAAACAATGGCATCTTAGTGATAGGGCTTCCTTAAGGAGATTATGATTTTCTCCTAAAGTCTCCTTTACGGTACTTTTTCTGCATTCTGAGGTAAACCATTAGCAATGCTCCAGAAACACATGAAACTTTGAAAAGCCTGAGACAACATTAAAATTACATACTGAATTTTTCAGAGTAAGCAGTAACATTCAAACAACTCTTTGTAAAGTAAACAGAGGCGTTGTTGAAAGCGGGGTAAGAAAATTGCTAATTATCTTCTAACCCCTACTCTCACTGCATGGAGATGAAATTGGGATGAGACTAGACACAAGGAGGAAAACATTTACAGTGTTCTGGCCTCGGATTTTTTTTTACCATAAACGGCCAGAAGGAAGAGCAGACAAGCACAAACTTAGATATTAGATTAGTATCCAATAAAGTTCTCCCGCCCTTGTAGCGGACCTTGGGTCCTGTGACCAAATAAAGCACTGTTTGTGAAGATTTGCCCCATAGTAACCCCCTACTTAAGAAAAGAAAAGAAAAAAAAGAAAGGAAAAGAAAAGAAAAGTGGTGGCTTCACTATTATTAAAATGGCCAATTTTCAACACAGTTGGTTCTCTGGACTTCATAAGCACATTGAAAATTGATCAGGTGTTTTAGGTAATTGAGAGGGGAAACTGTGTCCCGATAGGAGAACAGAGGGGAGGGGAATCAGGATCTTCCTCGTGGAGACCCCACTCTCAGAAATTGCTTGAACCAGAAGTAAAAGAATACAAGTGAAATAGCCCACCCTTCTGAGCAGCCGTGAAATGGGGTCGCAAAGAAGACACTCTCCTTCCTTCTTACCCCTGATCATCTGAGCATTTTCCTCTCCAGGGAGACCCCAGCCCCCAGTCCCCAGGCCTCCCTTCAGATCATGAGAAGGCACGGGAGAGGACAGAGCCAACTGGCTGGAGGATGCTTTGCAGGGCGTGATCTTGCCAAGACATGCCCAAGAAAGACACGTGTGGGTCTCTTGCCCTTCCAACGAGAGCTGCTCTCATAGACCGACTCCCATCTGAAAACACCAGATGACAGTATGTGAACAGTACACCTGGGGTAGGCTGAATAATAGCCCATGAAGGTATCAGGCCCTAATCCCTAGAACCTGAAAATGTTACCTTATCTGGAAAAGGGATCTTTACCCATATGATGAAGTTAAGGGTCTTAGGATGGGGAGTTATCCTGGGTGATCCAGGTGGTCCCTAAATGCAATCACAATTGTCCTTACAACAGAGAGATGAAAATGTGACACACAGAAGAGGAGGAAACAACGTGACTACAGAGGGAGAGACTGGGGTGATGTGGCCACAAGCCAAGAAATGCTGGTAGGCAGCAAGAGCTGGCAGAGGCAAGGAACAGATTCTGCCTTAGAGCCTCAAGCTTCCGGAGAGAGTGGGATCCTGTCGACAGCTTGGAGGGGATACTGGTTTCGGACTTCTGGCCTTTAAAACTGTGAGAGAATAAATCTCCATTGTGTAAGTCACCAAGCTGATAGTAATTTGTTAGAGCAGCACAGGCAATGAATGTAATAACCCGAGCCCTGGACGGAAGGCAGGACAATGGAGTATGTTAAGCACAGAGCATGTGGACGGAATTGTGTTTCCCCTTAAATGCACATCCTGAAGGCTTAACCCTCCTGTATTTGGGAAATAGGGCCTTTAAGAGATACTTAAGGTTAATGGGTCCACAGGGTGGGACCCTCGCCTGCTAGGATTGGTGGACTTACAAGGAGAGGAGGAGAGAAAGATGTCCCTCCTCCCCCATACATTTCTCCACCCGTACACAGAGGGCAAAGGCCATGTGAAGACACAACAAGAGGGAGCCATCTGCACGGCAAGGAGAGAGGCCTTCAGAGAAAACAGCCCCACCGGCACCCTGATCTTGGACTTTCAGCTTCCAGAGCAGTGAGAAAATTAACCCCTGTTGTGTGAGCCGCCCTTGTGTGGCATTTGTTACGGTCCAAGCAGACAATAGAGAGTTAAAAAGGAGACTCCCTTCCAGAGTGCTTCTTTAAGAGGATAAAGCCAAGCATGACCCCCTCTCCCTGGACCTCAGTCTCCGCTGTGAGACGAGGATTTTACACTGCTTCAGTGGCACTCTGGCTGGTGCTGAACAAGGGGAGAACATTCCACACAGGAGATCGGCAGGAGCAAAGTCTAGTCCTGCATTACAACTTCCAGAAAGCATCCCCTTGTAAGTGTGTGAGAGAAAGCTGCTTTCATGTGCCCCGTGTGTGGACGGGTAACACGGTGTCTAATCAGACCCAGGTGGGATGCCTCGGCCTGTGGGGGCCACGGCGGCTACCTTCAGGAGGGTCACTGTCACTCTCAATTGACTGTTGCTGGGTGATGTAAGTCGAGTGTGTGCCTGGTGGGCTGATTTGGGGGAGATGGAGAGAAACGAAGGATTTAAAACATGTTTCGAGGCTTGTTTCCAGCGCCGGGCAGTATTTGATGTGGGCAGGGGCCAGATTATCCCTGTCATCCAGATAACAACAGAAGGGAAGCGGAGACGACCTCGGAGGAGGAGCGTCTGGTCGTTGGTAAGGACATATCCTTCAGTAGCTCTTCGCCTAAGTCGCGATTCTTCCCACACAAATGCAGGCAAATGTAAATGGGCGCTCAGTTCTCACTCTGAAAACCAAACAGCCCCGCCTCGAACCCGGGACCCCCTCTCACAGCCTCAGGAGGGTAGTTTGCCCCCTTGGCCCCGTTCCTCACCTCAGGTTCACTGAAGCCATTGTCCTCTGGCGTCTGCCACACACTCCACCCGAGCTGCCTCAACCTCATCACCAGTGTTCTCTGCTCCTAACTCACGTCACGGCTGTTTCCTATCCCACCTTCCTTTCTTCTCTGCAGCATTTGACTCAACCGGTCCCCTGCTTGCTCTTTCCCCTTCACCCTCCACTCCCTTCTGGGTCCTATCTGGTAGCTCTTCCTCGACACTCTCTGTTGCCAGCTAGCCCTCTACGCCACTATAGATCTCAACCGTCAAAACCAGAATAGACAAGAATGTCTCTAAATCCAGTGTGCTTATTTCTTATTGCACTGTGTTGAGACATTGACATTTTGTAATGACCAGAACATTCCGACTGCCAGACCAGAATAGCCCTGAGAGTGACAGAATGCCTAGAAACCCACATTCTGCATGTCCCTTTGTCAGCTCAAGGTCATGAGTTAAATACCTACCACCAGATGGGTGGTAGGTATTTAACTCAAGACCTCATGACCAGCAGGTCTTGGCCTGCTCTACCGCCATTCCCCCCTGAACCTCTCCTCTAAAACTCCAGTGTCCCTCTTGTGGGTGGAGAGGTCGGTGGTTAAGCCTTGCACCTACCACCTCCCAGGGCTGCTGGCTCCTGAAACAAATTTCTCCTTTTCTCCTTCCCAAACCTTCATCTCTTGAGCCATTGGTTCTCTTGCAACAAGTTTATCTGAGTTCATTTGGGCAACAGCATTGACGAGTCCAGTGGGAACTATGCTTCCGAACTGTCCAGCCCCCTTGGGATTCCTCAGGAGGTGCGGGTGGCCCCAATAGGGCCAGCCAGGGCTCACCATTCCTTTCCTGAGTTAGCTGTGAAAGATAGATCGATAACTCCCCTTCCCCCTGGGGTCGTCCTTGTCCTTCTCTTTGTTCCTCTGTGGCATAGCCTCAACTCCCAGCTCCTTACCGATGACTCCCAGGTCTGTGTCCCTTCTGCCCAGGCTCACCTCTTGGGCTTTGTACCTGAATATCCTGAATAACTGAGCACTGCACTCCTCCACTTGCTTGTCCTGCAAAAATCCTGAACTTACTGTCTTCCAAACCGAGCTCACCATCATCAACAATATGCTTCCCTCCTCTTCTCCGATCCTAGTGAATGACCCCACCAGCCGTCCAGCTGCTCAAGGCAAGAATGTGGGAGTCGACTCCTTCCTATAACCCTCTTCTTCCACTCCCTATTTCTCACAGCCAACCTGTTTTCTCCATTCCTACGACCACTAACTTTGTTCAGTTCCCCGTCATCCCTTGCTTCTGTTAGAGCAACAGCTGCTAACTATTTCCCTGTCTTCATATTGACCACTGCCGATGGTTTTGTTATTCTGCTGGTGATGAGTTTCAAAATATTTTTTAACATTAAACAAATCTTTTAGACTTCTCCAAATGAATATCTAAACCCCTAAAGTTCTAAGTTAGCGACCTTCAGAGACTCCTTCTTACCACACAGAGCCCAAACTCCTAAGCAGGCGTGTAGGGCCCTCCATGAACTTACTATGTTAATGACAGAACCTGAACATAAAACAAACAAACACAAATTTGTGAACAAATTACACAAAGTCTAATGCTTACCCCCCTTCACAACACCTTAATCCAAATATCCAAGGAGGTAAAAATTGGATCTATGTTGCTAAGGGTTAGGTTTAGAAGATAAACATCCTTGCTTCTGGGTAGGCTCCTCATTCAAGACTTCTTCCTTTAAGGGGTGCCTGGGTGGCTCAGTGGGTTAAGCCTCTGCCTTTGGCTTGGGTCATGATCTCGGGGTCCTGGAATCGAGCCCCCCATTGGGCTCTCTGCTCAGCGGGGAGCCTGCTTCCCCCTCTCTCTCTCTGCCTGCCTCTGCCTGCTTATGATCTCTCTCTCTCTTTCTCTGTCAAATAAATAAAATCTTTAAGAAAGAAAAAGACTTCCTCCTTTAAAGTTCAACTTTCTCAGGACACCTGGGTGATTCGGTCAGTTAAGCATCTAACTTTTGGTTTCAGCTCAGGTCATGATTTCAGAGTCATAAGATGGAGCGCCCCTTGTTGGGCTCTGCGCTTGGTGTGGGGTTTGCTTGCCATTCTTTCCCTCTCCCTCCACCTCTTCCCTTTGCCCTGCTCATGTACTCTCTCTCTTTCTCAAATAAATAAATAAAAATATTTAAAGTTCAACTCTCTTAAAACTTAGATCACTTTCCTTTCCTTCCTAGCTATTGTTGGGATAAATGGGTCTGGGTTCTCTTTACGATTATAGAGAAGCCCCATCTTTCTCCCCTCTCTTAGAAAGTCAAGCAGGAACCAGGTTATGTCCAGGAGAAAGGATCCAGGGATTTCCTCTCACCTGCTTCTGGTCTTGAGATTAGAGGAGGCAGGGGGTTCTTACATCTCCTCCAAGGCTTATTCCACAGATAAGCCTATCCCAGAATTGGTACCTGCATAGGTGTAAGGGCTAGGGCTCTGGCTGATAACAGCATGTCCCTTTCCTGGGGACTGGGCACAAGGATTTGAGGTTTTAGGAACCCACCCATCTTCCTTTTTGTAGATGTGCCTAAACAACCTCACTTACACCCCTGGCTTCCATCCTGTCAACTGCTCTCTCCCTTGTGGCCCATCACACTTTGTGAAGGCCTCTCTCTGCAAGTCTTTCACGGTCCATCTTCATGAAGAGACAATATCATCCTCACATCCAACCCCCTGGTCCATCTGTACAATGGAGTATTATGCCTCCAGCAGGAAGGATGAACACCCAACTTTTGTATCAACATGGACAGGATGGGAAGAGATTATGCGGAGTGAAATAAGTCAAGCGGAGAGAGTCAATTATCTCATGGTCTCACTTACTTGTGGAGCATAAGGAAAATCATGGAGGGCATTGTGAGAAGGAAGGGTGAATGGGGGGAAATCAGAGGGGGAGACGAACCCTGAGAGACTGTGGACTCTGAGCAATGAACTGAGGGGTTTGGAGGGGAGGGGGAGGGAGGTTGGGCGAGCCTGGTGGTGGGTATGGAGGAAGGCACGTACTGCATGGAGCACTGGGTGTGGTGCATGAACAATGAATCTTGGAACACTGAAAAAATAAAATAAAAGTATTTGGGGAAAAAAAAAAAAAGGCATAGGAGCTGTTGTTCCGTGAAAGAAAAGATGAACGAATGAGTACATGGATAAGAATCAGACAATGAAAATTCATGCTCGCCAAAGAATTTTTTTATTAGTCCACAAGAAGTTCCGACTTTTGAGGAGCCTTAGCTAGATGAGAGCCGTGCCATAAATTTTGAAAAGGAATTTTTGAGAAAAAGAAAACAAAGTATGGTGCGTGTCTCTAATGTATTAAAAGGAGATACAGGGACGCCTGGGTGGCTCAGTTGGTTAAGCAGCTGCCTTCGGCTCAGGTCATGATCCCAGGGTCATGGGATCAAGTCCCACATCAGGTTCCTTGCTCAGCAGGAAACCTGCTTCTCCCTCTGCCTCTGCCTGCCACTCTGCCTGCTTGTGCTCTCTCTCTCTCTTTGACAAATAAATAAATAAAATCTTAAAAAAAAAAAAAAGGAGATACAGATTAACAAGACTGAGACTTTTAAAAGAATATATATACTTGCAAGTGTTTCCATGGATCTGGATTGCTTTTCCATCTTTACACGTTTTTGTTATCTACCTTATAAAAGAATAGAGCCCTACAGCAATTTATTACTGTTTGCTACAATAAGAACCATTACAGCAAGCTTTTTAAAATGGTGTTGGTTTAAAGAAGGGCAAGAATGTGATTTGGAGCCCGTGGGCACTTACAGTCCTGAACAAGCCTAAACAAACATTTTTAATCAGCGTTAGTGCTTTATGAAATTTTTAATCTGCCACTTAAGAGATGCTAATGTGCAAGTTGGCAAAAAAAAGGGGGGAGGAAGCTGTCACCTTTACCATACATTATCGAAATGTGCTGAAGCAAATGCATTTCAAGTACCCTTCCCTGCTGATGCATGAACACATCATAGGACAGGGAGGCAACAGCAACTGATTTTATGTCCTAATTGGTGGCATCGGCTGTTTTCTAGGACAGCCAGATAGTGCCAGGAATAAACACATATAAATTATCCACAGGAACAAAGGGAAACAACGTGTAAAAATTGTGTTGTCTCCTGGTAGAAAGTAAAAATTGGATCTTAGTCTATCCAAGTATTTTTAAGTGCCATCAAATGTGATTTTAGTTCAGTATGCTTTCTATCATGAAAAGGTAGACACATAGCCATGAATTACACATAGCATCCCTTCTCGCCCCCAATACTGCAGCTGTCACGGGTCACAGGACTTGATCCGCAGGCAAGTAAAGCTTTACAGAGCCGAGCTCTAACCACAGACTGGAGCACACAGCAGGGCATCTAAAAGAATTCCCACTTGTGCCATCCTGACATCCTGGCATTCTTAGCATGCTCTGTATGACCTCATTGTCCCGCTGTTAGATCCGAGAATGAGGGTAAGTAACCTCAGACTCTCTTTCTTGTATCAAATAGAAGCCCTTTATTTCATGAGTCTCATAGTCCCTACAGCAAGAACAAATCCCACAGAAACATGCTGCCTACACATCAAGGCCTTATGTTCGATCGTTGTGTGTGTGCTCACATGACGTGGTGTGTATGGGGAGAGTGTGTGTGTGGGCGTGTGTGCCAGGGAGAGAGAGAGAATGGCTGACAGGCTAAGGCAGATGATCAAAGAGACACCGAGAAAGGGATGGCAAATTGTCCGCTTGAAAAGAAGGCAAAGTGTGCGCAATATTACAAAGCCCAAGTCAATTTTTGCAAGGGAGACAAGAGAGAGCGACCAAAATGAGCAGGAAACATACCGGAGAGCACAAACCTGAAAGGCTGTAGGAGAAACTACAAATGAAATCAAGGGTGACTCCATTGGAAAGAAAATAAGGTTGACCCCAAGCAGGACTGTCCCTAGACTGTGTGCCCTCAGGCACTTTTATTTATTTATTTATTATTTATTTATTTTTGCGGGGTTCCTGTCTATGCAAACAATTTGATTTTTAAAATGTTGACAAATTGGTGGATCTATGTGAGGCATAAGGATTTATCAATGGAGATTCAGGACAATGGGTAGATTATCATTCATATTTGTTTCTTGTCCAGTCAGCTTGCGTGTGGAGATTTTTCACAGCACCTAAGCACCAGCACTTCCCGTGCAGGTACCAGAAGCAGCTATTTGTGTTCTTTATCGTCAAATGTGCTAATTTCACCTTCCCCCTGGGAGGAAGGGGTGACAACATTGTCGTCACTCACGCCGTGGTTCTTCAGAATATGTTTGTATTGAAACAGCCTAGATCTTCTTGCTTCTGCATTTCCCTCAACCGCTCTATTTCACGGGGATGCCGATTTACCCTCACTGAGGACACCCCATACATCCTGCCACCCATGAATCCCAGTTTCCAGAGACTCGCAACAGTTCCTCCTTGCTTCGCGGGTGAGGACTATACCCTGGCGGTCTCACCCGGAGTATGAAGGGGAATGGGAATGTTAATTTACTTTGTCATCAGGTGAAATTCACGGTTTGAAACTGTATGAAAAAAAACATAGAACAGTACACATTTTCCAACCTTATCTTCTCTTGAACTCCTTCTCTTGAATTCCTAGAATGTGATTTCTTTCGATGCTGACAGCACCTCTGCCTTCCACGACCAGTGGGAGGGGAGGGGCTGTGAGTAGACAAAGAAGAGTGGTCCCATGGGTGCAAGCAATGTCTGTGTCTCACCGAAATGGCTTAAACTGGATTTCCTCTTCAACACGTTGATTGGCACCAAGAGAGGGGCATCAATCAGAAGGTTCTGCCGCCGTTGCAGAGCAATAGCCTGAAAGCTGTCAGAAGAGAATGACATTGGGGCGCCTGGGTGGCTCAGTGGGTTAAGCCTCTGCCTTCGGCTTAGGTCATGATCTCAGGGTCCTGGGATCGAGCCCCGCATCGGGCTCTCTGCTCAGCAGGGAGCCTGCCTGCTTCCTCTCTCTCTCTGCCTGCCTCTGTGCCTGCTTGTGATCTCTCTATCTCTGTCAAATAAATAAATAAAAATCTTAAAAAAAAAAAAGAGAGAGAATGACATAGCCACCTCTGGAGGACCGCTCGGGGAGGGGGTTTGACCATCCTGGTGCTTGTGATGAGAGGTAAGCAGGAGAAAGGATATAAGCTGCCCCGTCTACTGTCCTGGGGGGCTGTAGACCAGAGGTCCCTGTATATAGGGACATGGAAGGGTGAGAGCTGACACATGGACCCAATGTGTGGCCCCCCAAGGGTGGTCAGTGTGCCATGGGTACCCCAGAGCCCTGAACTGGGGTCTCCTACCTGAGTCATCAAAATCAGTGCTTCTGCACTTGTATGGTGGCTCAGTCTTATGAAGCCTCAACAAAAAAAACTGGACTACCCCGGTAGAAATTGCTTGTCAGGCCACCCTCCTGGAATGAGGGCCAGGCCAAGGGCCCCAGAATGATCCTATAGATACGAGCCCTGGAACTCCTTTGGGGCATCTGGTTGATTCCACATGGTGTATGGGGAGTAAAGATCAAAGAATACCCCGAAAGGGAGAAATGGGGATCAGAACTCACAAGGATATTGATCCTAGGATCTTGCCCAGATAACATAGTCATCCCAGTTACTCCCAGGTACCTGAGGGGAGCTTTGAAAACATCAAGGAAGGCATTCCAAAGCATGAGAGGCCCTGAGTATAGGTCCTGGGACAAACACGCGGGGATTCAAGGGCTATGCTGATGTCAACGATGACCAGTGACATCTATTAACAACCTGAGGAGTTGTCGAGAATCTAAGACTCAGGGCAGTTAAACAAAATGTCCAATATGCAGCTTCTAAGTGGTGGAGTCTCATTTGAACCCAAACAGTCTGGCTCTAGGATCTGTGTTCTTTGCTGTAGAAATATCGAAAAGACTATAGACTTAACATTCAGACAGACTTGGATTTGACTCACCACCCTGACAATACCAGTACGGGACCTTGGGGACAAATGGGGATAATAGTACTTACTTCGCAGGATTGTTTTGCAAGGATCTGCTAACCTGTTCTGTTAAGGACCAGATTAGAAATTTCTTCGGCAGTCCATACAGTCTCTGTTGAAACTGCTTGTTCTCCAGCATGAAAGTAGCCATAGACATGCATAAGTGAATGGATGCTGCTGGGTCTCAATAAGAATTGATACAAACGTGGTTGGGCTGGATTTGGCCCAAAGAAAGCTTTGCCAACTACTTGCTCTGAGTATTAATTGAGATGATGCCAGTGAAAATCTCCTTAAAGTTACCCACACTTAATAAACATTCAATAAATATTAACTGTTACTAGTATGCCAACAAAATGATACATTCTAAACTTGTTACTGTAAGATTCTAGTATGCCCGCCACTTTTTTGGTCTCATTATGTTACAGTTATGTCGTATATACTTAGGGGAAAATAATAAGTGAGTATATATTTAAATTTTTAAATACTTCCCCATTCCTATTATTTTTAAAACCTTTTTAGAGTTATTTGCCTTCTGAAAATGGTCATCGTCTTTGAAAAGTGGGAGTCAAAATGAGCTGGGGCCATATACTTCACGTACATGTGGAATTTAAAAATCAAAACAAACAAACAAAAAAAACCCAGACTCTTAAATACAGAGAACAAACTGGTGGTCGCCCAAGGAGAGGTAGGTGGGGGGTTGGGTGAAATAGGTAAAGGAGATTAAGAGGCACAAGAATTACAGTTATAAAATAAGTCACAGAGATGAAAAGTACAGCACAGGGAATATAGTGAATACTGTAGGGGCACCTGGTGGCTCAGTTGGTTGGGCATCTGCCTTAGGTTCAGGTCATGATCCCAGGGTCCTGGGATCAAGCCCAGTGTTGGCTCCCTGCTCAGCAGGGAGCCTGCTTCTCCCTCTCCCTCTGCCTACCACTCCCCCTGCTTGTTCTCTCTCTCTCTCTGTCCGATAGAGAGATAAAATAATATTGTAATAACATTGTATGCTGACAGATGATGACTATACTTATCACATGAGCACTGATCAATGTATAGAGTTGTCGATATAGTCAAATCACTATATATAGCCAAATCACTATGTTGCATACCTGAAACTAATATAACACTGTATCCTAACTATACTGCAATAATTATAAAAAATAAACTGGTATCTCTTAAGTGAGGTTTTATGATGTATTTAAAATAAAATTTTTTCATCCATTCATACTTCTATTTCAGTTGCATAAAATCGTGGGAATTTTAGATGCTACCAATCAAATTTTTCCTTTAAACCTACAATTTACAAGCACATGTTATGCACCAAGAAAACAAAAAGACAACCTACTGAATGGTATGTATATCTGATATTATCTGATAAGGGGTTAGTATCCAAAATATATAAAGAACTTCTACAACTGAACATCAAAAAAAATAAAGAATCCAATTAAAATATAGGCAGAGGACCCAAGTAGACAGTTTTTCAAAGAAGACCTACAGTTGGCCAACAAACATATGAAAAGATGCTCTGCATCAATAGCCGTCAGGGAAATGCAAACCAAAACCACAATGAGACATCACATTACACCTATTAGAATGACTAAACTCAAAAAGACAAGAAATAACAAGTGTTGGTGAGGATCTGGAGAAAAAGGAAGTCCTGTGCACCATTGGGAATGTAAATTGGTATAGCCACTGTGGAAAACAGTATGGAAGTTTCTCAAGAAATTGAAAATAGAAATACCATATGATCTAGTTGTTCCATTATTGGGCATTTACTCAAAGAAAACAAAAACACCAATTCAAAAAAATATAGGCAGCCCTATGTTCCTTGCAGCATTATTGACAATAGCCAAGATATGGAAACAAAGTAAGTGTCCACTGATAGACAAATGGATAAGGAAAATGTGGTATATACATACAAAGGAATATTATGCAACCACAAAAAAGAGATGAGATCATGCATTTGAGACAACATGGATAGATCTAGAAGCTATAATGCTAAGAGTAAAACAAGTCAGAGAAAGACACATATGATATGATTTTACTCACAAGTGGAATCTAGACCAACAACAACAACAAATGAGTAAACAAGCAGAAAGCACAATCAGACCTATAAATACAGAGAGTAAACTGATGGTTGCCAGATTGGAGGAGGTGGGGTTGGACAAAATGGGTGAAGGGGAGTTGGAGATACAGGCTTCCAGTTATTGAATGAATAAGTCACAGGAATAAAAGACACAGCATAGGGAATATGGTCAATGATAATGTAGTGATGTTATATGGGGACAGAAGGTGAACACAGCATAATGTATAAACTTGTTGAATCACTATGTTGAAACTAACATAACACTGTATGTCAATTATTCTCAAATAATTACAAAAAGAAATATATTTCTTATATATTTGATCTTTGTCCATGGTTCCTGGCTCCCAGCTCCTAAACCCCTTGAAATTTCTTAAATGGTAAGAGCAATAAAGGTGTCCTTTTTATGTTAATGAAGTGACTTTGGGAACCACACCTAAGGATGGAGGCTGGGAGTCCTGAGAAAAAACCAGCTGATTAGAGGGTTGGAACTTTCAGTCCAACCCAGACCTCCAGGGAGAAGACAGGGGCTGGAGAGGAGATTAAGTTCAATCATTAATGGTCAGTGAAAAAACGAAGGAAGGGAGGAAGGGAGACAGACGTGTGATGAATGCGTAATCAGCTTCATCATCATTTATTTGTGATTTCCATGGTCATTTATAGGATCAACTATTTGGAATCTACACAGCCCCTTCCTGCACTTCTTTTATGAACAGCATTTCTTAACTTCGGGAGATAATCCCTTCCTCCATTCTGTTCATGTGGTTTACAATAGCTACCATCAATGCCAGCTGGTTTTGGAGGTGAGCTCTGGATCCAAGCAGTGAGCTGCTTCTGCTGGTCTTATTCCCAGCTCCCAGGAGGACCTCAGAAAGAGTAGAATCACTGAGTAGTGAATAGCAATGGCCGGGGTTGGAAGGACAGAGGCTTACAATGATCGAGTCTTCACCCAATCACCCCCAAAGCCTAGCCACAACCCTATCCTCTCCTGATTTGTTTATGAGACAATGGATTCCCCCCTTTGCCTAAGCAAGTTTCAGCTGATCTTGGATTGTGATGACATCACCCTTGGGTGATGTGAATCATCCCCATCTGGCTTATCCCAGGGGAAACTTTCCCATCTGCCATTCCCCCAGATGTGTGGCTTTCGCATCATTGAAAGTAACTTCCAAAGAATAAAGCTCATTTGAGGGCATTTCCTTCATCTAGAGGACCAGATGGAACCAACTAGGTCAAGAAGAGAATTACTTTAAATGATCAGGGATGGTTTTTGCATTTATTTTTTCTAACTAATACCATTGAGAACACTGTACCCAATTAGGGAAAACTTTTCTTTTTTTAAAGATTTTTATTTATATGACAGAGAGAAACACAGCAAGAGAGGGAACACAAGCAGGGGGAACGGGAGAGGGAGAAGCAGGCTTCCTGCCGAGCAGGGAGCCCGACACGGGGCTTGATCCCAGGACCCTGGGATCATGACCTGAGCTGAAGGCTTAATGACTGAGCTACCCAGGTGCCCCAGGGAAAACTTGTCTAAAGGAAAACTCCAAGCTGATACCACTGGGCTAAGAGGAATTATAGATTATTTTATAGCAAGTAGTCTATATGCAGGGTTTTGTAGCAAAACATAATTTTAGGAAAACCTAATAAAAAAAGAATTCTCAGGCTTTTTTCATTTTTTGCTTTTTGTTTTCTTCCTAATTCTTCCCTGGGTTCTTGGGTTCATCACATGAACATTTGCTAAATAAACAGCGGATATGGGTACCTGGCCCCTTGTTGGCACAATGGTCGCAGCGTCAGTGTGGGCTGCCTTATCAAAATACCAAAGACTGGGTGACTTGAACGACAGAAATTTATTTTTTCATAGTTCCGGAGGCTAGAAGTTTGAGATCAGGGTGCCAGCAGCCTTGAGTTCTGATGAGACTCTCTTCCTGGCTTGGCTTCTCACTGTGCCCTCACATGGCCAGGAGAGAGAAAGAGACCAAGCTCTCTGATGGCTCTTCCTAAAAGGGCACTAATCCTGTCATAAGCACCCCACCCTCACGACGGCATCTACTACTGGTTATCTTCCAATAGTCTCACCTCTAAGTACCAACCCTTGGAGGTTGGGGCTTCAACATATGAATCTGATGGAGATACAATTCAACCCATTCTGCCCCCTTAGATTGCTGATTTTTAGAGACTAACCTATTGGTCATCCTAAAAGTTAAGAAGAATTAACTATCAAAATATATTTTCATCTGTTGTTCAGGCAACAGAATGAGAGGGAATGAACAGGCCTCTTGGAGCCAGAGATCTGGGTTCAAGCCTTGCCTAGACTATATATTTAATTAGGTTACTTGAGTTTTTTGAGCTTGTTTTCCCTTCTATGAAATTGAGGTAATAAGATGATCTGCTTTACATGGATGAACAGGATAATATATGTGAAAGGATAGATAGGAAATATCCTTAACCACTGGGCTCTAAAAGATCCATAGTGAATACCTCTTTAATTTTCTACCCCTCCCAGGTCATCAGTCATTCACATCTTAGTGTGAACTAATCAATCTGTTTGCTTCCTCTGGGATTAGCCCTGAAGACACAGACATTCTGAAGAGATGGGGTTGGGGAACATTTTGGAAGGTGGGGTACATACAGTAAAAGAAAAGACTTTGATGATGTTGCAAAAGAAGATTAAATTGGACATTTAGGGAATAGGGCAAATTATCTGTCAGCAGTGAGGTTAGGGTGGTTGGGAGGAAAGGGTCCCAAAAGGATACAGGAGAATAACAAGTAGTCAGCTTCACTGTTTTCTAAAAATCTGCTCTAGAGACCGGGCTCCTGGCTCTCTAAAAGCCCATTACACCCCTGTCCTTTCCCCTGTGGCACAAATGCAGGCATAATCAGTGCATCTGGGGCAGGAGAAGGGAGCAGAGGTTAGAGGGTCCTGTTTGGCTGAGGCCCAGCGTCACCACCACGGCTCCTGATCCAGAAAGTAAGGAAGCCATGCTCAGGGCCGGCGGGAGTCTGCAGAGCCCCAGAGCAGAAATGGCCGACCTGGGCTTTTCTGTGAGGCACCATTGTAACTCTCTGCCAGGAAGTCCCTCTGGAAGGCAAAGAAACAGAGACCAGACACCTAACTTCATAAAAACTAACAAGTGTCTAATCCTCCCAGCGGTTTGTTTGGACAACTGTACCGGTTGCCTATGACATCTCCGTTAGCCACACGCTCGCCAACCGTATCACTCAGGGAGAGCACTCTCTCACAAAGGGGCAGAGGAAACCCACCAGCACCAGATTCTTCCCAGAAGTGACTGGAGAATGCCCTTCCTCTCAAGATTACTCGATCCAACTACATTCGTCTTATGAATATTCTTCTGTCAGAGACTGCAAATTTCAAATGACAAAACTCTATTTTCTGGAAACTTCCACGTTGTAACTGCCTATTAATTACCTCCGCTTGTCAGCTGGCCCCACACACACAGGGCTTAAATGTTTAGTCTGCAGTTTGTACAATCATTCTCCTGCTTCATAATTACTCGCCAGAATTACTTAGCTCTGAAGACATTTCCGCAAAGTCTGTGTTTTTCACTGTCTTCTAATAATGCATTATCAGGTCTGCGTGCATAAGCCTCGCTCAGGGATTGTGCTGAGTCTTTAGGCAATACCTGTCCTTTGAGCAAATTCCCAATTTTAGACCTACTTGTTAGGCTCTTCGGTTGAGGGCCGGCTGAGTGGGTTTTAGGGGCAGTGAGTAGAAGCCTTCTCTGTGTCTACTGTGCACACAGAAGACATTTCCACACGTGCTGAGGCTCCAAGAATACTTACTCCATTTTCTAAACCAGGCCTGTACAACTTGGAGTAGTCACGAGTCTTAAGGAGTTCTCACATGGCCTTGCACACTCACCTGCCATGCCTAGACTTGTGTCAGACTTGGACCAATGGAGTCAGGAGGGACGGTCCTAGCCCATAGGAACAGACTCTTGGCTTTAAGGTTAAGCCAGAAAAGGAAAGAAGGGCCCTAATGGCCTGAGGGAAATGTGGATTCAAGAGATGGTTACCATTTGAGAGCAAGGCTTTCATGCTGCATTGTGAGTCTCCTACCTCAAACGTCAAGGCCCTCTATAGTCCAACACATGGGCTACTTCCAGTGCTCTCATTATTCACCATCTGAAATTCCATTTCAGCCAGATTGGCTTATTTGTCCTGCTCTCCTAGACCCGGATCTTTGCCATCTCTGTGATTCTGCTCATGCCTTCTGCTGCCTGGAATGTCCTTTTTCAGTATTCAGCTCAAATCTATCTTCTCCATGGAGGCTTTCCTTTGCTGCCAAACCCAAATAATCTCTTGCCGCTCCAAGACAACTCCATACATTCCATTTATAAAGCAATCATCCCTGCCTGTCTTGGGTTGTTATCTTCAAGTGTCATTCACGGTTTTTAGAGTCACCTAACTTTGCATTATTGGTGTGTTTTCTTTATAAATATAATTTCCTTGAAGGCAAAGATCTTGACATGTTACCCTCACATCTCTCACAGCATCAACAGTAATACACAGTAAGTGTCTTTACTGGGCTTAGTTCATTGGCTGCATCATCCTGAGAGTTTACAGATTCTTTGCTTTCCTAGTGAAAGCCAAGTAAAAATCAGCAAAACAGTGATTCACCCCTGGAGCAACAGTGCTTCCTCAGTTCCTTTACTGATTGCCCTATGATATTAGGGGTTGCCTTTGTTTTCTCACTCCTGCATTCTGTGTGTTGGCTACTAGAATGTGCGTAATAAATTGTTTGGGGTGTATGTGAGTGTTGTGCTAAAATGAGAGCCAACTTACTCTCTACTCCCTGTGAAAAGGGGAATTAGTCATGGTTACTGAAAAGAGGAGAACACATTCAAAGTAAATATCAGTGCATAAGATTGCTTTTCACTAAAATTCTGAACACCCACATGAGCCTGAACTTGTAAATATTTACTGTAAGTTATGGTAAAAAATATTGGCTTCCCAAGCTCTGTTGCTGCCAAAATATTTCTTTTCCACACGCCTGCCCAGTGTTCTGGCCTGTGGCTGGCAACATACCCTCTATCTTAAGGTAACCTCATAGCAATGGTAAAGCTGTAAGTGTACTTTTGTGTAGTATGGAGGAATACAGAGAGAAAGAGAATTAAAGAAAGGAACTTTAAAAAGAATTAAAATAGCAACATAGTGAATGACAAACATACTATTTCTAATGATGTCTGACATCTACTATATGAGTTATGCAAAACATTTTACCTTTAAACACAAAATCTTACGAAGAGCCCATGCAAAGACAATTAATCCCCAAAGCTGACAGATTCACCTGGGCTTCATTCTGCTCATAAGAACAGAAAAAGCCTTCTGCTCCCCTACCCCCAAAATTCAGGGCCATATACGCTCACCCTTGAGACCTCACTAGGAAGATCATGGCAGAACTGGAATTCTCCCTGAGGCCACCCACTCAGAAGCTAGTTCCCTACTGCCTCTGTCTTCTGGTTCCTAAGCCCACATGAACAATCTGTACTTTCATGTTGAATCAACTTGGATTCAGAACTTGACCCTTTTTTGAGTTCTCCAACGAAATCCACTAAGACAAAACCATAACGGGCAATGTCATCTCTCCTGAAGGTGTTACAGAAGAATCAGTGTAATAATATCCAGCCAGATAGGCTGGAACAGTTGACCCCACTAAATCCTTTTGTTTTGTCGAAGGCCCGTCCTTGGCCGCTGGACCACTGTGAGTTACCCCCTCTGTTACTCTCCCAGGGGAGCCCACCTCCAGCACGAGGGTTACACCAGAGCAGGCCCGGAAGGTCTCCCCACCCTACCCCTGAACCCTTCCAGGGGGATTCGTTTCCATTGATTTTCCATACAGGATTTTAGATCCCAGGGAGATATTTAGGGCATAATATCTTTCTGCAATGATCATCTTTCTGCAACAAATCGGACTACCTGGATTGTTGTGCCCATCCCTCTACTAGGTATAGACTCAATAAGATTAGACCCAGCGGAGCTTGGCATCAAGAATAAGGCAGAGGCCAGGGCTGGAGGGCTCCATAATTTACAGAGTCAGTGTAAAGGGAAAATGTGGGGCCCGTTGTTCAGAAATTATTAACAATTTTGAGACAGTGCCCTCAGATCATTAAATCAAGAGCAAGCCTTGTGCTCAGGAGGGGTCCTGTGGGACTGCACAAGCTGCAAGCCCGTGAAGCTGGCCCTGTTATGAAAGTCACAGAAATTACAGCCACGTACATTAAATGAGTACCATTTGTGGTCAATTACCATGCAACATAATAACAGTTGTGCGTTTCATAATTATGTAAGTAAAAATATGTAATCATTACATAAACACTGCTTTGTAATAATACAATGCCAGGTATTGTTTGCACTGGGTGCGGGATTTACTTCGTTGAATGACATATTAATTGGAGAACCAAACCCTATTCATACGCAGACAGTTTTCAGAGGAGCCTTGTGGCAATTCCTCCGCTCACACATTTTACTTTGAAGAGTGCCTGGATGTTGTGATTCAAAAAGGCATCGTCTTAAACAGCACCAACCAAGACCAGGAATGGTGGAACTAGGAGATGAAAATCAGTCTGCTTCCTAACATTTCATTCACGACACACTAGTGAATTAAAACTATACCAAGAGTCAGTCACATTAAGAGAGGTAGTTCCTACACTTTTGGATTTTCTCTACCAGTGAATTTTCCAAGCGAGGTAGGAGATGGGCATAAAGTTGACGCATTTTAATTTGCCATGTCGGGACATCTAAAAATAACCACTAATTTATGAAAGAAAGGATATTCATAACAAAAATATGTATATACAAGAACAGGATTTCCAAAAAATGTTCTTGAAATTAAATGAATTTAGTGTTACAAATGACTTTCTCCCATTGCCATTTTTCCTCCCTTGGCTAGACAGGCAGGTGAAAACTTTTCCTCTATCATCAGCGGGGTTGGAGGACTGACATTTACGGACTACGGGTCTAAGGGTCAGTGGCTACAGCAATATCTATAAAGAGGATTGAAGTATCATTTTGCTTTAAACGTGCATGATTCCTTACAACACTTCCTGGCCAATTCTTTGCTTTGGAGGAATAATTCATTTTGATATTGTCATCAGGATTTAAGCTTTCTCCTCCCTCTGCACCCTTCCTCTGACTCTTATTCCTTTGAGATTCGGTTAAACCTGGCTCAAACCCCAAATCTACGTCTTGGGACCCTCAGAAGTCCTTGTCATGCATGCTTCTAGTAATGCCTACGCCTTGCTTTTCTCTTTGTCTCCCTGTTCCAGTAGGCACACGGGATGTCTCTGGTTTGAATCCACCCATCATTTCCATGAAAAGTTCCAGCTCTTCAGGATTTAGGCAACTTACTGAGTTTTGTTAGCTTGTGGTCTTCAGCTGTCATTCTCTGTTCACCTCCATCCCCCCTTTGTCATTCTTTCCCCATCCCTGATCTCCCTGGGACTTCAGGTTCACCCCTTTCCTCTTGCAGAACAGACCTGCCCCCAGGCAGATCCCTCGAGTCCCGAGCAGTACCTAGTGTCCACCATAACTTGGCTTCCAAACCAACTCCTTCCATACAGGAATTCTGGTGGATTTAATGTTTCTCCACTCATCTCATACCATTAACTATTCCACACACTACTGAAACTTTCTCTGGTTCCCTTAGCTCTCAATAATCTGCTGTTCATCTGAATTTATGTACTGCTAAGGGCTGTATGTACCGTATCATACAATCCATTGTCCAGCCTGCTTTCTTCATGTTTCCTTTGTATTTGTCTTGTCCCTCAATTAGGCTGGAATGTATCTGCAGGTTAGGGCAGTAATTCTTACGTCTCTAACCATTCATCCAGCAAGCAAGCCATTGGGTGTCTCCTATGTGCCAGGCAGCTCCCGCTCTTGAGGAGCTCGTGGCTTAGGAAGGGGCAGAAGCAGATATGTAAACAGATGGATTACAACATGCTGCACAACATGTGCTTTAATAGAGATGTGAACACGGTGTATGGGAACCCAGAAGAGGAAAAACTGAACTCTACCCAGGAGAGTTGGAAAGGGCCTCTGCAGGATGCATAAGAGTTCCTAGAGGAAGGGCATGGTAGGCAGGAAGATTAAAATATGCAAAAGCATCCAAAAAGTAAATTACATATGAAAAACTAAAAAAGTTCAGTGTGACTAGGGCATGGAGCTTCTAGAATGGATGGGAAAGAGGTAAGGAAGGAGCGGATGTCAGGACAGACTATAAAAAAGTCTTCTGAATTTCCCATAGCCCCTGGCCCATTACCAGATATAGAGTCTGTGCTTAATAAATAACAGGGGGGTACCTTTTTGAGCACTTTACCATCTACCAAGAACTTTAACATTCATGATCCTTGTTCTCACAACAACCCTGTAGATAAAGATCTTTCCCCAATTTACAGATGATCAAACTGAGGCTTGGGAGACATTTAGTGATGTGCTTCAAGTCATTCAGCCTAAGTCCTATCTGGTTGAGACTCTATAATCTCGCTCTTAATTCTGGGTCCAAAACTCTTTGTAGCTGTTGCTACAAAGCCTTGTAGAGCAAGATTCAGAGCAATTTAATCAAAAAGAATGACCTTTACAGCCATAATATCCAAGTTCAAGTGCTGGCTCTATCACTTATGACCCACGTGACCTGAGGAGAGTGACAGAATCTCTCAGCCTCGGTTTTGTCGTCTGTCAACAACATTACGTGAAAACCTTTCTTCACAGAGCCACTGATGAGATCAGAGCATCCAGCCCTTACATGAATTGGAAGTCGCTACATCAATGCTGCAAAACTATTTTTAAGTAGTTATTCAACAGACAGAGGAAACTTTAATTGCACATTATGTTTCAAAAAATAAATACGGGCCTATTTTAAGTTTACCAAATATTTTTATTTTGGCCCAAGTATCTGATGCATCCTTAAGGCTATTCATTCTCTCTATTTTTCCTGGACTGTACTTTACGGGGCTCAGCTTTATTTCCAAAATGAATTGCAAACTCACTGACGTATGAATCATTTGCTGTCCTCATGTCATACCACAAGGTCTATTTTTGGGGACACGGGGGGGGGGTGATAGCGATTACAAGCTTCTGTAAGAATTTGTTATTTGCTCAGATAAAAGGAGTCCTTTCTCTGTGGTCTCCCCTTTGAAAGAAATTGGTGAAGAAATGCCATTTTCCAGGATTTCTGTACCAGTAAAGTACTGCCACTAAGGAGCAGGGTGTGGGGAGAGGACAGAAGGAAATGCCGTGCAAATGTCAGTCAAATCCTTCAACACCCACCCCAGGGACTTGGCCGACCCTTAGTCAGCTTCTCCTCCAGGTGCCGGCATGCAGGAAAAGCAAGCAATCTACTTAAAATTAAAAATTACATCTATGACCAAAACAATAGCTAAGTAATGAGACTTCAGGTTGAAAATAAACACACCCCCTCCCAACAATATATCAAAAATCCCACCATCTAATTTTATCCCTTCCCCTCAGGGCACCCCGCCTCCCTCCAAACAACCAAGCCCTTCAATCAATTAGTGCCATCTAGCATGGAAAAGGCAAAAAAAAAAAAAAAATCACAGGCGGTATTTTCCACTGAGCCAGCCACCCCTCTTTTTTTTCTTCCCTGAGGTTAATAGTGAAAGTTCTGTTTGTTTCACAATGCATTAATTCTTACTGCTTGCAAGAAATTATTTTTGGAGGTATCATATTTTAATATAAGTTTCCATTAATCTTTCCACATGATTCTCTTGCTTTTAAGTAGGACCCTTCCAGCCAGGGCCCCCCCAACAATGCCCACGCTTCATGTGCTCTCAGCCCTGAGACAGGCCAAACACTGTTCATCGCCTGGAACACGGCCCTGGGCGCTGATGGGGAAGGAGAGAACATTTAAAGCCACAGTCAAGTGTCCTGGTGGTTTTCAGCTGGCGGGAGCAACCGAACATGAGTCGTTGCCCTTTTCATGTTCATGAAGGGATTTTCCAAAAATCTAAGCTATGTTTTGAAATCTGCATTATTACGCGGCATAGCTCCCTCCACTCCCCATTCTTTCCCCCAGCTCTCTGCTTTCCAAATTGTTCGGGGGAGAAGTTTTGGAAAACACAGCCAGAGGAAAGATGGACTCTTTTTGCCAAGGATTAAAACAAGAGGCTGATGAAAAAGAAAAGTTGCATTATATGCTTTCGCATTTTGATTAGCCTAATTACACCCACTCCTGCTCACGGACTGGGTCCAAAACTCTTTGTAGCTGTTGCTACAAAGCCTTGTAGAGCAAGATTCAGAGCAATTTAATCGAAAAGAATGACCGTTACAGTGTTCTCCATTCCAAATGCCAGGATGAGAAAGAATGATTGCCAATGGTACAATGGCCCGCCCGGGACAGGAAGGCCCCATCCACAGGAGAGCACCCCACATGGAAGACCAAGGACTCCTACTTTTCTTTTTCCTTCCAGATTCCAAGGCCTATCATTATACTCAATACTATTATCGCTGGTGTGGTAGAATATCACGTGTGATGTTCCCAATAAAGGATACCTGGTGGTATTCATCCCCTTCCCCTTGTAAAGTCCCCTCCTACATCCAAAAAAAAAGCTTGATCATGTGACTTGATTTGGCCAATGAGGCCTCACCACGTGCGCTGGAGGCTTGATAAGCACTTAGGGGCAGAGGCGCGTTTTCCTGGAAAGCTCCCTGGGATCCCAGCGCCCAGGTCAGGAGAAGCCTAGACTGGCCTGCTGGCGAGGCCATGCGCAGGCAGGGACCGCTTAGGGCAGAATGGAGGTACCCCAGCTGAGCACCCGCTGAATGTGGCCAGTGCCACGGAGAGCAGAAGCACTAGGAGAGAATTTAGAATTTAGAATTGTGAGGAAGAATAAACCATCACTGAGGCGCCTGGGGGCTCAGCCGGTTAAGCGGCTGTCTTCAGCTCAGGTCATGGTCTCAGGGTCCCCCAGGCTCAGCAGGGAGTCCGTCTGCTTGTCCCTCTGCTCCTCTCTGCGCTAGCGTTCTGTCTCCACCCCCCCCAAAAAAAGACGCCCAGGAAGGAAAAAAAAAATTTAGGAGCCGAGTTTTACTGATGAGGGCGGCCCGGTGTGCTTTGGCCTTGGTTGGTATCCGAACAGCCAGAGGATGAACTATAGGACTGCGGGCAAGTTAATTCTCTCTAAGCCTGTTTCCTTATCTCTGCATGAAATGGAGAGCGGTTCTTTCGTGGGGCTGTCGCGAGGGTTGAACAAGATAATCCACGTAAAATATCCAGTTTGGTGGGAGAAGCCTAGGTAGCTTTTAAAAAGGCGTTAGGGATAGCCGCGTTGTTTTCCTTGGGGTGGAAATAGAAACCTAGCAATTCTGTTTGAAATACAGGGATGTCTTGTTACTAAGGAGTTGGCAGAGGGCATAGCCCTGGCTGTCCGGGTCTCTGCAGCGGCCCCAGCGCCCTCCTCTCCTTTAAGGAAAACATTGGCGTTGAGTTTTCACAGGTGCTTTAAGATTTCCTCACAGCCCGGTTGCAACCACCTGTCTTTGTTTTTCTTTTACGGGGGATTTAGAGGTACCGCTCAGCCTGGCAAACCTGACTTCAGGAATCCCGCCCACCCGAGAGAAAGCACCGCCTTGCCTTCTAACCAGAAACGGGGCGTTCAGACTAGGCACAAAAACAGGCTGGTGGGGGAGAGATTTCACCGACCCCCACCACACCCCGCCAGTCCAGCCGGCCCAGTTTCAGCCAGGACTTTTCAAAAATCCAAGCGTTCCTGGAACCACCTAGCCGACCGGAAGGGGGGTTGAGTCTGTGTTAGGCCTCCAGCAAATGCAACCCGTGCACGTTAGAAGCGCCTAAAAGCTGTTATTTTAAAAGAAATTGAGCTTGACTAGGGGCAGCCATAAACCTCAGACATCTGTGCCACAGCCCATAACCCCACATAATTTTAGAGGAAAAACCTAGTGTTACCTTTGCGGGCAGTGCAGGCCTGCTGATAAGGAAAGATAGTGTTTTAGTCAGGTACTATTTTTCTGAGCAATTTAGAAACTGCATAGGCAGTTGGTGGAAATAGGTCCGAGGGTGGGGAAGGGACTGTGAAGCTGATATCCACAGCCCTGCTGTCTTGCTCAGAATCTTCTAGTGCCTTAGAAACTACTGGTAGCCAGGTCCTCCCTCTATGTAACTGCCTCACCTGAAAGCAATCTCACCTCCCAGCACCTGGGGACTCTGGCAGATCCACTGCATTTCTCTGGGGCAGCTTCCCCCCACCTCCCCGTCGTCCTGGTGGCATCTGTCCTCCAGGCGGACGCCTTGTGTCTGCAGATCGGCTTGGGTGAACTTCCCAAAGCCCCTAATTTTGCCAGATGCAGAGATTGCCCTGAGAACCTCTGCTCACTCTACAAGGTCGCCCAGACACTTTGCGCATTAGCAGGTGGGAGGTGGAGTTGGACCAAAAAGGCTGGCGCCACCAAGAAGCAATTCTATGAAAAGGGCACCAGGACAGGGCAAAGGTCTAAGAGAAGCGAAGGAAGAGCAGCCAGCCGATGGCAAGACAACAGGGACAGGGAGAGAGGCTGCTGCAGGCTGAAGGAGGCAAGGTTTCTATTCCTCACCCTCCAACCTCCTTTAAGCCCCTGGGAGCAAAATCCCTGCCAGCCCCACGCCAGGGCCACCGAGCCTCTGCGACCACCTGGAAGAGGTTTGTTGAAGCCCCCTCATTAAAATCCCAGGCTTTAGGGACAGGATTCCTCCATGTGGAACTCATGGTGGGAATGTCAACTTGGATCACTTAAAGAATCTGACCCAGGCGTGCTTTCAGGAAGGGGCAGGCGTGGAAAAATCCAGAAGCTATAGTTAGAGGGACCCCACAGAAGAATCCCTTGAACACTGGCTGGAGGAGAGTGCAAGAGACCAGTGCCAAATCATACGCGAGCTATTAAGCAAGAACTTCCTCTTCCCTACCATCCAGGGCAGCCCAGTGACTTGGGGTGGGGGTGGGGAATCATGGATGGGCTCTGCAGAAGGAGGCAGGCATGTTTCCAGGCTAAAAAGCCCACCCGTGCAGAGAATGGTAGAGCCTCTGCCCCAGTTGTGACTATTCTAGGTCCTGGACACATTCGTATTACAAATAAGATGTGTTTGACAGGTTTTCATTGCTATCTAAGAAAAAAATGGCATCTGCGATTTCACCCGAAGGTGGGAGTCAGGGGAAAGGACCCAACAGGTTTGCCGGAGTAGTCATGAAAAAATATCCCTTTGTGATCACGCCTTCTCAAACTCCATGTGTTCGTTATATTGGTTCCATGTTCATTTCAAACAGGGACACCTGAGGGGCTCAGGTCATGATCTCAGGGTCCTGGGATCAAGCCCCGCATGGGGGGGGGGGGTGCATGCTCAGTGGGGAGCCTGCGTTTTCCTCTCTGCCCTTCCCTCCCCTGCCTTGCTCCTACTCGCACTCTCTCTCAAATCTTTTAAAAAAAAATTTAAAAACTATTTCAAACAGGCCTTCGGGAGAATCCAGTTTGTGAAGTGAGGGAGGGGGGATTATGAGTCCTTTGAAAAGATTAGTGGAGTGCCTCCAGGAAGAGTCTCTATCCTCAGGAGCCTTCTGGAAGACAGTTGAGCGTGCAGGGTTGATTTTTGTCTTCTCAAGGAGTGTTCCTTAATACAGAGGGAGTACCACGGCCAATGCACTTTCCTTAGAAGCATTAATTCCAGAAGAGCTGCTAGATTTTTACATTTCCCCCAGGACCCGGCACAATCCAATGTGAGTCGGCTGGTCTCTTGCGTTCTTCCAGGAAGTTCTTGGGAACATACTTGTATGAGAAGCGGCTCCGTCTACTACTTCGATGAGCACCAGCTGCTGCTGAGAAAAGTGGTTCCCTCCACCTTCTCAGTAAAAGCAGCAAAAGCTGATCTGCCTCTACCTGTGACCTGAATTAGGACCCTCCCATCCCCACCTGAGTTCTCATCTAAAAAAAATCACAAATAGGGAGCACCTGGATGGTTCAGCCAGTTAAGCGGCTGCTGTCTCAGGTCCTGGGATCGAGTCCTGCATCAGGCAACTCGCTCAGCGGGGAGCCTGCTTCTCCCTCTGCCTGCTGCCCCCCTCCCCCCGCCGCTTGTGCGCTCCCCTCTCTGTCAAATAAACAATCTTTAAAAAAAAAAAATCTTATAGGAAACATGCCCTACAGACTGAGATTACCTAAGTATTTAATATTTTCCCCCATGAAAAAGCATCTTCCCAGAAATTAGCCTGCAGGGAGGCTGAAGTTTCTGGTAGAAACTCCCGCCTGGGGGTTGCCAGTCCAGTGGCTGAAGGGGACTTCAGACACCGGCAGGGAAATCACAGGAGGGAGCCGACTTCCAAGTTCTGCGGCAGTAACTAAGAATACCTCCAGAATGTCATCAGACTCGCATCTCTATGGAACAGCACAGAAATAGGCTTACTGAATAAGCACTAGGCAGAGCTAACCGTGTGGCAGGCAGCGTTCAAATGCAACTCAGCCCATATAGCAACACTTCGAGGGGAGTGTGATTATTTTCCCCACTTAGCAGAAGAGATGGAGGTGCAGAAAACTTTGGTAACTTGCCCATGTTACTCTGTATGTGACCGAGGCAAGAATGGGACCCAGGCAGGCTCTTCCAGGGACCGATTCTTCTCTCCTGCACTGGAGCTTCTTTTTTTTTTTTTTTTAATTTTTTTATTAACATATGTATTATTTACCCCAGGGTACAGGTCTGTGAATCATCAGGCTTACACATTTCACAGCATTTGCCATAGCACATACCCTCCCCAACGTCCATATCCCTACCCACCCCCCCAGCTCCCAGCAACCCTTAGTTTGTTTCGTGAGTTTGGGAGTCTCTTATGGTTTGTCTCCTTCCCCATCCCATCTTGTTTCATTTCTCTTCCCCACCCCCCCATAACCCCCTGCCCTGCCTCTCAAATTCTTCATATCAGAGCGATCATGTGATAATTGTCTTTCTCTGACTGACTTATTTCGCTTAGCATAATACCCTCTAGTTCCATCCACGTCGTTGCAAATGGCAAGATTTC
>CM052811.1:26368812-26457841 GCA_028533885.1 Nasua narica | reverse complement strand
ACTTATTTCGCTTAGCATAATACCCTCTAGTTCCATCCACGTCGTTGCAAATGGCAAGATTTCATTTCTCTTGATGGCTGCATAGTATTCCATTGTATATATATACCACATCTTCTTGATCCATTCATCTGTTGATGGACATCTAGGTTCTTTCCATAGTTTGGCTATTGTGGACATTGCTGCTATAAACATTCGGGTGCATGTGACCCTTTGGATCACTACATTTGTATCTTGAGGGTAAATACCCAGTATGCACTGGAGCTTCTAAAACCTCGGCGTGCGTCCACCTCCTCCGAGGGCTCGTTAACCTGCCCAGCACTGGGCCCTCGAGTCACATGGGGTTGTTTAGAACTGTGAGAGCCCAGCCTTGGACATTATGAATTAATGGGTATAGCTTTTAAAGCTCCTGGGTGGGGAGGGGAGCCTCTGAGGGTTCAACTCTTGGTTTCAGCTCAGGTCCTGATCTCATGGTTCGCGAGATCAAGTTCTGCTTTGGGCTCCGTACCCAGCGTGGAGTTCGCTTGAGGCTCTCCCTCCTCCTGCCCCTCCCCCGCTTGCTTGCATGGGCACGTTC
The DNA here is from genome assembly GCA_028533885.1 of Nasua narica. NCBI lineage: Eukaryota > Metazoa > Chordata > Mammalia > Carnivora > Procyonidae > Nasua > Nasua narica. Next base: position 26,457,267 of record CM052811.1, on the reverse strand, counting down.
TCTCTCCAATAAATACATAAATTAAAAAAAAAAACAAAACCCTGGGCATCAAGCACCGAGTTTTTTTAAGACCCTACAAGTAATTCCAATGTGCAGCAACAGTTTGAAAATCACTGCTCTAAATTCTTGTCACTTACAGAGCCATCAATTTGCCAGATGCCCATTTGTCTGGGTCCTCAAGGCTCCTTATTGGTCCCCACTGAACCCAACAATAAAGTTAGCCCGGGCCAGAGATAAGTTGCCAATACCAGAAACCGCCTTCTACTCGGGACACTTTTTTTTTTTTTTCCTTCCCTAACCAAATTGGTTCCCTCACTAGTGGCCCAATTACACGATTTAGTCCTGATTCAGACACTAACTTGACTTTGGCAGACCACTGAAATTCTCCCTCTTTGTATTCTCCCAAATTTGGAGTGGTGTGCCTTCTAAAAGGATTCTGTTTCACAAAAGAATTCCTGGAAAGTCTTCTTACAAGTGCGCTAAAAAACAGTATCTGATTGGCAGTCACTCCGAAGTTAAGATCTGGGTCTTTGCGGGGGTGATGGCTTCCACCAACCCTGACAGAGGCAGAGGTGCCTTTCTTTTTTTTTTTTTTTTTTAAAGATTTTATTTATTTATTTATTTATTTATTAGGAAAGAGAGAGAGTGAGAGAGAGCATGAGAAGGGAGAAGGTCAGAGTAAGAAGCGTACTCCCCGTGGAGCTGGGAGCCCGATGTGGGACTCGATCCCGAGACTCCGGGATCATGACCTGAGCTGAAGGCAGTCGCTCAACCAACTGCGCCACCCAGGGGCCCAAGAGGTGCCTTTCAAAACAGGAGTTGGCTGTCACCATAAGGTCCGCTCAGAGTTCCCCTTGGAGCTCGTCAGTTCCTTCTGTGCCACCAGCTGTGGTGGGCAGTAGAAAATCCCAGAGCTGTTTGCCCGACCTCCCCTTACCAAAAGAGACATGGACACAAGTCAAGAACAACTCAGGTACAGTTGATGTTTCTGAGGAAACTCCAGTCCGAATTACTTATTCGTTAGTCTTCATGACAGGGTCTTGAGCCGATAAAATGACTTGCACTCATCAGCTTATGCCAGCGGAGATCGGTCCACTATGTTTTCTGAACTCACACTGATTCTCTTTTCTAGCATAAACCTACTGTAGATCACTTGAAGAAAAGCTTAATAGATGACAGCATAACTTCATAAAAAAGGATAGCATAAATTCAAAATTACAAGATAGTCACCAAAGACTCAGTTGGTCTATAAATGCAGTTCCTGAATAACAACTCTTCTCTATATTCATATTTATAACTGCATCTAGACTTATGAAGATACTCTTATACATTCTATACTACTCTACTCCCTTAATTCTTTCAACCTAGAATCAGGTTGATGGATTTGGCAAATAAAAGATACTCGGTTATCGTTGAATTTCAGGTAACCGATTAAATTTTTAGCATAAGTATATTGGGATATACTGCATGTATCTTATCTGGCAACCCTAGCTCTGCACTCTTCCTGAAGACCTAAGGCTGGAGTCCTTATCCTTTTTTTCCTTTTTGCTACTCTTCAGCCAGCTTTTCTCTCAAAAAAAAAAAAAAAAAAAGGTAGCAAAGAGATATCTGTATTTCTACATTCATGCCACACTATGGCTAAGGTATGGAAACAGTCTGTGTCCACTGACCAAAAAAAAAAAAAAAAAAAAGAACGATAAATATGTGGGGTGATAAAAGTGTTAATTTATTGGTAGGAATCCTTCTATGAGGCATACGTATATCAAATCATCATGTGGCACACTTTAAGTGTTAATTATACCTCAGTAAAGCTGAATAAAATGAGTTAAGGATGTGGAGGGAGGTGTTGCCAAGGAAGTGGTAATGCTGCTTATCTTGATGGCAAAGTAAAGTATCTTGATCGTGTTGGTGGTTTCATAGGGGTACAGCTGTCGAGATGCACCAAATTGCAGATTTTTTTCTTAAAGATTTTATTTATTTATTTGAGGAGAGCGATCACAAGTAGGCAGAGAGGCAGGCAGAGGGAGAGGGGGAAGCAGGCTCCCCGCTGAGCAGACAACCCGATGCGGAGCTCGATCCCGGGACCCCGAGACCATGACCTGAGCCAAAGGCAGAGGCTTCAGCCCACTGAGCCACCCAGGCGCCCCCAAATTGCAGATTTTAAAAAGAATCCTTTATGTTGATTTTACCTCAATCAAGTTTTGGAATCAATTCCAAAGTTGAATTTGAAAAAAGAAAAATAGTGGCAAATGCTAACTTGAGGCAGACCTACAAAATCAGAAGAGAAATAGGGCAACCAGACAGTTTGGCAGTGTCAAAGGGATAAGATATGCATGTTCTTTCCCTCCCCCTCTCCACCTCCCCACCTCAGCCAGAATCATCACTTCTCATCAGTGCAGATTTCCAGTCTCACAATGGGCTGCTCCCACAGTAGAGACAGAATAAAGGGGTTGAGAAAAAATTGCCTCTGCTTCCACTCCTTGTTGATGGGCCCTGATCTCCTGTCCCCTTTGCTCCTGCTCTCTCTGGCGCTCCTGCTTTTGGGCTTCTACCTGGACACTCGACTTCCTGCTTTATGCAATTCCTACAACATCCCTTTAGACGTTTGGGGGGACTTCTTGTCCCTGCCCCCACCCTTGGCTTCCCCCAGGGTCTGGGCCTGCTTCTCTTCTGTCCCGGATTCTGTTTCCATTATCACCATAACTCTTTGCTCCATCCAATGTTCAGGTTCGCTGCTGTCTTAGTCCCCTCTAATGCTGCAGCCTGACGTGAGATGACAGGGGCCCTCAGGATGGTTGGGACATGGGTCAACGGTGGTCAGGTTACAAAATAAATGTTAAAACCCCAGTCATTGCTTCCAACATCTGTTAAGATTTCAAAGTTACTTAGGAAAAGAAGACTGTATTTCAACAAACTTGAGAGTTTGAAAATAAAAACAGCTATTTCCCAGAACAGAGAGAGGACCATTTTTCAGAAGTTGAAAAGCCTACCAAAAATTTTCTTAAAGATTTTATTTGACAGAGGGAGAGATCACAAGTAGGCAGAGTGGCAGGCTGGGGGGGGGGGGAGCAGACCCCCTGAGCAGAGAGCCCGATGTGGGGCTCGATCCCAGGACCCTGAGATCATGACCTGAGCCGAAGGCAGAGGCTTTAACCCACTGAGCCACCCAGGCGCCCCCCTACCAAAATTTCAAAGCTCCAGTAATAATGCCTTCCCAATGCCCTCAGTCCAAAAAGAACAATATTGCCCACCAACAGAGTGTGTCGTTGTTTTACTGTCATCAGAACTAATCAAATTTCCCTCTTTTATTCCTCCACCTCACTCTATTTTATTCTCTTGGGTTCCATCTGCTACAGTTCCACATTCTCATCATGTATCTCTTCCCAACTTCCTCCATTTTAACTGCTCATGATATGGAATCTACATTAAATCTTTTAGTTCCAGAATATAATTTTTCTATATTCTACCTTAGCTTTAAGAGTACAGATTGTGATTGAATAGTGGTATTTCCCGTCCCAGTATCTAACAAAATGAGAGAAACAAAAACAAAAAATTAAAAGCCATGGGGAAAATTACTAACAGCCACAAAGCAAGAAAAGGGGGTTAAGTTGATGCTTTTAACTTTAAACACTGGTAAATAGGGAAAGATACAGATCATGAAGTGAAACAGAGGTAGCACACAAGTAAACCCCCCTTTACCCTGGCCAAAACTCCCCCAAGTTGTACTGCTGAGTCGATTGACTTAAACATGGAAAGAAACCAACTCAATCATTCTTTACCCTCTTCAGTCTGAGTACTGGGCACGGGGAGGCTATTAGGGGAAAAGGAAGTGGAATAGGTATGGCTGTACAGAAAATAAGTTCCAGGGTGTACAGTATAAGGGTTAAAGCTACACTCTCACTGGAGAAGAGCATACCCATCAGGTAGACCTTGACACAGGACCATTAACAAAATCCCAGCACAATGAGCAGGGCCTATGTTATCTAACAAAGACTGTAACTATCCTAGGTGGACTCTCTCCTGTTGTACTCTTGAGTGGAGAACACAAGAAAATTCAGCCATCACGCTATAGCTGGGAAGGGCAAACAAAATAGTTCCAAATGATGTGGAAAAAATCTAGATGTAACCTTCAGTGCATTAGAACAAACAATGTCTGGACAGAATCACATAAACATGAACACAGTAAAATGAAATGCCATGGCAATTATTTCAGTATTCAATGATAAGGAAGAAAAGGAAAGACAAATAAGAAAACACCAAGGATCAGAAGGAAAATTGTCTCACACTATAGAATAACTTGGTAATAATGTAGTCTGGATAAAAGAGGGATTCATAGGCTTGATGATAATAACCCTACCAAAATGAAAACAGGAACCACAGACCTAAGGAAATAACTATAGACTTCCGAAACAGCATTAAGGAATTAACAAATAATTTAGAAATAAGAACAGTTCGAGCTATAGATCAAATACTGACAGAAGAAAGATGAGCTGCTAATGATGAACAAAGCTCAAAACGAGAGATCAAAACATTCAGAAGTTAATATTTATGGAAGACAGACAAATGTGAACCAACATAAGGATAATTGGTGTCCTTGGTGTGTAGCAATACCAACAAAGAAAAAATGAATTCAAATATGTGAGAATTTCCTTGAATCCAAGGGGGGGGGGGGCCTAAATCTGTAGCTTGAGAGGACCTCTGTTTTCCAGAAAAATTTGATACAGAATACTCTGAGCATTACTCAATTATATCACTAAATTTAAAAGATAAATAATCCTGTAAGTGACCACCCAGGAAAGTAAATCATGTACACTGGGGGGAAAAAATCAGACTTAACAGCAGTAAATGTCAAAGACAATGGAGTAATATTCAGTGTGTTGAAGAAAAGATGTGATCCAAAAACATAGTACCCGGCCCAGACCCCATTTAACTGAAGACCAGTGGGCGCACTTCCTCAAACAGGACAGAATCCAGGGAATACAACATTCATAAGCACTTCCTATGAATAGGAAGGGGGAATATTCAAATACAAATCAAAATAAAGAGCACAGAAATAAAGTCTAGATTTTTAAGAATCTGAAAAATCCATCTAAGTACGGAGTTAAATAGAACTAATTTAAGAACTACAGTTACAGAAAAAAATGTAAATGGTATATTTCTAGACAACATAAAAATACCAACAACGTTTGGGAAACCGGAGAAAGTTCAAGAATGTTCGAATTGAAACACAATGCTTTAACATTGTTGTGACTTACTAAATTTCTCTCTTTAATCTGAGAGGGAACTTTTAGGGGAATAATGTCTTCTCTAAAAAAACATTTGAAATTCAACCATCCTTTCAGTTTTTCTTAATTCAAATAACATACTTTTCTCATTAAAGTAATATTTCATCATAACATTTCTAGTTGGTCTGTCTCCATATACGCACAAAAAATACTCTAAAATTATGTCCAATGTTAATGATTTTGAGGGGCTGGTAGGATTTGGGGTTAATTCATTTTTATACTTCTCTCAAATGTTAATCTTTATAATTGAATCTTTTTAAAATAAAAAGCGTTTTAAAAAAACATTCAAATACACAAGATGATAAATATCACAGGGAAGTGAAAATATAGATTGTTTTGTACATTTTAATATTTTTTAGAAAAATTACACTGAAACTACTATCTAGTTTTCTTTTTTCATTATTCTTGAGATCTTTATTTCTTCCATGGTTTTGTGGTTCATTAAACAAAAACCTGTGGCTCCTCCCTAGCTTAGGAGGAAAAAGAAACAATATCTACAAATTGCCAGTTAATAATCAGCCAAGTACATGCTGCTTTGCTTACACTTACAGGAAGAAAAAAGTAGGTTCTGGAAAGTTGATGTCAGGAAGACTATTTTATTAAACTACGTTGTAATTAGGCCTGTAAACATAAAGCAACTCTTCCAGTGAACAAGTATGCTATAGAATAAGCATCTCCCAGATACTTTGTCTGGGAGATAGGTTAACGGGATTCTCCACCAAAAATTCTAGTCCCTCTCCCTAAAAGGAAAACGTTTATAGGCAACAAAACATTGCCACATCTGTGTAAAGAGAAATACCAATCCCAGATCGAATTGAAGTGCACGTTTCTCGTTGATATAACTTAAACTTTCCTTTAAAAGTGTTACCCATTGAGTGACTGGGTGTTATACCTAAACAATGAATATTGGAACACTGCATTGAAAACTAATGCTGTATTTTATGGCGACTAACATAACACAATAAAAAATATGTAAATAAAAGTATTACCCCAAAAATGGAGGAATAATAGAATTATCCAAGGCAAATTAAACTAATCCCCCAAATTAAAAACCCCAAACTGAAAAGTCAAAAAATACATGGTCTCAGGCATTGGCTCATGTAAGTTACGTGATTTCCCCAAACCAACGCAGAACGTCCTATGTCCAGTTTATAGGCTCAAATTGTGAATTTACACCCACGGAGTGTTATGAACTTGCTTACCCTGAAAGCTCACACAGGAACTTTATATCCTCTCTTCTAACCCCGAGTAGTTGGTTTTTCCATCATCCGAGAACCTTGGGTTAGTTGGGGTATTTTATTTTGTTGGAGCAATTTTAGAAGACAAGGGAGGAGGTGGTGGGGTAAGCAGTTAGACCGGTCTACAACATTGTCAAAATACTTTTCTCCCAAAGCATGGTGGGATGCCAAATGGAGCGACCAAGATGTCAGAAGTAGTTCACAATGCCAAAGCTTTCTCTTCATGAATCTTTGGATCCCAGCAACTTGTTTACTACATCCTCGGAGGAGCTCAGGAATGCGGCTTGGAATCCAGGCAGTTGCTGGATTCTTTTCTGGAAGGTGGTACACCACGTTCCTCTGAGTAACGGCTGTTCTAAGTTTTCTTTCACGTACAACCACGGCTATACCACACAGACGGGAGACCAAATAGGAGAGACTCAGATACCAAAGGATTTCAGAGATTCTGCAGGAAGCAATTTAACTACCACAAAAATGTCCTCATAGAGCCGGGCTGACTCCTGACTCCTTTCGTTTCCCTGGGCTCCCAGCTTCCCAAACCGGATTTCTAGCTTGCCTGACTTCCCACTCGATGACCAGCACACTTCTTAGCTGTTTGCTGTGTCTCTCCTTTCACTTCCAACCATGTAATGGAATCGAACTTTAAAGTGGGAACTGCTTTTGGCTTATATTTTCTGTCCATTAATTGCTTTTTAAAAATTAAAAGGAAGCCCCGTGCAGAGAAAAAAATCATACACATCTGAACAAATTTCAAACTTTGATCCTAATCTAAGTAGAACAGAAGGAGCCCTTCCTTCAACAAATAACCTGAGGAATGAGATAGTTTCCAGGGGAGAGAGGGGGGAACAGCACACATCAAAGTCATAAATACTCATTTTGGTGGAGAATGGTATTTTGAAACCCAGATCTAGCTCTGGGCTTCATTCGTTGCTAGAGGGATGCCATGAGTTCTAGAGACTTCCAGCTGTGACAAAGCTGGCAAAATAACCACAACGCCACATACCCTTTTTATTGAGCTAACATTCTGTGAATAATGACCTCATGACTCTCACTTAGGTCCCGAAAATGCCAAATTCTCTGCCAAAGCAGAGAAGAAAACATGGAAGAAGCGTCAATGAGAGAGTCAAGTCCTTGGGATGCAGGTTAAAATTTTGTAAACTGGGGAGACTTGTGGGTTTCACACCAGGGGACAGAGAGGGAGGCATGCCATCATCCCATAAAGAGTAAGGTAGGGCCCAGTAGATTTTTATAATAATACCTAGAGGTTACAATTCTGTCGTTTTTAAAGCTCAGCTCACAACTGTCATGGAGGTAATGGTTTTGTGGGGTTGTTGGTTTGTTTAAAGGTTTTTGAACTCTTCATGATCACTTAATCTAATCTCTATACTTTACGGATTAGGACCCTGAGTCTGCAAAGCCAAATATATCTGGGGCTTGCTGCCCTGCTTCCGAAGCCAAGCATACCTGGGTTTGTGGCCCCTCTCTGACCATCACTTGCTATCTAGCTGTGGGCAAACAACTTCTCTCCTAGTAGTTTACCTAAACCTCGGGTTTATTGTATTGAAAGGAAATAATGCACGTTAGTTCAGTGCTTGGCACGTGGAGTATGCCCTACAAAAACTACCTTTACAATTATTCAGAATAACTTTTCTAATTGTAATGGCATTCAGAGTGCTCCCTTCCTACCGTTACTGCTTGTTGTTGTTATTTACTCAAGGTCACAGAAGCAAAACATTCACTGGACTCAAACTAGAATCTTCTTTACTCCAGACCTAAAACTCTTACTCAAAACCTCTTTCCACTTCATTTTTTTTTTTTTTTTTAAAGATTTTATTCACTTGAGAGAGTGAGTAAGATAGAGCACAAGCTGGGGCAGTGGCAGGCAGCAGGAGAAGCAGGTGCCCTGCCAAACAGGAAGTCTGATGCAGGACTTGATACCAGGGCCCTGGAATCATGACCTGAGCCGAAGGCAGATGCTAAACTGGCTGAGCCTCCCAGGAGCCCCTCTTTCCAGTTTAACAATGACTTTTCAAACTACATTCTCAAAGAGTTTTGGGGTTTGGGGAAGTGCCTAAAGGAGAAGCCAACTGTCTCAGAGCTCTTGAGCTTTGATCCCGATTTTTATTTTTTACTGAAGCGAGCACCACTACAAAAAAACTTCGAAAACCATTGCAAACTGTTGAATTACACCATACTCTCATTGAAATCAGGAGCAAGCTAAGGACAGGACTATGTACCTTGATCCTAAAGAAACTAGAACAGCCTGTGAAAAGTCAAGCGGTGGGTTTGAAATAAATCAAGCAAATCCTGGCTCTCCTTTCTTTTCTGCCAGGTATCATTTCCCCAGGAAGCTCAGTGTAGAGGAGTACCAGGAGTCCTAACATCTAGAACATTCTCTGCAGAGGTTGCTAGCCTTCAACATCCACGTGCACCATCTCTTCTCCACTTAAGCTCGGCCACCTTCCTTGATCCCTTGGGTGCCTCCATGGGCTACAGCTGGAGAGGTACACTGCAGAGTATCTCTGGAATTTGCATCTGGAAAAGTCGAAACTGGGAGAGAACAATTGTCAATCCAAAGGCGGTACTTCATGTCCCCTCCGATGTATCTCTCAGGTGAAGAGAATTTGATTCCCCAGACTCAGGGATACAGAGCTTGAAGAGAAGCTCTGAATATGTTAGTCAATGGCTAGGAGTGACTGAACCGATGATTTGCATGGTGGGTTCAAATGAACTTCAGTGGCTTCATGATTGCGAAAAGTGCCTTGTAAAGCTGAATTTATCTACAGACTGGTGTTCGGAGCTGCCTTCTGGCTCGTCACTGGGTTATGCTCCTGTCCTTTTTCCCCCATGGTAATAATTTGGATCAACTCCTTTCGTGTAATCAGTTCTCAAAGTGTAAAGCAAAAAGAGGCTGACTTTCTTCCACTCTGAAAATCAATCCTTCGCCCTAGAACATTTAGGTTTCTGAGTCACAGAAAAGCCAACACCCTGCAGCACTTAGAAGCAACACCACAAAGAGAAAAAAATGAAAACATTCATGAATCGATTTCCCTTTCCGCACAGATCTGAGAGGTGAGCTAGTTCTCTTTTCTGCCAAGGGGCTTCCGGCTCTGACAAGCTGAGTCAGCAGGCTGCAGATTGTTCGAGTTGGTTTCTGGACCACATCTGGTAGCTGGAAGGAACTGAACTGGGTCAAACTCACTTTTGCAAGGTGCCTTAGGATTTCAGCAGATAAAGGAAAATTCTTGGCACTGTTACCCAACTTTATGATTCTTGTAATCATGTGTGGTTGGGAGCAACTCCCCTCCCCCCTCCCCACCCGCCATAGCAGGGTGACCAGATACCTGAGATGGGATTTCACCCATCCTTGCCTGTTTGGAGCTCTGATAACTGATGTGATCCATGGGGTGGTGGGCATGGAAAGACGCTGCTCAGATCACCCTTTCAGAGAGGCCCTTCAGTGACAAGTGAGCTCACCTGCCCTTCCAAAGGTCTGGGAGGAACCCACTGCAGCGTTCTCACCAAAGCTGTGCTTTTCCAGAGCAGCTCCTAGCCAGTGACAGCGCATGAGGTGGGGCAGGGGTGGGGGCGACCGGAGGCAGGGATTCCGGCCCCCGAGGAGGGAGTTCCATAGTGGGAGTTGCTGCTTTGGGGCTTCCCTCCCACCTTGCCAAGGCTCTCTCAGAGCCGCCCTATCTACCCAATTCTTCCCCCTTCTTGCTCTCCTTCACGACATCAGACTTGCATCATGATCCAAAGCTCTCCCCATCATCTCGATCCCCCCTTTCTTCTTTGCAGGCATTTTCACCCAAGAAACGAACTAGATTTCTAATTCCGTGTTGGCGTCTGTTTCCTGGAAGACCTAAACAGAGGCAATGGGGGAAGAGCGGAGCTTTTTGTCCCTTTCCTCATCACTAACCTCCCCTCTGCACACTGCCTTGTCTTTCCAGCCAGCCCTTGCTGTCCCACCTAAGCAGCACCTGTGGCCTTCAGTGTTCGCTGTGGCAGTCGTGTGCTCTTTTGCCATTTACTTTCCCAACAGAAACACCGAGCCTAAGCAGACTGGAACTAGCAAAGTATCTCTAATGAATGGAAAATGTGAAAAGCCAAGGAGGTGCTAAGATGCTGAGATGTTAGGGCAAAGTCTGCCCCGACTGGAGATGTGAGTGCGTGTGTGTATGTGTGTGTTCGTTCTTACTTGCAGGAGGAGGTGAATATTCAACTCCCTTGCCTACCCCTCAAAACTACCAGATGACCTGGCGAGTAGTAGAATGGATTCACTTCTATTTTATTGCATTTCCCTCGCTTTTCATAACTCATTGAAATGGTCGAAAGATGGGAGTAGGGTAGAGAGAAAGCCAGGAAAAATACAAATGAGTTGAAGGAGCCACAGACCAATCAATATTTAATCAGGCAATCGCTACAATCCGAAGGGAGCATTACCCTGTTTTAATTTTTCCAAGTAATCTATCCAACTTCATTCTAATTGTAAATGAAATGAAAAGCAATTGTAAATGAAAAGTATAAACGAAAAAGACCTAGGAGATCAGACTAAAAATCGCTTCTCACTACAGGTGGTTGGGACCGAGTTACCCACCTGGAGGTAAAAAAGATTGGGGCGCCTGAGTGGCTCAGTTGGTGAAGCTTCTGACTCTTGATTTTGCTCAGGTCACAATCCTGGTCATGAGGTCATGTAGGGCTTTGAGCTCAGCAGGGAGCCTGCCTGATACTCTCTCTCCCTCCCCTGTCCCTCCCTGGCTCACTCACTCTCTCCCACACTCTCTAAAATCTCTTAAAGATTAAGTCTCTGAAAATTCCTTCCAACAATGGATTCCAAGGGCAGGAAATTAATTTTTAAAAACCATAACATTCCCTTAAATCATTTATTTGCAACCAATAAGTGAGTGTATGATTCTGTCTACTTTGGCTTGAAACACGAAAGACAAGTCACCCGGTCAAATCTTATTTCTTTTCCCCATAGAGATTTCAAATCTTATTTCTTTTCCCTACAGAGATTTCATAGGTAACCAGAAACGCTGAATCCATCCCTCCTGTCTCTGTCCCTCTCTTCTGCCACCTTCCCGAAGCCTGTAAGGACACCCTTAGTGCAGTAATCTGTTGGGATTTACACGATCGGCACTAACAGATACTTTAAGATTTCTCGTCTCCTTTGACCTTGCCCTCCACCGACAATAAGGCGGGAAATCCACATGAAACTATCCGGACTCAGTGTTACAACAAATGTATACACCCGGCCTCCCCTCCTTCCTTTCATCTGGGTACGGCCTCAAACAGCTGACCAGGACAGTTTTCATCTTTAATCAAGCCACTTTCCCTTGGGAAACAGCCCACGAAGCCCAAACCTATGAACAAACTCTTTCTAGACCCAGGCAACTCACCACATCTGACACTTCAAAAACAATCTGTAAAAGTGGCTGCTATGAGTCACTAAGGACAAAGAGCATTCCTGAAAGGAATGAACATCACTGGCAGGAACGTACTAATGCTTGCTGTGAAAACTCTATAGATCCCTACAGACCTGAGTAGTATTTAGGCCTGAATTATCTCCATCTCTAGGATACCTTCTATTTATTATTTGATTTTCTATAAATATAACTGTCTCCTGTCCTTTTTTTTTTCTCCAACTATAACAGACTAACATCAGAAATACCTCTAATATTTGGCACCTTTAACATTGTCCTTTCGGTTATTGTTAGGAGCATAAGGGAGTCACTGGAGTTTGCTCTATACCAGTGACTTTTAATTTGGGGGACCGTGATCTGTATATTACATCACAGCCTACTACTACTACACACACACACACACATGCAAAACCAAACCAGAGAGGATCCTGAAGTGAGAAAATATGACACCGAAACATATGGGATTCACAAGGGCATACCCTCGAACAGAAAAAGGACATTAGGTCACAGTGCAGGAAATTCAAATAAAATATAAACTTCAGATAATGTATCAGTTATTGGTTCATTAGGGTGAAAAATGTAGCATAATGTAAGTTGCTAACACGGGGGGAACCTGGGACGGGGGTGTATACAGGAATGTGTATCCACATTCCCTTTGCAACTCTTCTAAAATAAAGTTTATGAAGACAACACCGACAATAGAAAAGCAGTGGCTGTGAGGGGCGGGTGCAAGGGCTGCAGCAACATCGGGCTCTTTCTTCCTAAGTTCTATCCACCCCCCACCATAAAATGCAGCAGTGGATTCAGAGTCCCTTCCCAACCTCGAGGGTCTGGAGGAGGAGAGAGCCCTAAGGTGAGGAAGGTAAAGCACGTTCCATGTTCGTGGCACAAGAAGAGCAGCTGACTAATGAAAGTGTGGTTAGCAAGCTAAACCTAACCTCTTATTCTGGAACAGGGGTCCATGAGGGAGGTAATAAAGCTCTGTGAAATTTACTCTGAAATCTGAAATATGTCCAAACACCAGTTGCCAACAAACCTGCCCAAAATCTGACAGGAAATTCTAAACCAGGATGTTCCCCTGTTCTAAGAGGTGCCATTTCTTGCTGCTTCTTTAGCTTTCTTTCCCCTTCTTTTCTGTTCTTTTCCTTAAGAACAACTGAGTTGGTAATGAAATATTTGAATCAGATGGAAGGAATAAAACTTGGGATGAAATGGCATAGAACCAAACAAATCCCTGGAGCTAAAGAAAATCCTGGCAGTGATAGGAAGTCAGGCCTTTCCAATATGGATCTGAATGAGGCATACCTCAAAGCCAAATGTCTGGGTGTGAAACTTCATAAAATGGAAGTGTGGAAATGCAAGTGTTCACAAATGGAAGCTGATTAATTTTCCAAAACTCCATCGAGCACGTCGTTTCAGAACCGCTGCAGCTCAAACAGCTGTAGACCTCAGGCTCAGAGCAAGAATGATATGGCTATGATGAAAAACTGATATCTAATGGTCTCTGCTCACCCCTTCTTTGCATTTGTTGAACCATCCTTTCTAGCTCCGGTATCCTGGTGAAAGAAGGTTCTGATCCTTAAGTGGTCTGAGCCACAGGAGTAAAGTGTCCAAATGTAGTACTTCTCAAACCTCTTTTTCAGAAGGGAAATTCTTGTGTGGAAGAATCTTATCTGGAACCCCAATACATAAACCAGAACTACTCTGAGGAGGAGGAGAGGACACAGAGCCCCCTCATTTATAGACTATATTACGTATCCAGTTGGCACTTAAACAGCACAGGGGATAGAAGTACCTTCTCTCCCCACCCTGAGCAGCTGAAAATTTGCATGTAACTTTTGACTCCCCAAAACTTCTGTTGACGAGAACCCTTAACAAGAACAGTGTATTAACACTTATTTTGTATGTTCTTCATGCTATATACTGTATTCTTACAATTAAGTGGGCTAGAGAAAAAATTTTCAGAAAATCATAAGAGAAAATAATTTATAGTACCTACTGTATTCATAAAAAAAATTCATGTGCCAGTGGACTCTTATAGTTCAAGCCCATGTTCAAACGTCAAGTTTGTCTTTATTTTATGTGCATAAACCCCTCATTTATAGGAATGGTGTTTAAAAATTGTCCCAATGTTTAGTATTTAGGTTGATTGATACAGATAAATGTATCTTTCATAAGTTAACAAAAAATCTTACTTTATATTTGTATAATCGGTAGACTTCCTTGTCCCTGGGAAGCCTAGGGACCAAAGTGTTTCAAAAACACTTGGAGATGAGAGGAAGAAAAGCCCTAAGATGAATCTGGCAGATACTGTCCAGATGCTCGTCACCCCATCCCCTCCTCCTGGGGATGTAGCACATACGCCGGCTGCCTTTGCAAAGAGTTAGGAGCGTGTGACTGAGTTCTGGTGAATGGCATATGAGTGAAAATAAGATGCATTTCTTCTAGGTCATCTCTCTCAAATCTCTCCTGCACTCCTCCACATGCTCCCCGCCCCCCCTTCTCTCTAGTCTGTACCCTGGAAAGGAGGAATTGCTAGTTGGTAGAGTTACAAGATAGGAGTTTATTTCTAGAGGAGAATGACCCAGGAAACCTACGTCGGCAGCATCACAGTAGAGGGTGAGAAGGAAATAAGTTCACGGGTTAAGCCACTGAGATTTGAAGGTCTGTTACCAGGGTGAGATACAGAAGATACAGATTCTAAAATGTATATAATTTCCTTGAAAAAAATTGTTTAATTTTGTTGAGAGCTAATTCCAGCCTGAATTTCCTCCATACCATAGATTCCTTTTCAAATATGTTACTAGAAAAGGGTTCTCTTTAATGAACTAGCATGTATTATCCAAGCGCACAAAAAAAATTGTATCACATCACCCACCCTTCTGGCCCTTCGTACCAGGAACCTTGGGTCAGAATTTAATGTTTAATCATAATAATTGGCATAGCCCTCTTGGTTGGCATATTTGCCACTGATGCCTTTACATGGGTTTGATTTTCTGTCTCAATAGTTTGTTTTTTATTGTTTGAGCCACTGGATCCATTTGGGCAAAGGTTTACTATAAACAAGTAAATCTTTCGAGAGAAATGACACTAGCAAACAAAATGTAACAAATGTTTGGAATTCTCATCTAAAGTAACACTTTGCTTGCATGATATTAAGTTTCCCAACCACTGTGCCTCTTGAAGTGGAAGTTACATCACAATTAAATGGAGATGTTTTGTACAACATAGTTATTTACAAAGCACCCACCCTGTGGGAGAGGAACTCAGGCATGACCTTTGGCATTACATTAGTCAGTGACCAAGCCCTTAGCCAGATTGCGATCATTTCTTTACATGCCTCAGATATATGAAGAGCACCAGTGGCCAGCAAATTTCTATTTTTATCAAAATTAGATTTTAAAAATAGACTTCAGTTGAAATAATGTTTTCTATCAAGCCCTAAAGAATCCCCAATAACTGTTGACCTGATGCCAAGACTAACAAGACCTCGTTTTGCAGCAATCACTGCTATTGTTTTATATGTTGTAAGGGTTTCTACTGGAATATTAACATGCCATTCTTCCTTTCTGGTGATGGAACAAATAAAAGTGGCTCTGTAGCAGGTTCTGCTCCCACTTGTGGATGAATGGCTTCTAATAAAACCTCAGCCTCACAAAAGAAGGGCAACAAAGAATGTGTGCAAGCTTGGTTCACCTGCCTGGTGTGGACTGTTTTCACATTACGAAATACATACTCCCAGATAGACACATGCTTCCCTTCCTCCTCTAAAGCCTTGGCCGTTTTATTTATTTATTTTTATTTTTTAAATTAACATATAATGTATTATTTGCCCCAGGGTACATGTCTGTGAATCATCAGGCTTACACATTTCACAGCATTTGCCATAGCACATACCCTCCCCAATGTCCATAACCCAGCTACCCTATCCCTACCCCCCCTTCCCCCCAGCCACCCTTAGTTTGTTTCGTGAGTTTCGGAGTCTCTCATGGTTTGTCTCCTTCCTCATTCCATCTTGTTTCATTTCTCTTCTCCATTCCCCACCCCGCCCTGCCTCTCCAATTCTTCATATCAGAGCGATCATGTGATAATTGTCCTTCTCTGACTGACTTATTTTGCTTAGCATAATACCCTCTAGTTCCATCCACGTCTTTGCAAATGGCAAGATTTCGTTTCTCTTGATGACTGCATAGTATTCCATTGTGTGTATATATATATATATATATATATATATATATCACATCTTCTTTATCCATTTGTCTGTTGATGGATATCTAGGTTCTTTCCATAGTTTGGCTATTGTGAACATTGCCACTAAAAACATTCGGGTGCATGTGAACCTTCGGATCACTACATTTGTATCTTGAGGGTAAATAACCAGTAGTGAGATTGCTGGGTCATAGGGTAGCTCTATTTTCAACATTTTGAGGAACCTCCATACAGTTTTCCAGGGTGGTTGCACCAGCTTGCATTCCCACCAACAGTGTAGGAGGGTTCCCCTTTCTCCGCATCCTTGCCAACATCTGTCATTTCCTGACTTGCTAGTTTTAGCCATTCTGACTGGTGTGAGGTGGTATCTCACTGTGGTTTTGCCTTGGCCATTTTAAAGGTCAAGCAGTGGCTATGAAGTCACCCAAACACAAGGGGCGCATCTGAGTTCTCACCCTGGGAAGGAGTGAAGAACAGTAAGAGGAACGGCTCTGGACGGATGGAAGGCAAGGAAGTTATGTGCTCGCATTGCTCTCTGCAGCAGGGGGTTGGAGGCATTCCTGCACCCTGCCCATTTCAGCCTCCAAAATAACAGGCCTCCAAAACTGGGAGCAGCAACAGACACAGGGTAGCTCTTTCTGGAGTATCTGGTCCCCCAGATGGAGTCCTCTAGCCTCAAAGAGACGTTCATTTCTGGTTCCCACTCCAGTAGCAGCGCAAGATGGGAGCAGCCAGCTTGTGGCTGGATTAAATAAGCTGAGGAATTCTCGTACAGGAGGGACTCCGGTAATGAAAAACATTTGTGTAATAATGGGATAGGCACTCAAGTCACTTTAGTTTGAATATTTAAGACAGGACCTTATATATTTTCCTCAAGGTGGTAAAGTACACACCGAGTGCGAATGTAAAGATATACCCCCATTCCAAAGGGAGATGTACGTAGAATTTGTCTATACAATCCTTCCTGCCAGCCAATGAACAGAGTTTATACAAGAATGAAATCAACTGAACATATACTTAATGTAAGGGCCACTTATGCTGTATGTTAGCTATTTAAAGATGAATAATATCCCTATCCATGAGAAGGTAATGGTCCCCAAAACTCTGACCACTGGGAACATTTACTACTGGCATCACTTGGCCAAAATATTTTGCCCGAGCCTTGTCACTGTCTCATGAGCCGAAACTCTGAATGACAATTGTTTTGACACAGATTTAACAAGTATTGTCATAATAGCAATATATCAAATATGATAAGAATGTGGCACCACCATCATGTTCTAGGCATTGAACCCAGTGATTTGGGGGAGCGTTGAACTTCAAACCTCCCCAATCCAGCATCTACACTGATTTCAAGTGTTCTTTGCTTGCTTATTAACTGGGTCCTTTGGTAAACCCAAAGGTTCTATTTACTGGTATTCGTCCCTCTATCTTTCAGCTAAAGGAGCTTTGGTATTTGAGCAAGAAACCACAGGCATAAGATAGATATTCTAGATCAAAGAGAAAGAGGTTCATTCAAGAGTGTCCTCATCACTGGCGGGTAGGGGTCAGATGTGGGTCAGTTTCCTTTCATATAACCTTCCTTTAGTTCAGGTATTTATAACCTTGAGTCCTGGGAAGTATGAACTTCCTAAAGTTGTGTGCAATATTGCATGTGAGTGGAGGTATTTTACTGAATTATTAAAGTCTGCCTTAATCAGTTTGGGTGTGGTGAAAATGAATTTAAGGATCATTTCTCCTTTGCCTCTGCTGGAGAAATAGACAAATTTCCTTTTTCACTGTTCCTAGGTCCTAGTTCTGCCCTAAAGATCACCTCCGTCCCCTTATTTGCTGAGGACAGAGCTGGGAATTGCCTGCAAGGGGAAAGACAAGGAAAATGTAGTAGGTGATGGGGCTAGAATGAATCAGTGGCCATAGAAAGAGCTAGTTCCCAGGAATAGAAGTGGGAGAAAGGGAGTGAGGGGAGAGGGGCTGTCGATTTAAGCTCTTCTGACAACAGAGCTCACACAGAGCAGTCCAGAGGCATCAAGGCCTCACATGAGAATGGTTGGAAATGTGTTTCCTGCAGAAGCACCTAGAAAGTCTGATCACAAGTGCTGCAGACAGGGAGCTCAGCACAGATCCCTGAGCGGAACCAGACATTATCACCTGCACCTATGAGTGAAGGACAGAATCCGCAAGAGTATTGGACTGAAATCCTGAGGCTCCCCTACATATTTTGGTCCAGGTTTCCTGTAGGGTCTCAAGTGAATAAGGGGGAAGAATGAGAAACACCCTCCACAAATAATTGAACTCAGATTTCTCAACCACCTGGTGGGTGGAAGGCTGAGTCAGATAGGATTTAGAAAAATTAAGGATGAGGCATTTCTTACACTTCCAAGATCACAGAGCAAAGGCAAGCCAATTACATGCATATATACACTTTCTTCTAGGAAAAGTGCCCAGAACTTTCATCCAATTCTTAAGGAAACTTAAACTTTAGGAGATAGGTGGTGTTTTTAGGCTGGGCTCTCTAAGATGAGGATTTAAGATTTGTGATCAAGTGATTTATTTAAAAAAAAAAGTGTTTCTAGTGCTTCTAGAGGAGACTGACAATAAAGTGGGAAGGCAGAGGAGAGGAGAGGAAGCCAAGCAAGATTGTAGTTTCAGGCAAAGCTCTACAGAGGGGGGCTTCAGGCCACAGGAGACCTCTGGGGTATAAGTTGCACTTCCAAGTAGGACCAACTGAGGCAAGAGAGTTGGGCTCTCACACCTGCTTCCTTTGCTCAAGGGCCATGGGCAGGGCTATGGAAAATAAATTCCCCAGCACTTTGGGCTGAGGGCTCTCTGCACTAGCTCTGGTGGGAAGAAGGGCAGATTTCCGAAGAGCTTCAAATGCTGTCAATTAGAATCAAATGCACAGCAAAGGAATGAGGGAGTGCGTGCAAAAATGGGTAAGGAACCCCAAAAGGAAGCTGGGGGGATCTGGGCAGGAGCACCAATATTGTCCACTCCTTCCCCTGAAAGGTGTTCACAAAAAGGCTGTGGTAAGCCAAGGGTCAGAGACTTGGTGCCCCAAGTACGGCCATGAGAAGGTGAAGGAAAGAAGAAACCCAGCCTGGGGCAGGGCCAAGAAGAGGGAGGCTATGTGTGTGTAAAGAGGAGAGCTCCCAGGACCCATGTGTCTGTAATCCAGTAGATCTGTTCCCCATCCTTCTGGAAAATGTCTCCTCACTGGGCATACGGTGTCTCTGCTCTAAGACTCCGTCAGTCTCTCCCATGACTCAAAGCCTCTCAGTGGTGTTTCTCCCGTTTGGTCCCCTTCTATAGACACTGCTGGGCCTTCTTTCCTGTTCCCTCCTCCTCCTGCTGCTCAATGCCCCTCTTCCAATATCTGTCTTCGAGGTCACCTCACTAATGTCTTCCTCTTTAACGTCGAGAAGCGGAATCCTGTGTGTTGCAGTCCTAGTCCCACAAAGCTGTGCCTAGTGCGTCTCCTTTCCATAGCCCAAAACGCCCGTGGAAGGCGTGCTCCAAAGCAGGGCCAGCTCACTCCCTGAGAATCTGTAGTTGGCTCATGTGATTTCCCCATCACTCACACACACACACACACGGAGACCGAGGCCACTTAACTAGTCAGTGACAGAACCAGACAAAATCTCAAGTTCTTCACTCTCTCGCCCTTATCCCACACCTCCTAACACACGCTGCCTCCCTCACCTTCAAGTAGTTTCTATCAATGGCAATAAGTATAAAGGACTATCTTGGGGGAGGCAATTCAAGCTCAATGTCAGAAGCATTCCACAAATATGTGGAATTCTTTTTTTCTTTTTTTTCTTTGAATCTGTGAGGCTGAGGCACATGGTGAAAATGTGGGGAGGCAGAAATTAGCATACATTCCAAAATGAAGGGGCCTTTCCAAAAAGTAGCAGCCGATCCTGCAGGGCTGAAAGGGACTGTTTACAGAAACTATTAACTTGAAAACCTTGTAGGGTCGGTGAAAACACTTCCTTTGCTGAATATTTTCTTATTAATTTTGCCAAAACCATAGGGTGGATGAGAAAGTCAAAAAGGGTTTCAAAGAGATAAGCGTATTCACTTTCGTACCTTCAGACAGGAAGAGGTGGTCTTCCATTTCCAGGGAAGGAAGGGGAGCACCCGCGGTCACAGTGGTCTTCGTACTGGCTCAAGGGCCACATAGGGCTCGAGTCCTCTGGCGGCTCCTCCAAAGCCACACCTGACACGGTCCCTCATGGATTACAAAGCATTGTTCACACATGGGACTTGGTGTAATCCCCACAGCATCCTTCAAGGCAGTAAATTACGACCTCCTCTTACAAATAGGGAGGCTGAACTTCTGAGAGGTTACCTACAAGCAACCCACGAGCATGTGTCACAGTTGAGACCCAAATTCAAACCCTCAGCTCCAAACCCCATGCTGCTCTTTTTTTCTTAAACCACTCTGGGCAGTTACCGTTCGGTAAGTCTTGTGAGGTCACTGATTTGGATGTTACGGCAAAAGGAAAACCCACCTGAACTATAAATCACTGTGGGTGGGATCTTATCTTTATAAAACCAGAGGTCTTGGCTGCACTGGGGCGGAGTGTCCCATGCCGCCAGGGTGTGGGTGGGTGCTCCGTGCCAGGATCACTTCCAGGGACGCAGCAATGACCAAAACAAAGTCCCTGCCCCCTGGAATTCACATTCTAGTGGGATGAGACTGAATGGAAACAGCTAATGAGATAAAATACGCAAGTGGTAAGTATTATGGAGAAAAATGAAACCGAACAAAAAAGCCTCTGGAGAGTGTGTGTGTGTGTGTGTGTGTGTGTGTGTCTGTCTGTGTGCCTGTGTAGAATATGGTTCTATTTTACTTATTAGGGGTTCAGGAAGGCCATCAGATAAGGTCATATGTGAGTAGGGATCTGAAGGAAGTTAAGGAGCAAGTTTTAGGGAGATCTGGGGGAAACCACTCTGGACAGAAGAAACCACAAGTACAAAGGCCCTAAGGTATGAGCTGGGTGAGTCTGAGGCACAGGAAAGAGGCCAGTATGACTAGGGAGAGTCCAGCAGGCCTGAACTTGCTTTTATGGAGCAAAAAAAAAAAATTCCTAAGAGGAAAAAAAAAAAGTGCACCTTTCTGGAACATAAAGAAAAATACAAAATTGGGTAAGTGCTATAGAGGGGCGTAAATCAAGTTTTATGGGATTGCAGGGGAAATCAGGGGGGCTTAGAACTACAGTCAGAATTCAAATCTCTAGTCCAAGATACTGAATACTTTTTTGCACAGTAAAATGTACTTTTCAAGTTATTTCTCATGTGGATTGCCAATATGAAAATCAATGGAATCACAATACTCCTGTTGAAGTAAGGGTGTGGAGGGTTGGCTCTTCCAACGTTGCCTTCCTCTTCCTCATCTCTAGCCACCGAGGTACCTTTATGGAACCCTATGGCTCTAAGTTTGCCCATGACTGATTTCGTCAATTTCGTTTATTTTACAAAAAGAGGAATCCGAGGCCCACAGAGGGACTCTTATTCTGATATCTCCTGGAGTGAAGTCCACACTGGTCTGTGCATTGGCCCCCAATGCTGATGACCACGGATCCGGACCCCACCTCCCTTTGGAGACCTGGGCCTGACTGACCAAGAACCCCACTGCTCTCCACCTTTCCCTGTACCCGATGCTCCCCCAGAGCGGTTGCTTCTCTCTGCTGCTGTTCAAGGCTGGACCCAGGGCTCTGGGGAGCTTCTCTGTGAGGCCCCCTCTCCCCAGCAATAATTCCACCTGTGGGACAGTGCATCTACCCCTCCAAAGGGGCAATCTGGGACAATTAGAACAGAGAGGTCCTTGCACTTCAAATTTGATTTTTGAGTCCAAGTGAGACAGTGGTCTTGAAACTTGGATTTATTGGGAGAACTGACCTCTTGTCACACAGAAATCATGCCAATGAAACTGCTCTGCACTTACACTCTGAAAACGCCCAGCACACCCTTGACTTTCTGCTTCGCACCTCGTATATTTCTTTACTTAGATCCTTTTCTGGTAAATTCTGTTCCTCCTTCTGGGAAACTAAATTCGCTTCCATTTTGATACTCCCTCAGACTTTCCCAAGCAGAATCCATTTGATCTTGTGTTCCTGGAGCACCTTCTCCGTACACTTATTAGAGCTCTCTTATAGCACTGGAAAAACATGTTTGCCTGTCTTTCCCAATGGCTCTGAGCTGCTCTTGGGAATAAGAAACATGTTGTATTGGTATTCGATGCCGCTAGCACACAGTTCTTGGTTCTTGATACGTTTGTTGATTGATGTAATCCAGCACTGCCTGAGGTTATGAGAAATGAAGATTCTTCTCCATCATAAACATTTTGAGAAATGGCCAGCTAGTGATAAGCCACCAATTATTTTCTTGGCCAACTCAATAACTTATTGAAAAGTAAAATGATGGGGTGAATACTCTACTGTTGGTCATTGGAAGCTTCTGATGGATGGCCCCAGCATTCGCTTTTGGTCTACTTCAGTTGCATACCCTCTGACACATACTTCTGTTTGTCCATGTTGGCTCGTCCCTGAGGCAGACATGTTGCCATATCCAGCAATGACACATTCTCCCTCATGCCGGCCACAGCCCCTGGTAACTGTCAGCCTTTCAGATATGACTGACAGGAGTGAAAAGCAAAATCTGTGGGGAAACCTACGAAATCAGGCCCCAGTTCTCCTTCTCTCTCTGTATAAAAGATAATATGTTTTTTGAGCATTGTGTGGTGAATCTCACATGATCCTGAGACAGGACTCTACCAGGAGAGAACTGATTTTTCTCACAGACATGTGGGCCTGGCTAGTGACACTTCTAGCCTGTCAGCACTGAAAGAAGGGCCTAACTTCCATTTCCCAAACTCACACTACACATGAAGGTTACACAGGAGGGTCACTCCCTTTCAACAATGGCAACACAACCAAAGCCATCTCAACTGCGGGAGTTTATAAAAACTAGATTATCTCCGATCTATTTTCTTGAGCCAAGAACCAAACAACTTCGATAACCCAAGTCAGCTCTCACATGTCTCTTGATCCCTGCTTTGTCCAGATTTTTCAGATTTTGTATTGAAATATGAATCCCCCCTCCCAACAGATCGCCTGCCTAGTCATTTCTAGTTCTCACTTCATGCTTAACCCAAAGCGCAATCTTCTTGCTTTTCATTTATAAGCATTTATTTAATCACATGGGATTTGCCATGTTTATTGTCAAACAATTGATCTTTTCTTCTTAAATCCTTCTAGGATTTCTATCTAGCTGATGTGGCTTTCATGTTTCTGACAGAAATAGCAAACAAGAACACGAGAGAGATTTGTATCGTGCTGAAATGTGGAGTGTCCAAGGTTATCACTAAAATGCACTTGAGACATGACCACAGAGGAAAGAACATCTGAGGAGCTGTTTGGGGAGACGAGTCGCATGAAGGATGTTTATTTGCATTTCCAAATTTCCCTTTCTCTGGATTTATTTACGTTTCATTAATATGAAGTTACCTGACCCGAGTAACATTGTGTCCCACATAGTTTGCTAATTTGACTTTTGTAAGCAGCCAGGCAGCAAAAATGATTCTCAACAAGCTCTTGGTTGATGTGAAGCTACATATTTATGGAATTAGAGAACTTGCCATAAAAGTTGTTCTTTAAACGTAGTATTTCAAAGGTACCAGAGTTCATTCCTGGAGGAAAGTGGGTAACTGACCCCTGCTCCCTTAGGAAGGGGCTCAGGTTTGTTATATATTATAACCTAGAAAGGTGGAGGACAGTTTCCAAGGGCAGGAGTGGAACTGTGGGGTTTTAATTCCCCAGCTGGACCAACTTCAATGGGCTTTAGCCTTGATTCTTTCCAATTTGCATTAGCTAGGTTCTAATTAAGCAGGGTTCATTTTAATGAAGTCAGAAGCCAGGTCTTGCGTTCTCTACCTAGACTTTCAATATTGCAGAGGTTTTTTTTTTTTTTTTTTTTTCCTTAATTAAGATGAAGAATTCCTTTTGGCTTGCACAGCCCAAATTTTCCATTTGTTCCACTTAGAATGCCAGTTGGCTCCCACCTTTTGCAACCACGTGCTTCAGGCACAGCTGGACAATTTATGACCTACTACTTTGGGTTTAAAAAGGTGCAATATCCTTGGGAAACAATCCTAATAACTTGGATTCCTATTTACTCTTGCCCGTCATCAGTCTGTTCGAAGCTACAACAAGCGAGAGGAGGAGGCGAGGAGCAAGGAGGTTTCGCAGCAATGCTTCCAGAAAGATCTCTCTCCCTAAGCCCAGAGCCTGAATTCAACAAAGACGGATAATGAGAGTAGATAGGAAAAGTTCTCCTCACAACAAAAACAAAAACAATCTGTGGTGATGGATATTAACCATCACTTTGCAATATACTATTAAATCAATATGCTGTACATCTGAACCTCATATGTCATCTGTCAGGTGTATCTCAATAAGAAGTCAGAAAACTTAAAGGAAAGCCTTGATATATTTGATATTGCCATCATATTTGACATGGACATTATGTCCTTGCTGCTGTAAGTTAGTCTTTAACAAACTTAAGTCTCACCCAATGCTAAGTATGCAGTAGGACCTTAACAAGTGTTTGAATTGAGTAAAAAAAAAAAAATCAAAGAATTTCCAGAAAAATGTTTGGATGTAGCAGCAGTGTCAAGTTGCAATAAATGATTCCCAGTGCCGGCCCTCACTTGCCGACCCTCGTCTGGAGTGACCAGTGGCTCCTCCTTCTGGTGGGGGCGGGGGGCACAGCCCTTGACAACACTGGCTTTCCCTCCCAGCTCCTGCCTTGTTCCTCCACTTGGGCGGCCCCAGCACCCAATGCCGAGCTTGGCGGCAAGGCCAACATTATGCTTCTGGAGCCGCAAAGACCGAAACAACCACTTAAACGACCAACAGTGTTTGGATCTCTGTGTGTCCCTCGCCTTGTCATGCTCCCTAACAGTCTGGAATCCTGGCTTCTCCGCCATTTAGTATCAGGTGACCAGGAGCAAGTTACTTAACCTCTGTGTGCCTCAGTTTTCTCATCTCATAATATCTTTTCAGGACGCCTGGGTGGCTCAGTCAGCTAAGCATCTGCCTTTGGCCCAGGTTGTGACCCACCGCTGCTCAGTGGAGAGCCTACTGCTTCTCCCCCTGCCTGCATTCCCCCTGCTTGTGCATATTCTCTCTCTCTCCCTCTGACAAATAAAATCTTTAAAAAAAAATCTTCAGAGTATTTTTGCTTCAATGTTTATTTTGTGATCATTTCAAGCTTACAGAAAAGTTGCTAGAATCAAAGAAATCCTATTTTTTTAATTTATTTTTTTAGATTTTATTCGACAGAGAGGAGGAAGGGGTAGAGGCAGAGGGTGGGGGAGGGAAGGAATCTCAAGCAGACTCCAGGCTGAGCACAGAGCCTGACACCAGGCTCAATCTCATGACCCTGAGATCATGACCGGAGTGGAAACCAAGAGCTGGAGGCTTAATGGACTGAGCCACCCAGGCGCCCCCCTATTACTCTTTACTCAGATTACTCCCTTGTAGGATTTCCCCATTTGCTCTGTCATTCTCTTTCTTAGCCTCTGCATTTTCTTTCTGAGGTATCTGAGGGTAACTTGCGGCCATGATGCCCACAGGATTGTTCTGAGAGTTAAAGAAATCCGTATATGTGTGATACTCAAAATAGTGCCTGGTACACATAATACACTCTCATAACATATTAGCTCTTACATTTGATTTTTAAAGGCCTTTCTAAGGGCGCCTGGGTGGCTTAGTCAGTGAAGCATCTGCCTTTGGCTCAGGCCATGACCCCGGGGTCTTGGGATTGAGTCCCACGTTAGGCTCCCTGCTCAGCAGGGACCCTGCTTCTCCCTCTCCCACTGTCTGCCTCTCCCCTGCTTGTGCTCGCGCTGCACACGGGGCAGCCACCAAATCACTAGACTTTGAGGGGCCTGTAGAATGAACCCATGGATCTAGAAAGGCCTTTTTATTTATTTGGCAATCTCCAGTATGCTGGGGGCCCATCCCGCTGACTGCCCCTCTCAGAGATTTATGCCAAATTCACTTATTTTCAAATGTGTGGGATTTGACTGACCTAAAACATTTTCTATATTGTATGTATCTGCCCTTGAGCACTGGTATGGACTATATCTGCTCTAAATTCCTGTGTTATTAAATCCCCAAAACTTTGGTATTTCATCTTCATCCCTTACAAAACTATTGCACTCCTGTTAACCTAGTATTAAATTGATCAGTTGTGACCAGAAGGCCAAACTCCAGTCTTTGTGTTCTTTAGGGAAGTGATAGGAACAGATTTCTAGGAAATTCAAATTTGACCCTTGGAACAAAACTCCCCTAAGCAGCTCAAATGCCCATCATTGCTGTGACTCCAAATGTCTGTGCTTCTGAGTCCCAAACAATGTCGATTAGCCTACTGCCTTGTGTGCCCTTGGCCTTGCTTTACCTTTAAGCCGAGCCAGAACTTTCCTTCCTCACATCCACCCTGGGATCCTTCACTTCCTGGTTTCTTGCCTCATCACCTCATCCAGATCCTGCTGTGCTGAATTAAGTGGGGAAAAAATACTGATTCAGCTTCAGCTCTGGGTACCCAGATTTAGCTCAGACAAGAACAGAAAGATTGTCCCATCCATAGCAATTTAAAAAATCATTCCACTTGAGTCATATACCAGAAAGAAATCAAATCAGAGGCATCTGGTGTCCAGAAAGACCCACTCTTGACTACGGCCAGAATCTAGAAAGTTGGGTGACTTGCCCAGGTGATTCATTGCTCTTTGTAGACAATGAGAACAAGACCCATATGTCTTCCAGGCCCTTTTGCCCAGGATTGTCGTGTGACCAAAACAAATCCTATGATTACCGCAGCAGAGTTCATGCTCTGTGCCAGCTTTTGTGCCAGACAATGTCAAGGGAAGGGAAAGGAGGCAAAGTGGGTGCCTCTTTCACCCCAAGATGAATTCCGTTTGTGCGACTGAAACCAACCTTGTCTCGCATCCCTCTCCCCGGGGAGCTGGGGGGAGGGCAGAGGGAGAGGGACAACCAGATTCCCTGCTGAGTGGGGAGCCTGACACAGGCTCAATCCCAGGACCTGGAGATCATGACCTGAGCCCAAATCAAGAGACAGACTCCCAACCAACAGAGCCACTCATACACCCCAAGCAGCTACATCTTTACCAGATTAGAATAAGCAGAGATTTTGTTCTATCTATTTAAACCCATGTGCATCTGAAACTTCAACCAAATACTGTGTGTGTGTGTGTGTGTGTGTGTGTGTGTGCCCTCCACCTTAGGCAAAATGCCATAGAAATGAATAAGACAAAATCCTGGTTGGGTAATTTGGTGTTGTGCCAGGAGACACAGCTTTCTTTCTGGAAAAGGCTCAGGTTTGAGACTGGCTCTAGTTCCTTTTTCCATAAGGTCTGAACTTGTCAGCTCCACAACACAGAGGATTCATTTGTCACCCTGGCATTCATGTGAGGATTGAATTAACGCTGGTGTCTTGAGGAAATTTCATTAGCAAATTTGGGCTAGTGGTGATTTTGTGGTTTCAGCTTTCTTTCCTTATTAATTTTCTACAACCAGCTTACAGTTGCTGAATCCAGACATCGAAGCATAAAAGTCCCCAGACCCAGCAGAGTTAGGTGTATACAGAATGAGAGAGCCACTGCCAATGATTCCCAGGACGTCAGAGGCCAGGTTCAAGGCCTTGCTGTATTGTGCGTAGCAAGCATCAGCTCAAGAAGAGGCCAGCAAGGAGAGCGGGGCTCAGAATCCCCTCTGGTGACCAAGCGTGAAAACAAGCTTCTCTAATCACAAAGTGGTGAAAACAAGGTTGTGTGGACACCTCCCTTGGTAAATGATTCCACAGCAAAATTAAGCAGGTCATCTCATTCTAAGACGTAGAAAGCAAAAGAACAATGGGTTAGATGGAAGTTCCGATGATCTCATTGGAGCTTCTGGACCTCTCGGGCAGGTAACTGGCTCCTACGTGTGTCAGAATCCTGGCAGGAAACAAAGAGGACATTCTGCTGAGACTTTGAAAGAGGTTCTAGTGACGGATTTCTTCAGAAACCGCGATGCATGTTGGAGAACCCCGTGACAAGCAATTCAGGAAGCTGTTACCATCCCTATGCCTGAGTCGTTGGGGGGACTAATGTTACCAGAGCTTGGTGAGAGTCACAGCCAGGGAAGGGGGCAACCCAACAGGAGATGTGACCATGGAAGAACGTGGCCACTGTCAAAACGGTGCCAAGGCAAAGAGGGAGGGGCAAGAGGAACATGCGTTAGCCTGTCTCGCCCTGTCCTCTAATGGCCTCCTCATACTGTCCCCCAGTGGTCAAACCCCCCTGCAACCCAGAGGGCAAGGGACCCTGGGACATGGAGCTCACCGAGGCCAGGCTCTTCGAGCACGGAGCAGGGCAGAGAATGGGTTCGGCAGGCTGGCCAGCTGACCTGTGTCTCTATGCAAATGTGTTCTCTTGGTTCTCTGTTTGCCCAGACTAGTTCTGTTCTGAGCATTCTCTCTCTCTCTCTCTCTCTCTCTCTCTCTCGACTCCAATTTTCTTTACTTTCACTGTTGAATCCAAAAGAGCTCAATAATAGAAGCCAATTTACAAATTAAAATACAAATAAGCAAGTGCTTCTGTCTGCTATCCAGGCATATTATAAACTTATTACATGTTTACTAACTCATCACGTACACTGCCAGGAAGGGAGAGATTTTAATCTAATTTATGAAAAAAATAGGCTTGGGGCGCCTGGGTGGCTCGATTAAGGGTCTGCCTTCAGCTCAGGTCATGATCTCAGGGTCCTGGGATTGGCCTGCCTGGGGCTCCCTGCTCAGCAAGGAGCCTGCTTCTCCCTCTCCCTCTGCTTCTCCCCCTCCATGCACTGGCTCACTCGCTCTCTAACAATAAAATATTTTTTTAAAAATCTTTATTTTTACAGCAGTTTTAGATTCACAGTAAAACTGAGGAGGTCCAGAGAATTCCCATATCCCCCAGGCTTTACCTATGCACAGCCTCCCCGGCTATCAGAACCCTGGGCCAGAGAATCAAAGAACCTACACTGATACGTCATAATCATACAGAGTCCGTAGCTTACAATAGGGTTCACTCTTGGTGGTGCACCTTCTATGGGTCTCAACAAATGTGTAATATCAGTATTTTCACTGCCCAAAAAACCCTCTCTCCTCTGCCTACTCATCGTCTTGATTTTTAAACATTATAATCAGAAATCTCAGATTATATCCTGAACTTTAGAAAACCTAATTTAAAAAAAAAAAAAAACCTAATATGTTCCTGGCACATAAACAGAACAAAAAATAATTATTGGAAAACGGGATGACATAGGACCACGGCTATAGACACCATTACTAATCTATCAGTTTTCAAAGCTTTAAGATGTAATTTTAACCAGCGTGTCAACAAACATGACTGACAATGTATCAAAACATAACTTTAAATACGGGCTTAGTGGGGGTGACCTTCCTTAGTCCTTGGAAGAAAACACCGACTTTCCCAGCCACTTTACATCAAAACACCCAGGCTCAACTCTCCAGTTGAAACTGTCCAGCCCAAATGTTATTCATATCTGAAGTCAAGTTAAAAGTCTTTTTCCCTCCCCATCTAGAACGACTAACGGCCGAGGGGCGCGGGGGTATAGTTGCTACTTCTCCAGTTCCTGTTTCTTGTCTTAGCTTGGTAACCAGGTCTCAGCCCTCTGGGTCTGACGTGAGAGACGGAGGAAGGAAAAGACCAAGGGACATGTCTTCCTTGATGGCTTTGCTCTTTCTGGGACCCTCATTCAGAACCTCTCCGTTGGGTATTTTGCTCCGGTTCTTTATTAGCAGGTAGCAAATTCTGGTCTAGATGCTCTCCTCTTTCTACCTAATTCTTGGACTGTTTCCCTCAGATGGCCTTAGTTCCTCACTGGCTTTTGGCCAGAGGTTGCCCTCAGTTCTGCCATGTGGGCCTGTCCAACATGGCAGCTTGCTTCATCAAAGCATCCAACCTGGAGGGCAACAGAGGGAGTCCAGCAAGACAGAAATCACCGTCTATCACAGAAGAGATATCTAATCACTTTTGTCATAGTCTGTTCATTAGAAGGAATTCACTAGGTCTAGCTCACACTCAAAAGGGGGAAGCTTACGTAAGGGCATGAATACCAAGGAGTGGAGAGCATCGAGGGCCATATTTGAAAGCTGCTTATCACAGACTTCGAAAGGTTTCGGCTCCTGTCTCTGCCTGACCTACTCACGGCAACACTCTGACAAACGCTGGGATAGAGCTGCCACCTCTCTGCACCCACCACTGGGCTCCTTGGCTTTCCTCGGTTCAAGCAAGGCATTAGTCTTGGGGTCATTAGTCCAACTGTTCCCTTAAAGTACAACACACTCTCCAACTGACTCTTTGATGCTTCCCCTCCTGGAATTAGGAGATATTTCCTCCAACCTCTTTTTCCCCTGTGAGGAAGATGGATAGGAACTCGCAAAATCAACAGTGCTCTCCCAGGAAAATCTGATAAAACCTTCCCTCCCCTATGTCTCCTCTAACTATCCATTTATTTCCCAAAGTGAATTAAGATGCTCTAGGGTTTTAAGAGTGGTGGAAGTGCTTCTCGGGCATTTTTTTTTAAAGTCTTCGTGTGACAATGTGTTTCACACTCACTTTGGGAACTAAGGTCTATCATATTATTTTAGCATCCTCTATTCATTTAAAATCTCCTTGTTGGTCCAGAAGACTGTCAGTAATTTTACAGTACTTACCATTATGAGCATATGTTTTTACTTTCCTGGGGGGGGGGAAAGGCATAGACATCCACTGTCCTAATACTAGAAATCCGTCTTTACAATATGATCATAGCTGTAAACTGATTGCAAATAATTCATTAAAAATACACTAGTTCAGGGCCCCTGGGTGGCGCAGTTGGTTGAGCGACTGCCTTCAGCTCAGGTCATGGTCCCGGAGTCTCGGGATCGAGTCCCACATCGGGCTCCCAGCTCCATGGGGAGTCCGCTTCTCACTCTGACCTGCTCTCTCACTCTCTCTCTTTCCTAATAAATAAATAAATAAAATCTTTAAAAAAAATACACTAGTTCATCCTTTATTTTAATGATTTCATATAATTTTCAAGCTCTATTCTGAGGTAAAGACATTATCTTTTGCTGATTTGCTCACTAGTTGGCATTTATAATGTAATTTCCCTGGGGACAAACAAAGGGGTAGCATGCGGGAGCATATACTCCCCATCGGCCGGGCTTTTGTCTGAGCCCATTTACAATAATGCCTTTTATACACCCATCCAAGACACTTAATAAACTCATTTGGCTTTCTAAGTGCACTGGTTTGTTTCCCTGAGTATGATTTCTACTAACTTAAAAAGCCCCATTATCAGCAGACGTGGATGTTTACTTTCAGAGTTCTCAGAGCCATATTCTTAATTTCTGAATCCGCAAGAAGACATTCCTAGCAAGATGTTATTCTGGTTCAGAAAGGGACTATTATAATCTATTTCATTAATTATTCCCAAGTGCTTAACATCAGGGTCATCAGGTTTGGCTCAGGGCAAGGAGATTGGGAATCCCCCATAAGTAAGAAAAAAGAAAAAATGCTATGTTCACTCTAAGTTCATGAGTTCATGAGATGAAAAAGTCCAAGAAGTAGGTAGAAAGAAGAGAGTTCATACACTAGAACTTGAAACTAACAAAGAACTAGAGCAAAATACCAAATGAAGAGGTTCTGAATGAAGGGTAAAAAAGACTAACATAAAAATTCCATGACACGTTATCGCTGAAGATGTGGTGAGGGCAGCAGAGAGGATAGTCATCACAGAGGCCACTTGAAACTATGAAGAAGGATCCACAGGAGTTTGCTTCTCTCTGAACTCTCTACTAAGCACGGGTCTCAGCAGAACTTGTACTCACCTCCCCTAAGACTTTGTCACAGGAATCAGAAGGTCTGTCCATGAGTCTTTCAAAGAGGGGGAGGAGGAGGAGGAGGGAAATGAACAGGAAGAGAAAAAAAGATGGAGATCGGAAAGAAGTGGAAAGGAAGAAGAAAAGGAGGAGAATTTCCTTGTTACAACAGATAGTACGACTCTTTTCCCTAGCAACAACTCACAGAAAAGAGCTCGACTGGTCAATTCGTTGACTACTTCTCAGTCTATGGCCTACCTGATGCCCCTCCCTGAATCTCTCTTGCTTCCACCTCTATAGTATCTCCAGTCCTAACTTGTTTCCTGACTCTCAGTCTTCTTTGTGAAGTCCACAGCCCTACGCTTGATCATCAAGGTTCTCTCCTGCATAAACTCTTGGCTTCAGCCACCTCTGGGATGAAGCTGATGATTTCAGAGCCTATGTCTTCAGCCTAGATCTTTGTTCTGTGATTCATGTATTCAACAGCCTTTTGAACATCCTTATTCACATGTCTGGCAGACACTTGGAATTCGACATACCTAGTGCTGAACTCATCATCGACACCACTGCCAATCCAGTTGTTATTGTGTAATTTATGGGTGAGATTGGTATCACCAACCAACCACCTTACTGACCAGATCAGAATCTGGGCTCCCCACACCCACACATAACTAATGCATTCCTGTTAATTTCACTGCTTAAATTTCTTTTGAATCCTTCTCACTATTGCCTCCATTTCCTCCCCTGAGCTCTTGGACCACCTCCTACTTGAGGCTGATGTACCCACTTTTGGCTTCTCCAATCGCTTCACCATATGGCAGCTGTGATCCTTCTAAAGCACAAAGCTGATTCGGTTCATGTCTCACTGAAAACGTTTCAATGTCTCCGCCTTGCACCTAATTTCTCTAATGCGATCTAAGAGGACCGTCTCATCGGGTGGTTGTTGCTTGTCTGCAGCCCCTCTAATGCTCTCTGTGCTCCAACAACTCTTGTCAGTTGCTTAAATGCACCAGGCTTTGTTCAAGTTTCAGCCCTTCCGTGCTTTTTCTGTGCCCAAAAAGAGTTTCTGAAAAAATTGTTGGATGAACAAATGCTCGAATATGAAAAACATCTACAATTGCTGGTGATTCTTATTTAAAAAAAAAAAAACTCTGCGGCTTATTATTTTTTTTTTTTTTTGCTTTTGTCCAGGAATATATAAACCAATATAAACAAAGACAGTGTCTCTGTAACTATGACTCCTGTCATTGTAGCAGCAAGAGACCAGCTTAATTCCTTTAGCGTAATTTAATTTTGCCCCTCTTTTATTAAAGTGCATTTATTATACAGAGGGTTTTATGTTCCCTTAAATGGATGCTTGCTGTTCTCTTTGCAAATTGTGTTTCTAAATGTCTGTTCTGCCTAGAACTATTTTCCTATTAGAAGCCCGTTATTATTTTTCTGGGAATGGCAACACGGAGCTCAGTTATTTGTTTGTAGTGGATTCATTCTGGAGATCTGGGGTTTATTTATGCTTCCTCAGACCCTTATTCCATAATAATGCAGAATTCCAATTTTGACCAAACCTCAGGACTTTTGCCTGTGGTCCAGTACATGGGCGGGCGCACGTCATCTCCACCAGTCGCGTCCGCTCGCGGTGTCTAACCGCGGCTCCTCACGGAGGCGGTTAAGCTGCAAAGTGACTACGGAAGCTCACAGCTATTCTACCACAGGTGCTAGCTTCCCCTGTCCAACATGCAGCCACTTACCTTTGATACATATACCAACCGCCAAGACGGTAGCTTCTCGTTTCTGCTTTTTAATTTGAATTATAGACGTCACTAGGAAGGGGATCCAATATGGTTATATCAGGGGACTTTGAATGGAACTGGCTGCAGCTGACTGAAGCAGAACAATTATTCTAAGGCTACAGGGCAGCTTAAGAATTGTTGGGAAGGCTAGAGAACCAAGTCAGTTTGTACACTTTCCCCATGGGTGCAACATCCCTTTGGCTTTGCAGTTTTTGTTTGGAAGAAGACATCCCCTCAGCGCTGCTGGCTTGGCCATGGGCACCCTGAGGCTCTGTCTCACAACAGCTACTGCCACCACCAGACAGGATTCCTGCAAATCTTGCTTCGGGAAGCGCCGGTCTCCAGTTTAAAATGTAGAGCAGTGGGTGGCGTCCCAGGAGCCTGGGGACAACCAAGGAGCTGCCATGTTTGGCTGCTACTGTGGGAAAGCAGCTCAGTGTTCCAGAAGATATCACAGATAGGAAATTCCCAAGCACAGGAATCCGGTTTCAGATGCCAGGCGGGCGGGATAATGACAAATGCCGACTGCAAGGAATTTCCAGATTAAAGCTTCCTTGAGATATTTGAGATGGCCCTGCCCACAACACTTGTGATTTGGTCTCTCTAGTTTCCTTGAACTGGCTCACTGAGGCAGTGATCCGTAATTCGTCACATCTAACATGCCATCAGTAGTGGACCATGCTAGAGTGCCCAGGGGGCTCAGTTGATTGTATCTGCCTCCTCCTCTGGTCAGGACCCCAGAATCCTTGGATTGAGCCCTGCCTCAGGCTCCCTGCTCAGAGGGGAGTCTGCTTCTCCCTCTCCCTCTGCCCCTCCCCACCACTCATGCTCTCTCTAGCTTTCTCTCTCTCTCTCTCTCAAAGAAATAAAATCTTAAAAAAAAAAAAGTCATGCTATGATTTTATGTAGCCCTAGAGAAATGCTACCAAGTTACCTATGATTTGTTAAAAGATAGCTTCCAAAAGTTTAAAGAACACTGTCATGCAAATTTAAAATACATATGAGATTTTATTTAACTCATCAGTTATTGAGGAAACCAGTAAGATGATAAAATAAGTCCAAAGAATTTGAAAAGCTAGGTATATGGAGGCGATTTGATAAGTTGCTGGGGCAGGCTTTACAAAAAAAATAGTTAATGTCGGACACAGTTATTGCCTTAATCATTGGGCTTATCTGTTCCACTGAATGGAAATTATTTGCATTTTTACTGGACATAAATCTACAAAGTAACCTCTGCCCCCACAGAGCTGTAAAACAGCCAAGTAAGTAGAAAATCAAACCTAGCGTGGCATTGGAAGAACATTTAGTAATCGCTTTTGTCTATTTCCAAGTTTGGGATAATACTTTTTAACAGTTTTAATGCTTTTGTATCAGTTAGAACTCTCCTGGACTTAATTAGAATAAAGTTTTATATCAGCAGCCAGTGCATCAAAAAGAATGTTACTTCAATAAACCAGAGAAGTCTATGCATTCACATTCAAGGTCAAGTTCTTACAACTTATTTTTCTAACCAGAGTCAGCAAAATTGGTATTTTTCTGCCCATTACTCTTTCCCCCACCATCAAGAGCATGGGCTGTACAACATTTCTTTGGAGGGTTCCACTCTTTTCTCTGAAATCTTCTTCGGAGAGGCTGATATCCATTCTGCAATTTTGTTTCCTTTTTAAATTTTTATTGTAAGAACACTTCACATGAGACCTAACCCTCTTTACAGATTTTTAAGTATATAATACCATATTGTTATCTGGACCGTTCTACAATCTTGATGCTGAAGCATTCTTGACTTTTCCAGGTGTCAACAGAAGATTATAAAGCAAAACAAACACTCCTATTCCTTCCTCAAATTGTCCTTAAATATTTTTTTCTCCCTGTGGAGAGCTTACTGTTTAAATGGCCAAGTTTATGAATGTAGAGCTAAATAGCAACCACGTTGTCACTGTTTCTTAGCCACAGACGCTGTAAGACCATGAATTGTTAAGATGCACTTCAATTTCATAGCTGCTATAAGGTAACAGGAATGATGAAATGTAGACAGATCTAAATATATATATTTAGATATATATGTGTGTGTTTTAATTTTGTATCATGCAGATTTTTTCTTTTGGGGGGGTATCAAAATTGAGATCTAGATGAGGCAGAGACTGTCAAATATCCCCCAGGATACATTTCCCCTTCTTCATTTTAATAAAAGCACACCCCTCCCCCCTGAATTTTAGCAGGACAGTGACTATCCAGCTAAATGTACATTTCCCAGCAGGCACTGCATAGAAGTATGGCCATAAACTTCTTTTCTTTGCCCTTGCCCGTAAATCAGAAGGACATGGTACTGGGAAATCAGGTTCGATCATGTGAATGGAGCCATCCTCCCCATTGGTAGAAAAATAAGAGCGAAAGAACCAAGTCACTGAGTGACCCCATGGGGCAGAGATTCCTAACTGCTTTCTTACACAGGAGAGAAATATTGGTCAAGTCACCAGCCTAGCCCATACCCTACATTACTAGGTCCTATAATTATGATTTTTCTAGACTATTTTGGCTTAACTTCTCTGTGCAGGGGTAGGACTAGGCAATTTTAGATGAAGGCAGGCCTGGACATATCTGATGATTAGAAGTCCAGAAAACTTCAGAAGCCAAGTTAAACCTGAAGTCAATTCAACTATAACCTAAATACTCCTTAGGCTCCAGGAGCTGCTGGTGCTGGGAAGGGTTTGTGGGGTTTTTTTGTTTTGTTTTGTTTTGTTGTTGTTGTTACATTTTGTCCCCAACTCCACCATATTATTGGGCATATGCTACATGACAGGAATCCCAAAAAAGAATTTCTACACCTTGGTCCTCAGTGATCAGCTCTCCTTCCTGACCAATCAGTCTCAGCATTGCCACAGGGCCAAACCTGTCCTGTGCATTTCACCCCAACAAGTGACTAGTAGGCTGCCCTTCTTCCCTGCAGCTCGGCTTCACAATATGTTAAAGGGAAAGTAGACTGTGGTTTGAAGGGAAGAAAAAAGCAAGGCTTAGTGTCTACCAGATTTCAAAATACATTATAAAACTCGGGATCTCATTAAGGGAATAGGTGGTAAATTACAGAAGAGCACAGAGGGGATCCAAAAATCCGTTCTGTATTATGGGGATTTTGAATAAAAAAGGTATAATTCAAATCAGAAGATAAATGACCTGGGGATGGACACTTCAAAAGAGGCTAACTGAAATTTCTATTTCTAGTTGGACCCTAGAAGAAACTTCATATGGAATTCTAATACTATAAAAACATTGAAAGAATAATTATTTTAAATAATTTGGTGGTTAAAAAAAGCTTCTACAATGTATAGACTCATCCAGTCACTATGTTGTATACCTGAAACTAATATAATATTGTATGTCAACTATCATAATCAAATGATAAATATAAATAAGTAAATAGTTTCTAAATCTCCAAACAAAGCCAAAAGATTAAAATATTTGAATCAAAAATTCTAAGTTTCTTTATGGCACAATATACTATGTGAAAGTTAAAGAGACCTAAATCTATATCCATATTTTAGATAAGGAATTATATACAGAGTATGAAAAAGAGTTCCTACACATTAATAAGAAATAAGAGATAGGCAAATCAAATATTCATGGAAGAAAAAAGACAAATGGCCAAAGAAGACATAAAAAGACAACCAATCTCACTGGAAGTGGAGGGAATGCAAGTCGAAATAATAATGACATATTCTCACTCATCAGATGGACAAAGGTTCGAGGTTGATATTACAATGATGTCCGAGTCAGAGCTCATGCGTGGCTGTGCTGGAAATGGGTGGTAGGTGCCGAGATATTTCTCTCTTCACTCTCAGGGTGATGGGGAGGTTCCTGAGAACCACAGAGCTCCCAGTCCCTTGCTTCCCAGTGCAGAAGCATCTTCTGGCTACTCGGCAATGTGGTGCAAATGTTGTCACTTTGTATGAATGTTACCTTGTGATAAAGCCTAGGTAGGACTGGTCTAGGGTTTGGGAAACAAAACACACTTGGTGCAGCCCTCTTGAAGGATACTTTAGTAGAGCCTCTCAAAATTAGTCATGAACTCTCTTTCATAAGTTCCACTTTGGAGAATCTACACTGTAGAAATGTTCACACATGTGTGTGTATGTGTGTGTGTGTGTGTGTATAAATGTATGTCCATTATAGCATAGTTTCTAGTTGTGAGCCATTAGAAACAACCTAATGTACACTAATAAAGCAATGGTTAAACAAATTGTTATGTGAATATCAAGGAATAATATGCAAGAAATAAAGAAGAAAGGAAGATACATTGAATGATTACAGTACGTATAATGATATTGTAACAATTGTATAACATGATTCCATTTGTTAAGATATATACACACATACACACAACACACACATACGTGCATGTGTTTCTGTCTTGGATGTGTGTGTATGTGTGCATAAAAATTCTAGACAAAGGTCTAAAAAAAATCTCCAAAAATCTTAAAAATGGTTATGTTCCATTTCTGGCCAAAATAACTGAGTTATCAACAGTGGTCCCCACAAAAAATATACAGATAGCACTAATAAATATCTTTAATGTGCTGAAAATACATAGCTGTGCTCAGAAACATGATAAACATTCTTGTGGTACAGAAAAGGAGCAGAAGAACACAGAGGTGAGAAGACTCAGACTTACTGCGCTTCCAACAGGAAATCCCGGGGACTGCAGGAATTCGAGTCAGGCAGAGTAATGGGTCTGCAGGAAAGGAAAGGGACCCGGGTCACTGTTGGAGATGAGAATTGAGAAGCCCAGTGGTGAACGGAGAGCAAAATGGAGCCGTGGCCCCTGGGCCGGACTCCCCCAGCACCCAGAGGAAGCATGAACAGACCACCACGAACTGAGTTAAGATGCCCACTGGCTTACAATTAGAAGCTGCTAGACAATGTCAAGTCACTCGGGGGAGATCTGATTTACAACCAGAGACCAGGTGGGTCGCAGGGAGGCTCTCACATCACCCAGCAGGGAGAGCTAATTTCTGGGACACACACACACACAAACTTCTATTTGAGATGAATTTGCACACTTAAATTTAGAAAGCGATGTGGCCACAGTAGTGACTTTGGGAATACAACCCAACAGTTTTACTATATGGCTATACTAGGATTATTTGCACTAGAGAAAATTGCACATATATACAGAAAAACATATAAACATGCTCACTGTTACGTTGCTTACAAAAATAACAATTGCAAAAAACTGAAATGTCCATCAATAGGGAATGATTAGGCAAAACGCAGTGTATTAGTACGATAGATCACTACACAAAAGTTAAAGTGATTACTTTTCCATGATAAAAATCTCAAACATAAAAGAAGGTAAATCAAGTAAAAACCAAGCTAATTTGCATAACAATACATCTAGCCTGTAATTTGTGTGAGTAAATGTTACGTTGTTTGCTGATTCACTGATGTATTTAAAAAATATGAAGGATACTCACCCACTTCATGATAGGAATTGCCTCTGGAAAAACATCTGGTGTGACAGAGTGGACAAAGAAGATTTCAACTTTATAATGTTTTACTCCTTTAAAATATCAGGAGAAAATGTGAAAATATACTACCTTTGGCAATTTTGAGTAGTAGGTTCACACACAGGTGCTTGCTATATTACTCTCCACAATTTTTTAGTTCCTTCAAAACTTTTCAGAAAAAAAAAACTAAGTGGAGGGGGTTAACATTGGGAGGGTGCAGGAGAAAGGGGAATTTCAGCTCTCACTCTGACATCTCTATAACATTGAATGCACGTAGCTGCCATTTTAGAATCCACAACATAAACCTCAAGCTGAGCACTGAGAAGTGCTACTATCTTACTTTCCAAAGAGAGCATTGAACTTGGAAGACCAAAATGACTCCTAGGGTATACAAGAGAGGCTTAAACCCAGTTATGCCAGCCGGCGGTATACTGGACAGATATCCAGGAGCACAGCAGGCACAAACTAGTCATCGGATCTACTCTGACTCGGTAGTCACAGCTGTCCCTTAGGTTCTCCATGTCTGTGAGCCACATCCCCTCAGGCGCTGTCACATGCCTCAGGCAGGATCCCATTCCCTCTAATCAGATCATGCCCTCAGATATGTCCTCACCAAGTGGTTCTCAACTGGGCGACTTTGCCCTCTAGGGGACATTGGCTACATGGAGGGGCGTCTACTACTGACATCTAGTATGTAAGGGTCAGGGATGCTGTTAACATCCCACAGTGCACAGCAGGACAGCCCCTCACGGTAAGGAGTTATTCATCCCAAAATATCAATAGTGCTGAGGTTGAGAAACCCTGTCCCAAGTCAATGCCTGGACACAGAAGCACTTAGGGACCAAGTCTCTAGCACCATCTTTAAGGGGACAAGGTACAAACCTTGTCAGATTCTGAAACTCCATTCATGCAAATATGGAGACAGTGTCTTTCACGGATATCAGCCAACCCGCACACACTGAATGCTTTTAATTTTGCCAAAGGGTTCTTTTTCCCAACATTTATCACACTAATTACAAGTCACTAGTTTTGCTGATTAACAAAAGTTTTTTGATACCCAGTATGCTACATAGTAAAGCTCCAGCTGTTGATTAAGCTATAGATAGCGGAAGGCCTGGATAGATACAGGAAGAAGCAAATATTTCAGTTTAGCCAGGATTCTGACTCTAAGGCTGGCAAAGCAGGTGAGAGCAAGAAAAGAGAGCTTCACTGTCCCTCTGAGTCACTTTTGTGCAGATCCTCCACAGAGGGGAGAAGCACACTGTAAGCATCAAGCAGGAAGCGTTGAGAACTCCTCCCTTTGCTGCTCCTGTAGATGGATTGTGAATGCCGGCAGACAGCAGGCACCCTCTTCCCGAGCTGTCGTCGTCTTCATCCTGCCGGAAGTGGGAGATACCTCACCCACGTTGATAGAGCTGGACGATGCATTTCCTGAGTCCTCCCACGACATTCTGTTCTTCACTTCACCAAATCCTGCCCAAAGGATTTCAGAGAACCACATGTTTTCTAGATCACTAAAAACCTATACATCTTTCTACAGACCTTCCCTACTACTGCTCAGAAGGGGCTGGGATGGGGGGAGAACTTCAGAGACGCCAACAAATTTTGAGTTTTACAGATCCTCTAAAGGAAGAGGAAACAAAATACATACGCATTTAGGCATGTAGGGGTTGCATCATCATATATGTGTTAAATATACACATTTCAGGTTCTTTTCCTAAGCTGATGAAAAAGGCAACCAAAGCTAGTTATAAAATAGTTATTTAATCAAAGTTGGAAAATCAAGGTATAAGCCGTGGACGTTTGGGATGGAGAAATCTACCTAAATACACAGGTTTTCAAAGTTGGACAAGGAATACGCTCCACATAAAAACTGAAAAAAATTGATTTATATCAAATAGGAAAACATCAGAACCTTCTAGTACATAAATTTGCTAATCACTTTGAAAATCAGGGCTAGAAATCATATATAACTTAGTGGGTGAAATTTAAATCACTTTGTCATCATTCAAACACCAGTGTAGAAGGAAAAAAAAATAATAGCCTTGTACTAAACTATTATTAGTCTCTTTAAGAATGACATGTGGGGCGCCAGGGTGGCTCAGTCGATTAAGCATTTGCCTTAGACTCAGGTTATGATCTCAGGGTCCTGGGATGGAACCCGATGTGGGGCTCCCTGCTCAGCGGGGAGCCTGCTTCTCCCTCTCCCTCTGTGCCTCCACTTGTGTACTCTCTCTTTCCCTCCCTCCGTCTCTCCCTCTCTCTCTCAAATAAATAATGACAAATGGCATTCAAAAGCCAGAACACATAGAGGTCATAAAAACATTTTCATAAGTTATCATTCATAAACACCATGAAAAGTTTAGTGAGCTACAATAAAAATGACTAAGTGATTTAAAGAGTTTACGAATGAGTAATGCACCAAGTGATCAAATACGCATCATGTGTTTCATAAGTAGGTGAGGCAACTCTATAGCTTCCATTAATGAAGAAACAAATTCTAACCATTCACTTATGATAAACCCAATGACCTAACGAAACAGGTGGTATAAAGTGAAGGGAAGGGTTCTCTAGGGAGCACAAGATTTTTTTTAAGAATATTTATTTAACACAGGTAGTGCTGACTCCTTCACAAATATTGACTCATTCAATTTTCATTACAACTAGGTAATGAACAACAACTAGATGATATAAAATACTATTATTATGCCTTTTTTACAGATGAGGAAACCAAGCTTAAAAATGTTGCCTAAGGGGGGCCCCTGGGTGGCTCAGTCAGTTAAGCACTGACCCTTTTAAGATTTTTTTTTTAAGGGGCTCCTGGGTGGCTCAGTTGGTTGAGCGGCTGCCTTCAGCTCGGGTCATGATCCCGGAGTCCCGGGATCGAGTCCCATATCGGACTCCCGGCTCTGCGGGAAGTCTGCTGCTCCCTCTGACCTTCTCCCCTCTCATTCTCACTCTCTCTCTAATAAATAAATAAATAAAAAATCTTTAAAAAAAAAAGATTTTTTTTTTAAGATATTTGAGAAAGAGGGCATATGCAGGGGGAACAGCAGGCAGAAGGAGAGGGAGAAGCAGGGAGCCTAACCCTGCGATCCTGACCCGAGCCGAAGGCAGACATGTAACCGACTGAGACACCCAGGCGCCCGGAGTGCCTGACTCTTAATTTCAGCTCAGGTCATGATCTCAGGGTCATGAGACTGAGCCCAAGTCTGGCTCTGTGCTCATCTTGGAATCTGTTTGGGATTCTCTCTCTCTCCATCTGCACCCCCCCATGACCATGTGCTCTTTCTCTCTGAAATAAATACATCTTCTAAACAAATTTGCCTAAGGTCATACAAAAGACACAAATCTTGAAGAAGCATTATGTAGCCAGGATTTATAAAAACGTGTAGGCCAACTATGCATAGAGTAAAAACACGATCGAATAGGTCTTAAATTTGTTGGAGAAGATGGTTGAATGTAAACAGATTACACAGAAAAACAATTACTTCATTTTAGTGTGGCTTTATCTTTTCCATCAAGAATGATCTTCTATTTGAAAAGGAGAGGACAAACATCATTGGTAGGCGATCAAAGACGTTGATGTAAGGTAGATGTGAAAGAAAGCATCTAATCATGCTAAATGAATTTTGGTCTCTACACCCAAATTAATGAGGTTTTGGCAGACTAAAATAACCTGCAGTTACAATTACAATAACCTTTGAGAAATCATGAAGAGCAAGACATGAAAAATAAAACTGAATATGAGCTGATTTCCTGACTTTTCAAAAATGAAAAAGAGTACTATTGCTCATATCCCTAGAAAAATGTTAGGAGGGATTAGTCAACAGAAGTAGATAAGTGCTTGGAAAGTATACGGTGATTACAGAAGTCAGCACAAGTTTGCAAAGAAAAAAACAGGGCAAGCTAACCTCATTCCTGTTACCGATCAGTGAAACAGCTAGTAGGTCTTCTGCGTCCATGATTCCCCTGTCTCTTTGACAGGACAGGAAATGGCTCAAAAAAGAAAAATCATGTGTTCTATGGCATGCCATGAGTAAACAGCAGGATCTACCCACCTGAATTCCTGATTAGAAGACTAAGGGTTCTAAACTGGTTCAGATGGTTTGAAAATTTCCTCCCCCACACGCAGCCCTCCAAATAGCCCAACTTGACTGTTGTAGCCAACAAAAAGAAAAAGCAACCTAGGCGGGGGATCAGGGGCTACCAGATGATAGATGATGTGGTCAACACAAATAAGGCTACAGACTCCAAATAAATACAGTCCCAGAGGGGCACCTGGGTGGCTCAGTGGGTTAAAGCCTCTGCCTTCGGCTCAGGTCATGATCTCAGGGACCTGGGATGGAGCCCCACATCGGGCTCTCTGCTCAGCGGGGAGCCTGCTTCCCCCTTCTCTCTGCCTGCCTCTCTGCCTACTTGTGATCTCTCTCTCTCTCTCTCATTTATTCAAATGAATAAATAAAATCTTAAAAAAAAATACAGTCCCAGAATTTATAGGCCAACCGAAAGAGCGATATTCTATAAAACCAAAGCTGGTAGACTCACCCTAAAAATAAGTGATGGGAGTCATCTTCAGAACTTCATCCAAGTCTGTTTGTAAATGAGTTTCCCAAAAATTTAAAGAGATTCCCAAACCTGATTATGAGGCCAAATGTCTCAAGCATAATCAAGGTTACCTGCTGATATCACTAATGAAAAGAAAGAAGTAAGCAAATTAAATTGATTAGCATCTGACTATGCAATTCGAGTTACCAGAAGGGTGGTTAGCAACAGGCTTCAAGAGAAAACAGTCAATGAATAAGGATTTGGTGGGGTTTATCCAACATGGTCCAAAATACAGTGAAATTATCCCTGGCACCGATGGCAATTTTTTGTTCATATTTTGACCCTCCCTCTAGCCCTTCTTGTAAAGCCTAGCCTAAGGAATAGCATACTTTTATCTTTCTGCCTAGCATGATAAGGCAAGCATTTCCCCACATAATTAGAAACTCCTCGTAAACACAACTTAATAGCGTCACAAGATCCCTGAATGTGTGAATGCCATGATTTACTTCATTATTGTCTTATTTCTTAGCTCTAAAAAATGCTTCATGATTTTCAATATTCTGCAGGGATGAAAAACTTCAGCTCTCCTTGTATTTTCTCAGGACAGATTCTGGAAATGGAATTATGAGGCCAAGGAATATTGACATTTTAGAGCTCTCGACAAATATAACTAAATTACTTTCCTCTGCTCTCTCATCAGTGTGATTTACTCTTCAAAACAATTAAATCATGGATAATTTAGAAGGTGAAATTACACCTCATTTTAATTCACATTTCTT
Organism: Nasua narica; assembly: GCA_028533885.1. Lineage (NCBI taxonomy): Eukaryota > Metazoa > Chordata > Mammalia > Carnivora > Procyonidae > Nasua > Nasua narica. The sequence continues at coordinate 26,412,561 of CM052811.1, read as the reverse complement.
AATGAGGCTGAACATTTCTCCATATGCCTTTTGATTTTTCTCTTTTGTGAATTGTGTATTCATGCTTCCTATCCCGTTAGGTTAAGTCCTTTTTCTCGTGAATTTGAATAGGCTCTCCCTGGTGAAGAAATTAAGCATTTCTTTGTTGTATATACTGCCAATTATTTTTACCAGTTTTTTCCTTTTGATTACATAAGTTTCTTAATGTTTTATATTTGTACATAATACAAACATTTTTCTTTCCCTCTGTTACTTCTTCTATCACTTCCTAATTTAAAAGCCTTTCTTGGGGCTCCTGGGTGGCTCACTGGGTTAAAAATCTGCCTTTGATAAGGTCATGATCCCAGGGTCAGCAGGGAGCCTGCTTCTCTCTCTCTCTCTCTCTCAAATAAATACAATCTTTATAAATAAAACTTTTCTAACCCTCTGAGTTAAAATAGTCTTCTGTTTTAATCTTTAAAATATTCTTGTTTTACTATGACTAATGATAATACTTCACTAATTAACATAGGATATATTTTGGAATATTGTACAAAATGTGGATCTGAATCCGTTTTCCCCCCACTATCTTCTATTGCCAAGTATCTGCAACTAAAATTTATTAATCTTTCTCACCTTTCTGACTTACGCTTCCTTAGAAATACATTAAATTATCTTAAACAACAGTCTATCTGGGGGCTTTCTATTCTTGTCCACCAATGTATCAGCCCATTTTATATTAGTATTACACTACACTGTTTCAGTTGCAGCATCTTAAAGATTTTATTTATTTGACATAGATCACAAGTAGGCAGGGGGTAGGGAGCAGGCTCTCTGCCGAGCAGAGAGCCCGATGTGGGGCTCGATCCCAGGACCCTGAGATCATGACCTGAGCTGAAGGGAGAGGCTTTAACCCACTGAGGCACCTAGGTCCCCCTAGTTATAGCATTTTAACAAAATGTATAAGTAGGGCTACAAACTCATTTTCAAAAATGTTGTCTCTTCATTTTCTTCTAATAAACATTTGAAATAACTTTTTCAAGTTAAACACACACACACACACACACACACACACACACACACACACACAATGGAATTGTAATTGTAATCTGCTTCACAAGAGACAGCATTGAACAGCATTGAACAGACAGTACTGTTACTCCAGGGGTGCCTGGGTGGCTCAGTGGGCTAAAGCCTCTGCCTTCAGCTCGGGTCATGATCTCAGGGTCCTGGGATCGAGCCCCGCATCGGGCTCTCTGCTCAGCGGGAAGCCTGCTTCCCTCTCTCTCTGTGCCCACTTGTGATCTCTCTGTCAAATAAGTAAATAAAGTCTTAAAAAAAAAAATGAAGTACTGTTATTCCAGGAATAGCATATATTAGAAGAGCAAAAATTCTCCGTGGTCTTCCTGAAACCATCAAACTACCTTGATTTGAGTGTTTGCTAAATAGAAACTTTTGATTATGAATTAGCTCTGAAATGCCTTGATGTCATAAAATGGTGTCCTAAAAAGTAAACATAAATGTTCTTCCTAAAAAACATATATTCCATATTAAAATAAATACATAAATATTCTAACTACCACATGAGAACATTGTTATTTTATCAGATAACCAAAAAATTGCAAATACTATGGTTTTTAACTGAAAAGCTAAAAAGAGGTTCTAGTCAGAACCTAGATCAGTATTGATGTCACCAATATTCCGAATGCTCCTAAGTGATGACTCCTGTGGTTAGCTAATCTGTCAGTTTCTTGAGTAAAAGAACCAAGAAAAATGAAAAGGAATATTGAAAGTCAACTCATGATTTACAACTATTGTTGAGGCTCCTTGACAACATCCCTACTAAATGGTGTTCAAATTAGGGTTTAATAATAAGCTTCAATAACATGGAGTTCACTGCCTCCTCAGATAGGCAATTTCACCTTTACAAATCTTTGATTTTTGAGAAATCCCTGAATGGAAGGAAATTAACTAAACTTCCCAGGTACAGAAGATCTAATCCCTGCAATACCTGAAAATCCATCATATATTTAAAGACAGTTAGATAATCCCTGAAACCTTTTATTCTCCGGGCTAACCATAGTTTACATTCCATGAAATATCAGTATCTCATCAATGAATCTTACCATTAGTTTACCTGGCATTCCTAACTAGTTTCTCTAAATTTGAATGGGACAGGGGGGTTGGGAGAGAAAGGGATTTGATTTTCAGAATCTCTCTTAAAATCCAACACCATCACTAACCACAAGAACCCAGCTGAATTGGAGAGGTCCTTTTACTTAACCCAAAGAAAATATTTGTTAAAATATAACTGTGAAAAAGATGTTGAGGGGTGCCTGGGTAGTGCAGTCATTAGGCGCTTGGCTCTTGGTTTCAGCTCAGGCTGGGATCTCGGGGTGGTGAGATCGAGCCCCACGTGGGCCCCTGCGCTCAGCATGGAGTCTGCTTGAGGCTCTGTCTCCCTCTGCCTCTGCCCCTTACACTCCTGCTCTCTCTCCCTCTCTCTCTAAATAAGTAGATCTTTTCTTTGAAAGATGTTCAGTTGGACTTTTGGTGGTTGTTGCATGGAGGTTTATGACTAACTCAGATTTGAAAACAAGGGGCTTTGAGTGCCCCACATTCTAGAATTACCAAAAATAAATCTGACACCAAATCTCCCTCACCTTTCTTCTCAGGGACTTCGGAGAGGTAAAGAGACATCAAAGAGATTTTAGGAGAAACAATCAGATGGACTGGGGAAGAATGAAAAACTCAGGCAAAGGCTAGATCTTCCTCATTAAGAAATTGTGGCTGTGAGGGCGCCTGGGTGGCTCAGTTGGTTGGGCGACTGCCTTCCGCTCGGGTCGTGATCCCGGAGTCCCAGGATCGAGTCCCATGTCGGACTCCCGGCTCTGCGGGAAGTCTGCTTCTCCCTCTGACCTTCTCCCCTCTCATTCTCAGTCTCTCTCTCTAATAAATAAATAAAAAATCTTAAAAAAAAAAAAAAGAAATTGTGGCTGTGAGGAGGGCTCTCCACAGGGCCCTCGGAGGAACCTACACAGCCCCCCGACAGAACACCAGCATGTTCTCACCTCCCACTTATACCTAGCAAAACCAACAGACACAGAATGGTATCCTTCCTAGCCAGGAGAAAAACAATTTCCCCCTGTTTTTCTATTCTTCTCCCTTTGCCTAATAGCTGAGCTATCATAGCCTAGAGGAGGGAAATGGGACGTGTCCCCCCTGCTCCAATCCAGTGCTGGAGAGCCTGGAGGGGTGAATGAGTGAGCAGACCATGTCCCACTCTCTCCACTGCCTTCAGAGTCAAAGGTGAAACTTGCACTGGGGGGAGGTGAGAAGGGGAGATGTAGACAGAATTGAAAACTGCTTTTAATTGCAAAAGACAACTGGAAAATTATGGAGTCCGCCCAAAATATCATCAGGTTATGGCAAAAGAGATTCAGCAGAGCATGGGTGAGTGATGAAACAAAATAAAACTATATACCCACTGAGGTGGGCAATTTCTCAATAAGCCGTTATGAAACTGTCTTCCTATTTCCCTTTGATATTTTGAGGTCAATATAGGAAAATACAAAGGCTGATTAGGACCAATTCCCAATGCTTGAAATTAACTAGACTTCTATCGTGTTCCAAGATACCCGAACACTACCGTCTGAAATGGCATCTGTAAAGTTCCTTCAGCCAATTCTGCGTAGTTACTCTGGTGCCAAAAATACTTCTTTCAACCACATGAAGCAGAATGGAGAGAACTCCTTATACATTTCAAAAGCAAGTTTGGGTTCTCCTCATAGCAATTGTTTAATGTCAAAAGTTCTGGTTGTTGAATCTAAATTCTCAGTATTCCACACTCCACCAATGCTGGCTTTTACGTACCAGGCCATTTTATGCCGCCAGGCTTTTGTCCCCCTCTATTCTGTCTGCCCAAGAAGCCCTTGCTCTGGCTTCTGTGTGCGGCTGGCCAAGTCTTCTTCTGAGACTGTATCAGGTGACATCTTCCTGGTATCCTTGCCCCAACCTCTCATCTGGTTAGTCGTTTCCACAGGCCCTTTCCAATGCCTTTGTTTTCAGTTAACCTGCCATTACCCAGCTCGCGAGTGCTCTCTCTCTCTCTGTTTAGACAATGAGTTCCACCAGAACAGAAATAGTGTTCAATACTCTTTTACATGCTTCCTTTGTGGATAAAAACACCTAACAACCATGAAACGGAGAACAGCTAAGTGAAATAGTATGAGTAATCACGGGTTGTGACTGAGTGGTTAGACCCTCAGGCCTGTATGAATCCTGGTGGCTGAGGGCGTTGGCCTGTAGAGGGCGCTGAAGAAACAGCATTGAAATAGGGCAGGGAGGAGCCAGGGGTAAGATAGCGACACTGAAGATGGTACCCAAAAAGGAATGTACCTTCAGGGAAAGGATGAAGAAGGTGGGAAACCACTTCATCTGCATGAGCCAACAATAAAGAATATTGCCCGGGACCTGGGGGCGTAGGGGAACTTTTTTTTTTTAAGATTCCCTGAGAATAAGTTGGCACAGGCCAGTCTTCATGTCCATTTTGGAACTGGATCTACATTGTTTGCATGCTTCTAAAAACTATAAAGACAGACATAATTTAAAAGGGACTGTACTTTAATGACTAATTTAACATGGCCTCAGATTTAATGCCCTTAGGTGCCTCGTGGAAGCAACAAAAATCTTTCCTGGGAGAATGTATGCTCAGATTTAGCCTCAATATCCCACTGATGGGATTACAACCAATATGAGTTCACAATAAAAAAAAAACTCACAGAACAGAAATGGAAGGAATATAACATAAGTGAGAGAGGAAAATAAAACAATAGGATGAGATTTGCAAATTTATTAGATAGTGGAATTATGATATAGTATATAAAATTACTTTCATATTCTTAAAAGAATTGAAAGTATGACAAAAAACAAGCTGCAAAATACATCATAGAAAGAAGGCAGAACTATTTTGAATTCTTTGCTTTAAACAAAATTGAAGTAGCAGGACGCCTGGTGGCTCAGTGGGTTAAAGTCGCTGCCTTCGGCTCAGGTCATGGACTCAGGGTCCTGGGATCGAGCCCTGAATCAGGCTCTCTGCTCGGCAGGGAGCCTGCTTCCCCCTCTCCCTTTGCCTACCTCTCTGCCTACTTGTGATCTCTCTCTCTCAAATAAATAAATAAATAAATCTTTAAAGAAAATTGAAGTAGAATCTAATTATCAGCTGCTAGATCATCAAAAATAATTTTTATGGTAGCTCTCGTATGATTTTTGATATAGAAGCCAAAAGTAGTCTAAAGAATTGAGTGACATTACAATAACAAAATTTAGTCTATCCATACCTATCTAAGAAATAAGATTTTATACCGACACCTATAAAAATGAAAACCAAGTATAAAATTAATACTAGGTGCCTCGGTGGCTCAGTTGTTCAACGTCTGCCTTCGGCTCAGGTCATGATCCCGGAGTCCTGGGATCAAACCCTACATCAGGCTCTCTGCTCTGCAGGAAGCCTACTTTTGCTTCTCCCACTCCCCCTGCTTGTTGTGTTCCCTCTCTCGCTGTGTCTCTGTCAAATAAAATCTTAAAAAAAAATGCTCTATTCCTCTAATTTTGGAAATAAGTTATTTCATCCAATGGAATCACAAACTAAAAAAGTAAATGCTCTATCTCATTTAGAGAAGCAATTTCAAGAAAATTTTGCTTCATTATTTATCAATATATATATCAATCATATATTTTTAAAAGATTTTATTTATTTATTTCACAGAGAGGAGAGGAGAGACAGAGAGAGAGATCACAAGTAGGCAGGGAGCCTGCTTCCCCCTCTCTCTCTGCCTGCCTCTCTGCCGAGCAGAGAGCCCGATGCGGGGCTCGATCCCAGGACCCTGAGACCATGACCTGAGCTGAAGGCAGAGGCTTAACCCACTGAGCCACCCAGGCACCCCTATTCATTATATTTTGATCAATTATATACCAATAATATATGCCATGGGAACTCAATTCTGGCCAGAAAGTTTTAACATATGGATCCTTAAGTCACACAAAATGATTTTAAAATTTTAATTTAAATACATATTTTTCTAGCAGAGAATTATAATAAGTGACTGGTAAAAGGTTTTCAATAAAGATTAGCTTTCTAATAATTTTCCTGGGTGAAATGAATTGGAAAAGTGACTTAAAGGAGATACACATCGAGAGATGATAGATGATAGATTTTTAAAAAAATATAAAATTTCCAAGTGTTAAAATGTCTTGTTCATGTGTTTTTAACTGGACATGGTGATTATCCAATAGTGTCATTTAGAGTTCAGTTAACTGAATGCAGTTAAGAGAAATGTAATAATTTTCTTTTGAAATATCAATGTTTGTAATGTCAGAAATTATATTTTTTTAATTTTAAACTTAAACATCTACCCTTCAGATGACTGCAGACCCAGCCAACATCTTGACTGCAGCCTCATGAGAGACCCCAAGTCAGAAACACTCAGCTAAGCAGATCCTTACTTCCTCAACTGCAGAAATGATGGGCCAGAATACATGTTAATTGTTGTTCAAAGCTACTAAGTTTGGGGATCATTTTTTTTGCATTAAGAGGTAACTAATACAGCTACTAGGCACATGCTTGGATGCTCCAGCAATACTGAGTCACTATGGAAGTTTCTTTTCTTACTCTCAGTTTCAGGACTTGTCTCTTTCCATACTTGGAACAGACATTCTTGGATCATGCTTTGAGTAGCAGTGTTTGGGACATCTTGTCATTGCCTCAAACACAGTTGTCCATTGCTTCCTAGGTTCATTTCCACTTCTATTCCCCAACCAAATGGATTGTTACCTTCTTCCTAAACTATTGTCTTTGAGTTGGGCACCAGTCTCCGATCTAGGCAGTTACGACCAGGGTTACGGAGTAATATGACCAAATGCGTGGCAAATCTACATGGAAAGAGCTTCCTCAAAGGAGGATGGAGCACACGGTGGGCACCTAGATTTTCGTGGACTCAATGGTACGTTCTTCAAATGTCACTTAGGTCTTACTTCTTCCATGAAGTCTCCTAAATCAGTCTAACCTAGATCCAATCCGTAGTTGGACAGTACAGCATTCCCGCCCTAACTGCTCCATGTTTCTACAAAACGTATCTGTACTCCACTGTATCAATCACCAATACCGAGGTGTAGTTGCTCAGTACACTATTCTGGCCTGTGACCAGCTCTCTCTTTCTCATGACACAGTAAGCTCCCTTGAAGGTCTTTATTCTACATTCCCAATGTTGAGTGTCATGCCTGGCTAGAATTTATTACAGTATATGTTTGACATTTTAATACAAATGCAATCATAAATTCTTTTGGTTAAAAAAAATGAGAATTTGTCATATAAATTTTCATGCACACACACACACACTAAACATACACCAATCTATATGCCTGGCAATTTGGATTCTGAAAGCAAAGCTGTCTAGCAGGAGGTTGTATAGTGTTGCACTTAGAATAAGTGCTTTGGGGGCAGACCTGCCAGCTCCAATCCGCCGTGTTACTTAATAGCTTTGTGATTCTGGAGAAGATCATTAAAATCCCCCTGCTTCAATTTCTTAATTGTAAATAAAGATAGCAGAAGCTGGCTCTGAGAAGTAAGTGAGTTAATACATGGGCCTGACCCATAGTGAGGACTCAATAAATGCCATTATCATGTCTTCCTTGAACTTGAAGGTCTTTGCCTTCTCTCTTCGATTTATATGCGCCAATTACAGAGACCATAATCTCCACTTCTTTTCATCTCCCTGTTGCGCTCATCGAAAGATCTACTCAACGTGGAATCCGTGGACCACCTGCCTCGGAATCATCCATAGTTCCTGTTAAAACAACAACAACAAAAAACAACAACAAAAACTCATTCTTCAACTCCGCTCCAGGCCTGAATCAGCATGTCTGCATATGAGGCCGAAGAAGCTGAATTTTAAACAAGCACCACTCAAGGAATTATGATCTAAAGTTTGAGAATACACTCCATAAATATGCCTACAGAGAGAGTCGGCAGTTCCGCTCAGTGAGTGAAAGGCAAAGAGGAAGCCCCAAGAGAATTACGAGTCACAAAGCCATGGTCATTCTCTGCAACTTTCTCCACGAGCGTGTTTCACTAAATAGCAAACAAGCGTAAGAAAGTGAAGGTTGCTGTGATGCAATTTTAATGCAACATGGCGGCTACACCATTGTCCATAAAAAAAAAAAAATCACAGACAATATAGTCACGGATGATTTTGTGCTGGTCAGAGGAATGCAAGCACTCTATTGAAATGAAATGCTGAGGCATTTCAGCTCCGGCCATGTTGCATATTGACATGGGCATAACTTTAAGAAATAATCAAGGTCACATGTGCCCCAGAGCAGGCTGCCCTTGTCCAATGCTTGTTGGTCACCACTCCAGCCTAATGGGCTCAGAAAGAGTGAGCATGTCACTGCGCCACATCTGTAAGAAATTGAATACAAATCGCAGCTGAATTTATATTTCAAGGTAGCAGTTTCCAGCTGCACATCATTTGTTTTGTCTTGTTTAAAATAGCTCTAAATTGCGTGCCAGCTACTGTAGGCTCCAGATTCTATTAATTAGGGGTGGAAAACTAAAGCAGCAGCTTGTCCTCCGGGAGTCTGTACCAGGTTCCAAAAGCCTGTCTCTGGTCTCTGTAGCGCCATCAGAGGATTCCAGGTAATCGGGGTGGTTTTTCCAGGACAGTGTTTCTCGAGGTGTGGTCCAAGAATGACTTGCTCAAAAAATCACCTGGAAAGCTTATTAAAAATGCCGTTTTCTGCACCTAACCCTGGATTCGCTGAATCGCAGTCTCTGGGAATGGGCTCAGAGATCTGTATTTTAAGCATGTTCTTTCTTATTCATGGTAAAGTCTGAGAACCTCTGTAACCTGGAGACTACTCTAAAATGAATCATTTGCCCTGGAACCAAGCAGGATTTACTCAAACAGAAACCTCTGTCTGCCTTTCCTATTTTCTCCTAACAATACTTTTTTTTTTTTTTTTAAAGATTTATTTATTTATTTATTTATTTGACAGAGAGAGAGATCACAAGTAGGCAGAGAGGCAGGCAGAGAGAGAAGGGGAAGCAGGCTCCCTGCTGAGCAGAGAGCCTGATGCAGGGCTTGATCCCAGGACCCTGGGACCATGACCTGAGCTGAAGGCAGAGGCTTTAACCCACTGAGCCACCCAGGCACCCCAACAATACGTCTTTATTCCAGGTCAAGTGAACTCTATTCTGCTTTATTGTTCTGATCCCCAATTACAGTGAAACTCAGGATAAAGGATCTTACTCTCACTGGTCAGTAAAATCCAGATAAAAAAATACCTTACCATTTTATGAATAGAATATGGCCCTGGAGGGGTCCGATTGCATCCTGATTCATCACGAGAGAGTGCATCTCTCCTTTAAATATAAAAAGCTCCCAGAACAGGTGTGATGGGTAAATAAGGGTTGCCATGGCATCGTGTTCCTCTGTGGCTTTCCCTTATTACAGATTTAGTTATAAACATCACTCTTGGCCAAGTTCCTCATTTGTATGACTCTTTTGTGATCTACTGAGTGTGAATCTATGTGACCAGTCTCTGAGTACATTAATGTGTTGAGGTTGATCCTGACCTTGGAGTAAAGGAAAAACCCCCTCCCACCCCCAGTTCATCAATAAATGTGTCAATGACCAAATGAATCCCCCTGTTCCTTTACCTCACACTTATATCTGAAGTCTGCTGAGGATCTACCCCAAAAATCCCATGGGCTCTATCATAACCCATAACCGATCCCTGCGGTTTTGATACCTTACTAAATGTCTCATCATGTGTGACATTTCTCCTTTTGCAAGTTGTTTCCTTATCTTCCTCTCTAGCACATCTTTTTTGTGTACATATTTTGCACATTTCCATGACCCTCTGTTTCAAATGTTTATGTCTCCCAAGAACTGGCAGCTGCTCTTCTCAGCTTCCTAAAATGTGTTCTTTTCTGCCCTAGAATATGGCTAAAAGCAAACCTTCTAACAACTCTGTCGTACCAAAGCCCTTCCTGATCCTGAAACCATAATCAATAATTGTTTCTTTAGTACTACAGCCTGCTGGTCAACTTTTACTTCATATTCTTAAGTGAATCAAAGTGGAATTAATCTGGAGGTTAAACATTCTGGAAGCTGATACATTGAACCACTCACTCATATTTCAGCAAAACCTCCAGACATAGGAGAAAAGTTAGGGCCACTTCTGTATTTCCCAAGGAGCTTGGCACTCATTAAATTCTTGAGAGTGCCATTTCCCAAACATGGTGTCTATCTTTCCAAGAAGGCAGGCAGGTTTTCTGTGTGAATGGTTACTTAATGAGGCGATGGCTCAGGTTTGCCTGAAACCAGGTTCGCACTTATTGCCCTGATAAAATTATTCATAGCGCTCCCAAAGTGTGCAGTTTGGCCACTGAATTATATAGTCACCCGACTAATGAACCCGAAGTTTTAGATGGAATAAGAATTCTACTTTTTCAGATGGTAGCTACATTTGTGGTGAGCACAGCATGACATCTAGACTTGTTGAATCGATATGTTGTACATCTGGAACTAATGTATTAGTTGTGTGTCACCTCTAGTGAAACATTGTGTGTCACTATGTTTCGATTAAAAAAAAAATACTATCGGGGCGCCTGGGTGGCTCAGTTGTTAAGCAACTGCCTTCGGCTCAGGTCATGATCCTGGAGTCCCTGGATTGAGTCCCGCATCGGGCTCCCTCTGCAGCGGGGAGTCTGCTTCTCCATCTGACCTCTTCCTATCTCTCATTCTCTCTCTCTCTCAAATAAATAAAATAAAATCTTTTAAAAAAAATACTACCACTTAGCTCACCTTCTTTCCTCTTCTCATCCTCTCCCACCAAACTATCCCATTTGAAATAATAGAAGAGCTAAATAATTGCCACTTGCAGACTAGCCCTAGGCCTTGGCCTCTGACAAGAGAAGCTGGAATGTGTGTGGCTCAAGGTAGAAACAATTTGACTTACAGTAAAGGATGATGGTGGTAACTCAAACCAAAGCCACATTCTTATATATATTTAGTAGCATATAACAATCCATTCAAATGTATTCTGATAACTAATATTGCTTTACTAATTACAACCAATTCATTCATTTATTCATTCTTTCATTTATTCACAAATATATATGGAGTACTACTGTGTGCCGGGCACTGTTCTAGCCATTGGGGATGGAGAAGTTAACGTAAGATTTCTGCTCTTGTGGAAATTACGTTCCAGTGAGGGAAGACAGACAAACAAGTAAACAGATAAAGAAGATAGATAAAGTTGGGGGTCACTGTTATAAAGAAAATGAAATCGATGGGGTAGGAAGTGTATAGTTGAGGTTGTAGATGAGTTTTAATAACAGAGATCAGAAAGCAGATGCTCAAAGAAAAAATATATATTTTTTGCTCCCAGACATGGCCTGTCCAGGGCTAGAAGGTGGCTTCATATGTAAGGGCTTCAAAGACCCCAGATTGCTTCGATCTCCCTGTCTATACCCTAGGCCGGTGTCCTCACGCGTAAGATTGGAGAAGGTCACCAACTCGTTTCCGCATTTCAGCCTGTGTGAAAGAAATAGAGTGTGAAAGAAATAGAGACTATCCAGGGCATCTCATCACCACGGAGATGACCCACGTGCCATATATTTTCATTCCTCTCATTTCCTATTGACCCACACTTAGTCACGTGGTCACAACTACTTATAAGGACATCTGAGAAAGGCAGTGTCTACTTGGGCAGTCAGATGCCGAGCCAAAACTCAGTTCTATTATTTTAATAATAAAGGACTAAAAGGCACAAGTCGTGGTCTCTGCATAATTGTCCCATTGCACCCTGTGCTGGGCAGATGGGGGCTTTTGTAGATGGGAAGTTTTTTAGTTAGGGAAGATATATGACCTGAAAGACAAGGAAGAGGCAGCCATGTAACATACATGAGAGTTAAAATCAGCAACCATGAGTTAAGATGACAATGAACATGTGTATATTTCATACTGAAGTTTTAATTCATGTTTAGTTTTGTTAATTGTTAAAAGATGTGATTGTTGAATATAAGCTCACTACCAAAGCACACCTATCTATCATCTACCCGTAATTTCTATAAATTGGTAGCGTTCTCAACTGTTTACATCCCATACCTGGCTGTTCTTGATATATCTGACACATAGTCCCAGGGAAAGATTTATGTAGGTGATTATTGGGTAGACACTAAATTCTAAAAGCTTGATATTTCCATTTGTTTTTCCAATCACCTCGAATTTCCAAATAGCAATTACCATCATCTAGACACTCTTTGTAATCCACCCCATGACCTAAGCTACTGAGTAGCTCCATGGAGATGCTATGAGATTATAGAATGGGGAAATCTTGTTCTGAAGTAAATTGCAAGGAACTTCTCGATTTAAGACTCCCTCATTAGTCAGAAGGATTGTATACAAAGCAAGAAGTGTTTTGACATTGATTATGAGGGAAGAAAATGCTTGTTGGAAAGGCATCTCGTCCTTGCATGGTTCTGGGCACTTGCCATGCATTGGATCAATTCAGGTCTAATTAAAACCATAAGAAATACCACCCGAGGCAGACCTGTAATCCATCTGGCCCATTGTTCAGGCTACAGAAAAGTATCCAAATATTCTGGAAGAGGTGGTGGTGCCCAGTCTGAATCAGCCACAACTATGTAGGATTATTGCCCTAACAGTCCTGACTTCCCTCTACCGAAATGGGGGGGGGCTATGTGTCATGATGTCACCTCCCAAGTCTCTTTCTCCCTCTCAGAGAAAGGACCATCTATCTGCCTCTAAGTCCATAAGCATCCATTAGTTAAAAAGGATATCGTTCCTGACAATGATTACAGGAACGTGTGCTTCACAATGATGAGTCTAAGATGTTGGGGATAATAATGAACATAATGACATATTCTTAGCCATGAGCTCAGATCCTGGATTCTCCAGAAATCTGCAGCTCATATATCCCAAGTTTTGCAAATCCTTGAAACATAAGATATACGAAGGAGAAGGCTACATCCTGAAGCTGGCATTTGGAAGCTTTGGGTAGTATTTCCTACTTAACTAAGGAGAAGACAGAAAAGTATCCACAATACACAAAGGCATAGAAGTATCCTTTAATGTAGTAAGATCTTGCTGGCTGGACAATGCTTTGGAAAATAACCAAAGTAAATTTGAATTTCAACCTTTCTCCACTTAAAAAATGAGGACCCTGGGGGCACAGAGGAATTCAGGCACATGCTCTGGGTCCCAAGGTCTGTGAGGAGTGCAGCAGTAAATGGAACCAAGTATCGGGACCCTTTTCACTCAACCACAATGTTGTTTATTGGAAATCGTGTATTTCTGTTTTGGCATTCTTGAGTCTACAGAGCTGCAGTGTAAGGTTTTGGCATGGGATAGCATGGTGGCGTCATCCTCCTCCCAACTCTTACACTTTCCCCGTCCTCGCGACCATATAAGGAAGCTAATCCTTATCACCCGTTCCCAATTAGCTTTGACAAACCTGATGTCTTGCCAGCCAGTATACAACATCACATCCACTGACCCCAACAGGCAAATGATTCCATTAAATACCTAGACTTAATATCTCAGCTAAAAATGGCCATCTGTTCACACTTAATTACCGTCTTCCCAAAACATATTTATTTGACAATTTTCAAGAAAAACTCTACTTGGAGAGAGGACTGGGGATTTAAATTGTTCTTCTTTCTGTGGAAGAGCTGTCAGTTAAACTTAATATGATCTCAAATCTGGTTCGAGCCCTCCTAGAAATAGAAACACATTTTTTTTTCAAATGGTTCTAAAAACATTCTTGCATTTATTTCAAAAAGAAAAATTTAAGAACAAATGGCAAAAAAAACCCCACCCCAAACTGCCTTTTTTTTGTATTGCTTTTTTTCTTGAAAAAAATATACATTTCTTAAAAAATATACATGTTTTTGAAGATGGGAGGGGAAAAAATTCAGCTGCCGGATAGGTGTACCTTATCATTAATTGGCTTAATATGCCAGCCAAGAAACCAGTTAGCTACATTAACCTCCTGTCACCAGCCCTGTGTGCCTCTCAGAAGGAATCTTCTGGGTTCCAATCACTGTACGCAAGCACTCCTTTATTCTCCTGTCCCTCCTGTAGTGATCGGATTTGTGTGTGGTCATTCAAAGCCTCCTTCGAACATTTTTTTTTTTTAAAGATTTTATTTATTTATTTGACACAGAGAGAGAGATCACAAGCAGGCAGAAAGGCAGACAGAGGATGAGGAGGAAGCAGGCTCCCCGCTGAGCAGAGAGCCCGATGTGGGACTCGATCCCATGACCCCGAGATCACGACCCGAGCCAAAGGCAGAGGCTTCAAACCACTGAGCCACCCAGTGCCCTCCTTCGAACATTTTAAATAGCCAGAGTCTCAACAGCTCTCAACTTTGCGGATAAGGCTTTAGCTCTGGTTGGATTATACATCAGGTGCTCTTACAAAGTTAAATAGACACTAAACCTGAAGAAATTTACAGCAGAAAAGGAATTCACTGCCCATTCAAAATAAACTCCTAAAAGCTGATAGTCACAACATTCATTACTAAGATTTTTTTTGGCTTAACTATTAGCTAGCCCACAAGACAAAATATCCCTATCAAAAAGAAGTATCCTGTTTGGGGAGTTATTTTCTGGGCTGAAGAAGAATGAGTTGAACTGCCTCTGGCCATCTGTATATATTTCTTCACTTTCGTAGCCTTTGCTGATTGGAATGTGTTCTGGTATCTTGGTCTCTCTGGGGGGAAACCAGGCAGTTAAGAAGTTTCCAAAGACCAGAAGTTGTATAGGAATGACTTGCGAGCAGCATGTATTCGCTTATTTAAGAAATAAATATTATTGCTGACGATGTTCCAAGCTCTGTGCTAATACCTGGGAATACAACCGTGGGCCAGGTAGACGAGTTGCTTCTTCCTAGAGCTGACAAGACAGAGAGACAGAGACAGACAGACAGAAACAGAGAGACAAAAAGAGAGAGACAGAGACAGAGGGAAGGAGGCAGATTAAAAACACAACCATAAAAAGAGAAGAAATATTGTCAAGGAAGTCTAGACTTTTAAAAAAAAATTCTCAAAACATAGTGACTATATTCAGTGTTTTGAATACTGACCTATAAAAAATAAGGGGATTAACATTTGTTAGTGTATGTCAAGGACTTTATATATACATATTCATTTATTTCTTCCAAGAATGTTTATAGGTAGATACAAAGGAGACTGAGGCTCAAAAAGTGGATGTATCCAGAACCAAAACTTACCCTGGAAGTCATAAAGCCAATAATCATATCCACAGTCATCTGATTCAGAGTCCATGCATCAACTCCCACACCTTCCGAATTCCTACCTAAGCCTTCTTTGGCACCTTGGTTGAAAAGGTCTCCTTGCTTCAGACTTCTCTTTCATCCATTGGAAGTAGACATGCAAGGTTCTCTAGCTGATATCTTTATCCCTAACTGGAATAATTGGGTAAGAGCCCCCCCCCCAAAAAAAAAGTCTCAACCTTAAGTAAAATCTCCAGGGAAGACAGCGTTGCCCCTCCCCAGTGGCACAGTCTGCTGGTCCTAATGCCACAAACACAGTAGTGCCCAATGAGCTGCTTCCTGCTTAGCAAGTTCTCTTTGCTGGATCAGGCTCCTCTGCTAATCTGGGATTGAGCTCTTAGTAAAAGGAAACCTCAGAATTGAGAAGTCAAATAGTTTATAGAGCTCAACATTCATTAGTCATAAAACACGAATGGACAACAACAAAAAATTCTCCTTTCCTAAGCATATTACAGTCTGATTGCACAAGTCTTTTATTTTAAACACCAGTAAAGGGTGGTCCTGTTTCCACCCTGCTAAGATAAATACAGCAAAAATTTTATATCACCTTTTTTAAGGAGAGTGTATTACCAATATTTGAGATTAGCTGGAAACCTGGGTCAATTATTAACCCACTCTCTCTCATTCTGTGAGAACCATTAAAAAATATTTTAACCTTTAAAAAATGACACATTTTGGATCCACGTGTTCCATGTAGCATCTCAAGCCCACTCCAGAGCATCTCTCCCATTGAACAAACAAAAAATTCTCAAATTTTTAAATACCAAAGATACTGAAAATACAGAACATAGACTCAAAAAATTCTTAACATAATATTAGCACATTGAGTCCAACGGTATGTAAACAGATAATAATACATCTGACCATGCAGGGTACATCCCAAGAAAGCAATGTTGGTCTAACATTTGAAACCCAATCAAACATAATTCACCATATTAATAGAATAAAGGAGAAAATCTATATGACGGCTTCAGTAGATGGAGAAAAGGCATTTTACGAAATCCAACACTTAAAGATTTTTAAAATAACCCTCAGCAAAATAGGGATATCAGAGAGCTTTCTCAAACTCTCAACGGCATCCATGCAGAACAACAGCTAACATCCTAATGGTGAAAGACTGATCATTACCAGAGATTGGTAGCAAAGCAAGGGTACCTACTTTCACTGCTTCTATTCAATATTATACTGGGAATCTAAGCCACTGCAGTAATAAACAAAAGGCAGGGGAAGAAAAAAGGAAAAAGGAATAATAATGAGTAAGGAATAAAGAGATAAAATGATTATATTTGCAGATGATAGAATTGTTTATGTAGAAAATCCCAGAGAATCTACAAAATAACTACTAGAACGAACAAATAAGTTTAGCAAGACACACAGCTAATATTTTTCAAAGTGCTATATTCCAACAATCCCCAAGCAATTCAAAAATGAAATTTGTAGGGCACCTGGGTGGCTCAGACTGCCTTCGGCTCAGGTCATGATCCTGGAGTCCCAGGATCGAGTCCCACATCGGGCTCCCAGCTCCATGGGGAGTCTGCTTCTCCCTCTGACCTTCTCCCCTCTCATGCTCTCTCTCTCTCTCAAATAAATAAATAAAAATCTTTAAAAAAAATAAAAATTTTAAAAAATGAAATTTGTAAAATTCCATTTACAGTAATACTAAAAAGAAAAATCTGATAAAAGTCTATGCTGAAAACTACAGAACACTGCTGAAAGAAAACCTAAATAAATGGGAAAACAGACCATATTCATAGATTGAAAGACTCAATGTCATTAAGATAACAATTTTCCCTAAAATAGATTTATATTTCTATACTATACCAACCAAAATTCCAGCAGACATTTTTGTAGAAATCAACACACTGATTCTAAAATGTATATGGAAATGCAAAAGACCTAGACTAGGCAAAGCCAAAGCACTTTTTTAAAAAGATAAAAAACCTGGAAGACTTATACTACCTGATTTCAAAAATTTTTATGAAGCTACAGGAATCAAAACAGTGTGGTACTGATAAAAAAAAAAAAAGTCATGTACATCTATGGAAGAAAATAGAGAATCCAGAAATAAACTCACACATTTGGTCTGTTGACTTTTTACAAAAATACCAAGGCAATTCAATGAAGAAAGCAAAGTCTTTTCAACAAATGATGCTGGATACACTATACAGAAAAAAAAGAAAATTACCATTGATCCTTATCTCACACCACACATAAAAATTAACTCAAAATGAATCACAGACCTGAATTTGAAACTAAAACTCTAAAATTTTCTACAAGAAGCATAGGAGAATTATGACCTTGAAGTAGACAGATGTTTCTTAGATAAAACACAAGAAGCACAAGTCATAAGAGGGTGAAAAATAAGTTGATCTTTGACAAAGTTAAAATGTTTATGACTTGAAAACCGCCGCTAAGACAATAAAGCGGCAAGCCACAGACCTGGAAAAAGTATTTGCTAAGTATACATCGAACAAGTACTTGTATCCAGAATATATAAAGAATTCTTATCACTCAATAGCAGGAAGATAATCTAATCTTCAAAATAAGCAAAAACTTTAGGCACTTTACCTTAAAACACCTACAGAAAGGATGGTCAAATGATTGGTCATTGGGGAAAATGCAAATTAAAATCATGAGATACCACTCTGTATCTAATACAGTGGCAAATATATACATTTTTTAAACTGACAATAGCAAGTATCGATGAGGGTGTGGAGAACTGTTGAAAATATAAAATTGGAAAGCCATTTTGGGAACCAGTTTGACAGTTCCTTTAAAAGTTCAGCACACCCCTACCCATGCTACTTTGCTAGTTTACTCCCAGATTTTTACCCAAGAGAAATGAAAACATACCCACCCTAAGATTTGTACACAAATGTTCATAGCAACCTTATTTGTGATAAACAAAGACTGGAAACAACCCAAATGTCCATCAACAAACAGGTAACTGGATAAACAACTTGCGGTATGTTCATATAATGCAAAACTATGCCGCAAGAAAAATAAACAACTATTGTTATGCTCAACAAATTGAAATTTCAGATGCAGCTCAAAATCATCATGCTGAGTAAAAAAAGCATAGCAACAAGGAGTGTATACTGTATGATTCTATTTACATGAAATTCTAAAAAAATGTAAACTTATCCATAGCGACAGAAAGCAGATCAGTGGTTGCTTGTGGATCTTGGCAGAGGGAGGGATGGATTACAAAGGAGCTGGAGGAAAATTTAGAAAGAGAGAAATAATTGTTAACTTGATTATGGTGATGGTTTCGTGGGTGCATACATTTGTCAAAGCTGATAAAATTGTACACTCTGAATATGTGCAGTTCATTGTACTTCAATGATAGCCCCATAAAATTGTAAAATAAATTGATGCACTTCGTCTAACCGCCCAACTCCAAGCCAATGCAGTGGATTGCTGCTGTCTTTGCTCCATGTTTAGATGTATCTCACATGGTCCCTGTTCCCGAGCCCAGTTCCCAAGTCGGTCACACTAGACTGTGGAGTAATAAGATGTTAATAAGATGTTAACTTTGAAATGTGGAAAGAATGGAAGCATTGACTAACACACAGAAACCGTCTGTGGTTGGTGAAGAATAAGGACCTCAGAGTTAGCCATACCCAAGTTTGAGTCTCACTCAGACTTCGATTTTTCACTCGCCATGTGACCTCGCGTGAAATTTACTGTCCTATGTCTGTTTCCTCCCCTGTGAAAGGAGATAATCATACCATTCACCCCATGAAGTTATTTTGGATTTTCAGTAAGATAATGCATGTACAGCACATGCCTGGTTCCTGATAAATGAAAATTCTGTCATCACAAAATGATTTCCCAAAATTTGTAATTCTCTGAAATACTCAACCATACTATCCTCAAGGGTAATGAAATTACTCAGGTGAACCTGCATAGTTCACATATGGGAGTTCTAGAAGACAATTATTGATCATATCTTGTTCAAATGTCCTTACTTGCTGGGTCTGTTTGCATAAGGGTTTTACTTCAGTAAGGTACAAGGCACCAAGTTTTCTCTTTTCTAACCCACCTTCTCTTCCTGTTTTTGAAGTTATATCAAAGTCTTTTTGTGAGACTTTTAGGTCTAAAATACTGGATATATAGGTTCACCCTGGAAATCTGTTACCTCTTTCTGTTTATAGATGGACCAAATTATTCCTTGTTCTTGCTAGGGATCTGTCCCAGTTTAGAACCCCCTCCATCTGGTACATAGTTGGAACTCAATAAATGTTAATATCTTTATTTCTCTAGTTCAGGATTCAGGTTTATCAACAAACCCTGAACTGTACGTGATAACATACAACTGACGTGGGACTGCGGAGTTCAGAGACAGACACTGCAGGAGGCTCGTGAGGGTCGCACTGACATGAGTAGAGCAGATGTGCCATTTTAATACTACAGCTGCTTCTGATCCTACCTTGATAGTATCACTCTATTTTTATTCCAAAGTAGAGTAGAAGTTCATTTCATTGACTATATCGAGATAGGGGTCTAAGCAAATGGGTGTCGATTATATGCCAGTCACTATGCTAGAAACTTCCTATATCATTTCTATAAATCCTCATAATAAAACACTTCGGGGGCAGCTGGGTGGCTCAGTAGGTTGAGCGTCCGGCTCTTGAGTTCTTCTCAGGTCATGATCTCAGGGTTCTGGGTTGGAGCCCACCTCAGGCTCTGTGCTCAGCAGGGATCTGCTTGAAGATTCTCTCCCTTTCCCCCTGATTGTATATTCTCTCTCTCTCTCTCTCTCTCTCTCTCTCACACACACACACACACACACACACACACAAATAAATAAATAAATCTTTGAATAAAATAAACGACTTCTGTCTTACACATGAGATTACTGAGGCTTGATGTGTAGTGTGGAATAATAAAGAATGATTTGAACCCACACAGGATTTGGGGTACACAACCTACAGTCTGTATATCATGCCATATCCTTCTCTATGCTCGAAGTTGAAAAAGAGTCACTCTATAATTTACCTTCCAAATGGAGACACTTCTAAGAGTGAAGGTGGCAAAGCAGCTTTTAATAACTATGCCGGGACAGGGGCGCCTGGGTGGCTCAGTGGGTTAAGCCTCAGCCTTCAGCTCAGGTCATGATCTCAGGGTCCAGGGATGGAGCCCCGCATCAGGCTCTCTGCTCAGCGGGAAGCCTGCTTCCCCCTCTCTCTCTGCCTGCCTCTCTGCCTCCTTGTGACCTCTTTCTCTCTGTCAAATAAATAAAATCTTTAAAAAATAATAATAATAATTACGCCGGGACAGTAGGTGTAAACCAGGACTCCAGTGGGCAGATCGAGATGGTCACCCTAACCTGAGTTACCAACTGTCCAAGCACTATTTCAAAGCAAAGAGATATCAAGCAAGAAAGTGAGAAGAAAGTTTGTCGCATGCTGAATGCTGGTCGAATAGGCTCTCTGGAAAGGAAGACGAGACTCTAGGTCCAGGGAAGAGTTTTTGAGACATGACCTAGTTTCTCACCACTCACAGTGTAGTCTACCGACCAGCCGCAGCAGGGAGCACTGTTCAAAACACAGAGAATCTTGAACTCCACCTCCGGTCTACGGAATCAGAATCTGCATTTTAACAAGATAGCCTGGCGATTCACATACACATTAAAGTCTTAGAAGCACTCTACAGGTCTACAAACTTCCTACTCCCCATCTGAGTGACTTGGGTAGTTGAGGAGAGGAGAGGAGAGGAGGGAAGGGGAAGAGGAGAGGAGAGGAGAAAAGGATTCCAAGGACCCATCACTTAGCGATTCTGATTCTGTGGATTTTTTGGGTAGAGCTAGGACTCTATATTTTCAATTATCTCTCCATGAAATTGTTGGGGACAGCTAGCTCTGGGTCTCAATAATCTAGAGTATTCAGTGTAAAGAGCACCCAAGTTTTCATCACCAAATCACACAGAGTTAAAATGGAGGCAGCTCGAGATACTCTGAGATTCATTCTAATTACATTTTTATCTAGAAATTTATGTCTCTTCAGCCATGAAGTCCTTTGAGAGCTAGATTCCATAATAGGAAATTGTGTTAGCTGAGGAATTTTCACTGAAATGAAGCAAAGCATAATTTCTCCAAAGACCTTCCAGCTCCTGCAGCAAACCGACACAGCCATAAATGTAGCCAGAAGCACAGACACAAAGATAAAATCAGATCAAGAAGATAGCTAAACTGCTGCTTCCCAATACACTTCCAACACTGTGGCCATAATTCCTTGGTCTTTGTGAGAACATCCGCCCGTCACCTCAGCCCCAGGCCCAGAGCTGTGTGCACAGACTACATTTCCCTGTCATTTCTCATGTTCCCATCACACAACAGAAGCTAAGCCTAAGCAATTACCCACACCACTCTTCCTCCTACGTTTCTTCTTGGCGGTAAATGTGTTGTCAAGTAGAGGATCTCTAGCAAAGCCAAATTCTGTTATTAAGTTTCCATGGCCAGACTGAGTCTAAAAACTCAGATCTTAATTTGTGGTGGAAAAGATACAGTATCAAATACATACACAATGTAGTCCAGAATCCGGACAAAATGTCAAGGTCCTGTACACCGATGTTCGTTCGTTCGCATTCAAACTCTGAAATAAGAGCAGTCCAGGGAAGTAAAGTAAGATGGAAGGCAAAAAGAGAGTGCTAATGACCTGGCCTTCTCAATGAGGTCCAGCAATCCGTCTCTATGGCTACTGACCTAAGGTTGGTCCTTGGAGGGGATACTGGCTATTGCAGATGTCTCAGGTATAGATTTCTCATTCTTTTTATTCTCTGCCTTTTGACATAATGTCTCATTACTTCTACTGTTTATGTTTTTGGTTTTTATAATGAAAGAAAAGGGCAATAAACATCCCAGTCATCCTGGTCTAGATTCAACCATGTTAACGTTGTGCCCCATTTGCCCCATTTAAATTTTTGTTAAACCATTGCCAACTGAATTGCAGACATCATGACACTTCACTATTAAACATTTTAGTTCGCTTATCCTAAGAGAAAGCTCTCACGTGTAACCACAATACCACTGAGATGCCAAAGAAAACTAGAAAAAATAATTTCCTAATATCACCTGAAATCCAGTCCTTATTGAACTTCTCCCAATCGTCCCCAAAATGTCTCTACCCCCACACTTTGACAACATTCAAAGAGCCAAGTTGAAAGAACTCATACACCCACCACTCAGATGGTACCATTCATTTTTTATTATACTTGTTTTATCACACTCGTTTACATCTATCCACATGCCTTCTTTATCTATAAGCCCACTCTATTTTTTTTACATATTTCAAAGTAAAATATATCAATATAATTTACCCTTAAATATTCTGTGTGCAAATCATTAAGTAGAACTTGATATTTGTTTATAATGTTTTTTTCTGGCAGAACATTTACATACAATGAAATGCACAAATATTAAATTACATTTGCTGAGTTTTAACAAATACATATACTTATGTAACCCAAGGCCATATCAAGAAATAGAATGACCAGGAAGTTCTTTTGTGACCTTTTCCCAAACAATCCCCTCCCCCAGTCCCCATTCTGACACAAACACTGTCATGATGTTTTTCACCATGCGTTAGTTTTGCCCATTCTAGAGCTTCATATAAACAGAATTATACAGTATATACTTTTTTGGAGTTAGCTTCTGCCACTCAAATTAATAATGTTTTTAAGAATCATCTGTGTTGTTACCTACACCAACAGTCCATTCCTTTCTATTACTGAGAAATATTCCACTTGGATTGTTTCTAGGCTTTGGCTATTATAGATAAAACACCTATGAAAATTCTTGTAGGTGCTTTTTGTGAACATATCTTTTCATTTCTTTTGGATAAATACCTAGAAGAGGAATTGCTGGCTCCTAGAGTTGAATAGGTTTCATTTTATGAGAAACTTTCACACCTTCAGAGGGCATGACATTTCCAATTGCTGTGTTTTCCTTTTGTCATTTCTGCTCTTATCTTTTTTAATTCCTTCCTTCTACTTACTTTAGGTTTACTTCATTCTTCTTTTCTTATGATTTTTAAAGTGGATCTCAGTTACTGATTTTTGACCTTTCTATTCAATATAAGCATTTAAAGTCCTATTTCTCTAAAAGCATTTTTTAAAAGATTTTATTTATTTATTTGACAGAGATCACAAGTAGGCAGGGAAGCAGGCAGAGAGAGAGGGGGAAGCAGGCTCCCCACCGAGCAGAAAGCCCGATGTGGGGCTTGATCTCAGGACCCTGAGATCGTGACCCGAGCAGAAGGCAGAGGCTTTAACACACTGAGCCACCCAGGTGCCCTTCTAAAAGAATTTTTATAACTGCTTTCCACAATTTTGAACGAGCTATGCTTCTGTTTTCTTTAGTTTAAAATATTTTCTGATATCTCCTGTGATTTAATTCACCCATAAGTTATTTAGAAGTGTTTAATTTCTAAAATGTCAGGGGCTTCCTATTTTATTGTTGTTGATTTTTAATTTAATACCATTATGATCAGAGAATCGACTCTGTATAATTTCAATCTTTTTTGAATTATTGAGGTTTGCTTTATGGTTTAGCACGTGGTCCATCCATCTTTAGCATACCATTGTGTACCTGAAAAGAATGGCTATTTTTCAGTATTGGGGTATCAGGTTTTACAGATATCAATTAAATCAAGTGGCTGATAGGCTTGTTTAGATCTCCTATACCTTTACTGATTTTTTGGGGGGGGGCCTTATTTTCCAATCAGTTACTGAGAGAGGAGTTTTTAATCTCTAACTATGATTTTAGCATCATCTATTTCCCCTCACCTCTGTCAGTTTTTACTTCGTGTATTTTGAAGCCCCAAAATGTGTTTTGTAACTCTTCTTTCCCGAAACAGATATAATTAGGTATTCTCACCAAAATGCTGAAACTGAGTCTTTTTTTTTTCAAAAAAACAAGCATATTCAAAATTGTACTGATTTGTCAGAGAGAGAGAGCTCAAGCAGGGGGAGTGGCAGACGGAGAAGGAGAAGCAGGCTCCCCGCTGAGCAGAGAGCCCGATACCCGGACTCCATCCCAGAACCTTGGGAACATGACCTGAGCTGAAGGCAGAGGCTTAAGTGACTGAGCCACCCAGGCATCCCCTGAAACTAAATCTTATCAAGTCTTTAGACTTCTCTGATTTCCTACCCTGAAGAGAAACAAGTGAAACAACATTACGAGGAACCAGTTAGGCACATCCAGAATGAGGGTCAGTCCACAAGATCGCTGGCCTGTCCTCTTTGAAATGTTAAGGTCATAAAAAGGGAGAGATTAGGAGGACTGTCCTACTTTATAAGACAAGAAATACATCAACTCAGTGCAATGCTCTCTTTTAAACCACTGATCACATTTGCATAGACAAACCAAGGCTTAAGAGACATAGTGTTATAAATACTCCACTTTGAGTATTAGAGAGGATATATGGCCAGATTACATAGTACTGAGTGCACAAAGATGATAAGGCTTGTTGAAGGCAAGGAGATCAACCCAATTCAAGGAACAATCCCTCAGCAATTTCCGCTAGTATCCCTGAGCTGGACTGACAGCGTCAGGGGGTACTGGACCTTCGTGGGTTGGTGCTGGAGGTAAAGAGACAAAATTGTCCCTATAACCATGCATCATAATTCTGTCTGCAATGGAAGCCTCTGACCACTGTAAAGGAAAGCAAAATTCACATATGGCTGCTTCAAGCTTGCTTTTCGTCACATATGCTGTGCAGCCTAGATCCCCACGTCAGGAATAAAATCTTGGTTTCCCACCTGCTAGGAATATTGCCAGATGACCGCTCTCTCCTCTCCAGAAATGGCCTCCACCCAAGAGAGCCGTTGCCTCCAAAGTCACAGACACCTTCTAGGGCTCTCCTCGAGGACAGGTCAACCCTACATAAAGAGTTTGCCCCTTCACTCCAACCTTCGCCCAACTCTGAAGGGAAGGAGCATGCCCGCCTCAAGGCTTCCCACAGGGTTGGCTGAACCCTCATCAGAGAAAGCCACATCCAGTCTCCCCCTCTTCCATGTCCTCCTGTCTCCATCCCTTGCACACTTTCTGATCCCAAGAACATTCCCTAGTACCCTCCTCGTGTGCCGATCTCCAGCTCTGAATCAGTGTTCTGGAGGATCCAACCTGCAGCAAGGTTGCCTTTAGAGGACTCACGATGCTTTTCTTCTCCTAAAACCACGTTCACTCAGATTTTGCTGAAGGAGAAATCAAGGCACAACACTCCTGAGACTTGCTCGAGCTTTTCCAAGATGCCAGTATCGTGTGAAGGCGGTGTGCTAAGGCGTGCTCAAGAACCGTGTAAATGCGCTGCCAAGTTTTCATCTCTGTATATCATTTTTGCTACAACAGAGTAAAACTCACCATTCCAGCAATGCGTGCCAGATGGAATGTTAAGATTTGTGGGTTTGCAGAGTGGGTGCAGAGCAGGGAGTCGCAAGTTTAGAGAAGCAGAGTATTCGAAGAGAGAGTGTGTTTACTGGAAATGTGATACGCTCTCCCTGTAAGAAGAGAAGGTGGGCAGGACAGTCTGCTGACCCCGTAGTGCCATGCCGAGGGGGGACAGCGACCATTGCCATAAATGCAAGTGCTTTTAGAGACTCTGCAAAAACTGGTTTTTCGGTCAGAGTCGTTACAACCAATTTCTTGCTTGGAAATCGGCTGTCAAGATTTCTGGGATTCAAAAGTCAGCGTGGAATGCAAAAAAAGTTGAGACCCCAGCGCTGAAGGTCAGATCCCAGGAAATCACCCCACCACTCTCCCCTGTGAGCTCTCTCTGCATCCGTATGTTCAAGCAGAAGAGGAGATATCATTTTTACATCTCAAATCAAGACGTGTGTGATGTTTCCCAATAAAATTCAGCATCCTGGTGCTTGAAGCATGTTAAACATAATCAGAAGAGAATATAAAGAAGGGAGGCATGAACTTAAGCAGCAAAGCTGGCATTTTGATAAATAAAGATGTGGTCCCATAGAGTGACTAAAAACACGGCACTTCATCTTGGTGGCGTCTAAGCTGTTCTTTTAGTTTCTTTTCTCTTTCCGTTTGTTGGCACATTCCCTGCCATCCGCATTCCCTCCAGTGGAGCCCATCAGCTTAGCAGCACAAAATCTTCTTTGTACCCTTAAAAGTGAAGTATCGATAAGCCTAAAGGAATCAGATGAGACCGGTTTCTGGTCCTTTTAGGCAGCAGTGAGGTCTGATTTTCAGAATGTCTGCAGCTGGGGCTCCAGGCTCCCATAGGAACTACTGTATTCTATGACTTCCTGGCAAATCTGCGACTATCTCACCCAGACTGAAGCCAAAAGCCTGCTCTTGGGTGGTGGGATGGGCCACAGTCACGATCCCAAATTCATCACCTAACCACATGACTTTATTTCGCACAAGCCCGGGAAAAGTCACAGATTTCCCTTACAGGTCTTCCTTGTGAAGATATTTAAAACAAAGCAAATATTTTAATTCTGAAGCCAAAAGTTGGAGAGTTTGTGTCCTCTGCCACTTCTTATCTGCAGCCCCTTCTAGTTATTTGCAGGCTGGTTATTTTCACCAATGTGGCTTGCAGCTCTGACTTCACCTAGAGGGGAATGTAACCCCGCTCAGCCAACAAGAACTTGAAATTCTCTGGTTTTTGTCACTAGCTGTTAGAATCTCAGCCTTTTCTAAATTTAGGGTAGTGAAACATATTAGTGACCTGACTGCAAAGCTTCCTCAAGTTTGGTCGGGGGCGCAATCCACAACACATCAAACCGTAAAGGTCAACTGTGTGAACTTTTCAGATCCTCCTCCTGGTTCGGCACTATAGAAGAAAAACGACATTGTGAGCTCGGCTTTGTTTGCAGGACAGAATACAGATGTGTTCGCTTGCATTTTTTAGCTTCCTTTTCTAATGCTCACAGTATAGTTTATGGATTCATAGCATATGCATATGTCAACTTATGGTTCTAAAGGATTAATTTCACTTTATCCAATATGTTGCTAAACCTCTTAGGGAATTCGTGGCTCAGGGTGATGGGCTGACATAGCACTAATTTAATTCAGATTCTGTGTTTCATACTGTCACGATTTCACTATTACAGCATTGTGGGAATTCAGATAAGGTTATTTAATGAAAGAAAAATGACAAATAAGACATTCTTTAGCTAGTCCCTGATTCCAGCCAATCCCTCATCTCTTATGTCAATAGGGCATCAAGATCTAAGGACCCTAATTCAGTCCAGCAGCTGGCTTTCCATCCTCTCCCCCTGCTCTTGCCTTAGCTCAGACATCTTATGCCTTCCCTGAAGCATCAATAATCTCCTACCTGGTCTGTCTTTTGCCAAAGTCTCTCTGCCCTGCAGCTAAGATTCTCTGTAATTCCATTGTGTCACTCCCCTCTTAAAAAGGCTTCTTGGTGGGGCACCTGGGTGGCTCAGTGGGTTAAGCCTCAACCTTTGGCTCAGGTCCTGATCTCAGGGTCCTGGGATCGAGCCCCATGTCAGGTTTTCTGCTCAGCAGGGAGCCTGCTTCCCCCCCACTTTAAAAAAAAAAAAAAAAAAAAAAGGCTTCTTGGGTAGACAAACATTGCCTAAGATAAAATAGCAAAAAAAAAAAAAAAAAATGTGGCTTTATGGAAATGCGTAGTTCTGGCTTCGTAATGTTACTTGGAAGAATGAATTCACCACAGTCTACAGCCTCATCCTCAGATTCGCAAGCTCAGAAATTCGATCAGTATCTCAGCATGGACTCGCATTAACTAATCCCACCAGATTCATGTAGGAACCGAAACTGTCAGCATATTAATTTTCATTGAAGCATATCTGCTAGACAAGCCTTAATCCTCATTTTGGCCCGGCTCGACATATTCCTCCCCCAGAAGCAGAGTCACAGGAATGGTGATTTTATAATAGGGTTCTTTATGGCTGTGGAGTTTCTCAGGAGAGCGAATTGTTCTGCCATTTGGGGCCTTAAGGGAATGATGGCTTTGGCTGTGACGGCCAGGCCGGTCCATGTCTGCGGGTACCATAGCACACACAGGGAGCTGTTTCCCATAACACCGCTTTCTTGGGCTTCCATTTTCCACAATCCAGGCTGACCAACCATTTTCTGCTGCCCCGAAACAGCGGGTTACATTCCCACATTCCACAGAGAATGCACACAATTTCCCTGAGATGGCATCTCCCTGGGAATTCTGGGAGAAATTCTGAAACTTCTCAATAAGAAACTCGCTGATGGGCCCAACGGGTTCCTGCTTCTCTCTCTCATTCCGCTGCACCCTCTCTGAAGATAGCTTTATTTCCAAGTTCTTTGGGGTCTTTCCCTGTCACTCGTTAAGCCCCGGTCCCAAATTGCCTCATCTCCAGCTACGCCCACACGTACATACTGTGGTCTCCAGAGACACCAAACCTCCACCTTTCTCCTTTCAGGCTGGAGACTGTAGGCTTCTCAGGCTGCAAGCCAAGAAACTGTTTCTGGCTAACTTGAGGGAGGAGTTTACTACGGGTATATGGGATTGCTTAGAGCACCAAAGGCAAAACTGAAAAGCCAGGTTTCAGAAGGGTTAAGAAGCAGGGTCGTCTCTTCAGGGAGACACCGTGAGGCTGACTCAGCCCAGCCCAAGATTCAAATGCCCGCATCCCACACTTCAGCTTAAGGCACCTTTAGCGCAGACCTCCAAGACTCCGAGACAGTCCAGAATGAGAGAAGGATCATTTCTCAAAAGAAAGCCAGGGCCCCAGAGCTAAATATCACCGTGAAGGACATGGAGAGCAAAACTGATGGATAAACTAGGGATCCAAAGTACAAATCTGGACCCCAACACTCAGCTGAAATGCTCAAGTGCACAAATCACGTGATGGTCAAGAGAGGAAATGCCAGGGGGGAGGGAGCAACACACTATCTAGAAAGGAAAAGGGAGAGATGAGAAGAGGGAGAAGAATGGACCTTTAGTACATGTAAGTGATTTCTAGAAATCTGACATGGTAAGTAAGAAAAGTCCAAGAATGTGTAATATGTAAATAGTTTATCATTTAAAATTTTGAAGACTGAGTAGATTTAAAAGAATAGACTCTCCTGGTTCACCTGGGTGGCTCAGGTCATGGTCTCAGGGTCCTGGGATCGAGCCCCGCATCAGGCTCTCTGCTCAGCAGGGAGCTGCTTCCCTCTCTCTCTCTGTCTGCCTCTCTGCCTACTTGTGATCTGTCAAATAAATAAACCTTAAAAAAAAATAGAATCTCCTGCAAACTCAAGGAATTATTATTTACAGCTGTGTTTAAATTGCCACCCTGCTCCACAACACAGAACTCTAGCCCGGCTGCTGCCCCTGCCGCTAGGTCTCCATGCTTCAGCAAGACCATCCATTTCGTTTTCCCTCAAACACCAGCTCCCACCTCAGAGCCTTGGCACATGCGGTTCCTTCCACTAGCGTCTCCTTCCCCTCCTGTGTTGGCCCGGGTTCTCCGGACAAACAGAACCAAAAGGAGATACGTCAGCATCTGCATCTGTTTACTACCATTTGTCTCCCCCACTGGAATGTTAGCCCCACGAGGTCAGACTGTGTTCCTCATCACCCTGCCCCAGCACCGAGCACAATGCCTGCCCAGGAGAGGCACTCAGGACTTCTATATCGAAGGAATTAATGGAGGAATTTTTTAAAAATACTATTGAGGTTTGTGATCGTGGCGCATTTCTAGACTTTCAAAAGCTCAACAGCCACAGACATCAGCAGAAGCCTTTGCCCACTCCCTAGCTTTATCCCAACCCCCTCCAAGGCGCATCATAGAAAATATTTTTTCAGAAGTTTAATACAAAGTGCCCCATGAGACCATGCTAATCTTGACAACTAAATATGGCCTAGCCTCCTCTTTCCTTTTCTTCTAATTCCAAGGACAGTAAGGTTAAGAAGAGCCATCCGGGTACAAAGAGCCTCTTTCCAGTGGTGAGCAGACATGACTGGGGTCTGTACGCAGATTCTGTGCCAGATTGAAACTCTCAAGAAAACATCTTCAAACATGTGGAATGGAGAATGCTATTACCCCAGGAATCATCTAAATACGTACAGTTTTTCACGGATAATGGATTGGTTAAGCATGCTTGGAATATTCTCCGTTCTTAAATAGCTATGAAAAATTGCAATATTCCTCAATTACTGCACACTAGCAGACTAAGCAGGTGCACTGCAGTCAAATTAATTCATTAACCCTTTTCAGAACTCTGATCTCAAGAAGGCTGAATTGCTATATCCATAAACATATCAAAAAAACTTTTAATAAAGTACCGTCCTAAACAAAATACCACCAGCTTTTTCTCGTAAGGATTTAGTTTGAGACACTATGGAAGAGAAATGAACAAGCAAACATGGACACATCATATCATTGGAAAACCTTTATTCCTTTTGGCATCTTCCACCTATCCCTGCAGCCCATCCTTGACTTTCTCTGGCCAAGTTTTTCCAGCCTCTCCATTTTCTCCCACTGTCTTTGCATAACTTTTCCTCTAGATTTTTAGATCATGAGCAGGCAAGATAATAAGCTTAGACAGCATATTGCTTTTATGCTTTATCTGAAAGAGAATACAATCGAGAATTTATTCTGACCATTGCCTTCAATAATAAAATGCTTAATGTGCACTATAACACTCATTTGAAAACATAGATACACCAGACCCGGAAGAGGCAGTGAAAAAACGTATGTACAGACATGGATGGTCAAGTGTTTTTTCAACATAAGATGCCAAAGAAATACAAAGCATCTGCGTCAGGGATGGGAGTACCAGTGATTACACTGGGAATGCTGGAGATCCAGAGCAATGTATGAAAACATTCTTCATTGCAACACACTGATTGATTTCTAAACTCCAGAATGTCTAGGTCAGTGAAAGTGGACATAACAACTTCTCAGTGGGGGTGTGGGCCTGATGACCAGTTAAGTCCAAGGAATTTTTAAACCAGGAGGTCAGGGGAGAGCTAGAGAAGAGAATGCAAAGCTAGAGGGAGAGCAGAGCCTCAGACGGAGTAAGAGGTCACAGATAAGGACAACTGACGTGAGAGCTGCATTTTTTTTTTTCCTTCCTGCAGAGGAAAAAAAATGTCAGGATGATCAGAAAGGTAATATAACAAACTCAGATGTAGGGCGTCTTGAATGCCAACAGTTTAGAGGAGGTCTAATGAGCAATAGCAAATCAGCCCAGGGAGTAATGGAATCCACTGTCAGGAAAGTCAATGGTGGACTCAACAGATTATCCTTTATTCTGTCTCTTATTACTTTTTGACTCAGGGGGGGAAAGAAAAAAGCTTTAGAAGTAGCCATTGATATAGGATCACAATGAACCAATAAAAAAAAAAGTGGGTTTTACTAGCATTTGTGGAGGACAGATTGCAGCCTGGGGAAGTGGGATGTGGTCTGGTAAAACAAATATTTACCAGTAAATTATTTGTGCTTATTTTCAAGGGCAATTACATATTTTATGCATGCTTTCAAGGGATTCAGATTAGCCTCATTTGATACACAATGGTGATGAACTGTATCTAAAGATTTACCCAGGCGATTTCTAAACTCCGGAATATCAAGTGAACAGCCGTTTTGAAGCAGCAGCTTGCCCTGGAGAGGTTGCCTGGCCCCGTGCATGGAGACCCTCCTCCAAGAACGAGCCTTCAGAACAATAAACCATGATGGTCTAATGCAAACCAGAAATTCACAAACGTAGGTTTTCCACAGTTTACACACACTCCATCCCCAGCTGGAAAGCTAGCATTTCAAGTCACAGTGGATAGTTTCAATTGGAAAAGCCTCGGTTCTGAACAGCAAGAGAAAGAGAGGGAGGCACTAAAATGACACTGCAAAGACAATTAAAGGAATTGGACAAGGCAGCATGAATAAAAACAATTGATATTTAAGCTCGCTTTGCCCGGATGTGAAAATCGGATTTCTTTCATTAAATTTTGGATTAGAAAGATGAGTAATCAGCAAAGTACAGCTAGAGCTAAAATTTGAATTTAGCTGTCTAGGGTTCACTCCTAAAGAGGTTGAAATATCCGAAAGGACAGGCATTATTTTTTTTCCCCCCACAGAATCACCAATCTAGACAGATCACTTGCTTTCTCAGGAGAAAAATCAAATTTTATTTCCCAAAAGAATGGCAAATGTGTTTCAATCATTAGAGTGTTGGTAAGAGCTATTTTTGAGTGTTTCCATGCAGAATATATGCATATTTAATTACAAAGGCTGACAATGAATGCTCATTATATGGGACACATGTGCTTTCTATGTATATTCTAATTCTCCCAACTACCCAGAGAGGGTGGTGCCCTTATTGCCTGTACGTTACAAAAGGAGACACTGATACAGCTTTGTCAGTGGTAACCACTGCATAGGGGCAAAGCTGGGATTTGAACCCAGACGGTCTAATTCTCTTCTTAACCACTGTATAAGTGTCTTCGTAAGAGAGTTTCAAATAGCTTCTATATAATGCTAATGATAGTATTATTTCAGGAATAGAAATTACCTACACCAACTCACAAGTAAAGTATCAAAAGTTCTTTTGACTAATTGTGCACTGTGAATTCAGTGTAAAGGGTGGGAGGAAGAGCCTCCGACAAAGTGAGAGGTCACAAATAAGGACAACTGAAACTGAAATAAGTAGAAAGTGTCAAAAAGATTCAACACAACCAGTTGTTAGATGACCCATCTCTTGACTGAAGTCAATGCCCACATATCTCAAAGTTGAAGATTCTCTGATGATGGTGTAGGGCTGGCCTCACGTAGATTAATTCCAGAAATGTGAGCACATCCTGGTCACCACAGTGTCGATTAGCCTTCTCTCAACCTTCAGCGCAATCTCCTCTAAAGTCCTTGGGTTCAATCAAACAACAAGCTTTTAACAGAAGGTAAAGCCAATGGTCACTCTTTCTTTAATATATATATAAGAGAGCAAGCACTTGCAAAAACTGGGGGAGGGGCAGAGGGAGAGAAGCAGACTCCCCACTAAGCATGGAGCCTATGCTGGATTTGACCACACAACCCTGAAATCCTGACCTGACATCATGACCTGAGCCAAAATCAAGAGTCCATGGTTTAAAAACTGAGCCACCCAGGCACCCCCAATGGTCACTCTTCTTTCAACTATTAAATATTTGCTAATGTCAAAAGCTGGGAAGAACAACTAGATATTTATTAGTTAGGATCCTGTTTATATTTATTTTTCCAATTATTTAATGGAGCTCTATCTTTTAAGGGCACTAACACATATGAATTTTCAAACTTGTTACTAAATTATTGTCATAGTAAGTCTCTAAATTCAGGTAACACCTACAGTATCAGCTCATATAGTCAGATTACTGATTTTTTTTCTAAGCTGTCCAATTCTTTTTAAAACAATAATACAGCTCTGAAATTACGTGAGTTGACTGGCTGTTCCCCTGCTTTTTGAGATGAGTTGCTGTAACAACACAAGGCCAAAATCTAGCAGTAGTAAACATTTTAAAAAGGGAAGGAGAATCCTTATTAGCTTGAATTAGTTAATGTTTCAGGATTCTTTCACTCCAGACAATTGCCAGAAGTATCTATTGCTGACAAAACCTCATCCAGTCAGAGAGAATAAGGCCAGAATGGGAAAAAAAAATTGTTCTTTGGGAAATAAATTC
This sequence comes from Nasua narica, assembly GCA_028533885.1. Classification (NCBI taxonomy): domain Eukaryota; kingdom Metazoa; phylum Chordata; class Mammalia; order Carnivora; family Procyonidae; genus Nasua; species Nasua narica. Next base: position 26,378,585 of record CM052811.1, on the reverse strand, counting down.
TTAGTATTCTCCATGTGGGGGGAAAAAAGCCTGTTTCTATGTTTAGAACTCAGTGAAAAAGCAGACAAGAGCACATCTTGTCAATCTATCAAAATGCCAAAATCCAACATTTAAGACATATAAAACTGCACACATCACTTTGAGCTTCTTGCCTTTCCACTCTCCAGCAGGGTCTGATTGATCTTGGTCCAGAGAATTAACAGCGATGTAAATGTAAATATTCCTATAAATCAGCAGTAAACGGAATCACGTTTTTCTCCCTGCAGCCAGGACTTGTCTTTTTTTTTTTTCTAAAGCTCTATGACAACCTTAGAAGAGAACTGTAATTCATACTGAGATCTCCTCTCTCAAAGTGAAGTTAACTTAAAGTAATTATGGGTAACCGGCTTTAGGCAAAGCTATTACATAAAAACAATTATTGACAAGAATAACTTACTTCAGGAGTGGTAGTTTGCAGTTCAAGATAAGAAATATCTCTAGCTTACATTTGGAAAATTCTACATCAGTTGTAACGAGTTTATCTGATCTGACAGTGCATCCTCTCCTACTCTTAGGAAATTAGAAATTCTAAAGTAAACCTAAACTTTTAAATATATAGCTGGTCTCAAAAGGGAATTACCAAAATGAAGTTATTCCACACTAGATCGGTAAGCATGCAAGCCGAGGGCTTCAGTGATCCAGAGGGCCTCCTGGCTGGACTGGAGTTTCAATGTCCACCCAGAAATATAAGGCATTTTCTTGATCCCATGATAGGGCAGAAGCTAGACCCAAATCTCCTATAAAACAAGAACACCATAAGGGTAGCTTCTCACCAGTCCAGGGCAGTGATGGCTTCTCACCTACAGGGCTTCTAGGGAGAAGAGGAACTGTATGTAAGAAAAAGGTAAAATCCCATACTTGTGACAGAAGTGGATATGAAGGTAAAATTATCTACTAGCTGTGTGATAAAGAAATAGCAAGCTGAGACATTCACCTAAAAACAGGTCCTGGACCATTGATATCCCAAGGCTTCCAGTCAAAACAAATACAAAATACCCTGTAAAGAAATGTTCACAGCCAAAGGCACAGAAAGCCCATGTGAAGCCATCCCCACTGAAGATGAGTTCACAGTGAAAAACTCAACCAATGCTTGAAAATGGTTTGCAGGGAGAAAAAACCAACAGGCATGACCAGCAAGGTCAGTAAGAAACCCTAGGGCTAGGGAACAGAGAGAGAACAATCTGAAACAGACATAAAATAACAGTATTAAAATGACTATAAAATGCCATAAACTTAGAAACCAACAACTGAAAGATAGGAAAAAAATATGCATTTAGACATTTAAACGCATGCTTCCAAATCATTCGTAATCAGTGAAAACATTTTTAATCCTTGGAGATGAATAGCAATGAAAACATAACACAAAATTGCTGGGAAGTAGCCAAAATATTCTTTCAAAGGAAATATATACACCTTTCAATGCACATGGTAGGAAAGAAAAGAGTTAGGAGCCAGGCAGCTCTAGAAATGAGAAAAGCAAAGGAGTTGGCCTAAAGGAAGGATCAACAATAAAAGCAGAACTTAATAGAAGAGAAAACAAAGACACTTTATAATTGATCAGTAAAACAAAACAAAACAAAAAAACACTTCTTTGGGAAACAAAATACATAAAGGAAAGAAAAGTCTCTGGAAAATTGATCAGGGGCAAAAAAGGAAATAATAGGAATAAACATTGGGAAGAAAGCAAGTATATGACTAGATAGGATGGAGTTTTTCTTAAAGCTTATGAGAACATTTTATCAAACTTTATGTCCATAAATGTAAAACTTGAATGAAAATTCTAGAAAAATATAAATTATCAGTATTGACTAACGAAAAAAAATGGAAAATCAGCATAATCCTATATAAAGCTTCAAAGTGATCAGTAAAGATCTAACCACACACATGAAAAAAGTCTCAAAAGGCTTTTAAGCAACATTTACCAAATCTTCATATAGTAGGTACTTCATATTCTGTGCAAATGATTCAGAGTTTAAAAAAGAAAGGTGCACTACTTATTTTACAAAGCTAATATAACCTTAATGCTAAAATTAGCTAACTACTCTATGAAAAAAAAAAGACTGACAATCTCCCTCATGATATAAATATAAAATCCTAAATAAAATACAAGCAAAATAGATCTAATTGTGTGTGTGTGTGTGTGTGTGTGTGTGTTTAATTACAACCAAATAGGGTTTATCCCAGATATGCAAGTATAGTTCAATTATTGGCAATCTATTGGTATAATTCACCTTTTAAAGAAGAAAAGCCATAAATTCATCCCAATACGTGTCAAAAAGACCTCCAATAAGTTTTGAAATTTATTTATGATTAAAAAGCAAAACATGCTCTTAGCAATCTAGAAATAGAAAGAATTAATCTTAATCTAATACACAGTGCTTCGTTATAGTGAACATCATAATTGTAAAATATCAGAAGCAATTTATTTAAGATTGGGAACAAGATGAGGATATCTGTTATTACCCTTTTAGCTCATCATAATATTGGTGGTTCTAGTCAGTGCAATAAAAAAAATTAAAAATGAAGGACTAGGAAGAAAAAATTGTCATTGTTTTCCAATAATTAAACAGAAATACAAGAAAATACACAGCAAATAACTGGAACTTAAGCAAGTCGGCCAAGTGGCTTGATAAAAAAATGTAAAAAGTACTAACAATCTTATTTACAGGCAAGAAGTAAGGAGAAAATTTTGATTTTTAAAAAGGCATCCGCTCACAGAAGCAACAAAAAGAAATTAAGTGATGGTAATAAATACAAAAGATGTTCGAGATTTTAGAGAGAATTTTAACATTATCAAGTGATATTTAAAAAACTGAATAAATGGAGAAATATAGAGAAATATATAATGGTAGTAGAAAGGGGACTCAGTATCATTAAGATATCATTTTTTTCATATTTATCTATAAATTTTAATGCAATCCCTATAAAATTGCCACATGCCGTTTTGCAGAATTTGACAAATTAATGAGAGTCTTACAGAGAAGAAAAGAGCCAAGAACTTGACTGCTAAGATGTGCAAGTATGAAAGCAAATAAAGTTATATTAACTTGAAGAAAATGTGGTAATTGTCCAAAAAAAGAGAAAATAAGCCAATGAAATGGAAGAGAAAGCCCAAGCAATGTGCCCAAGCACATGTATATGAGGGGTCATTACAAGTCAGTGGAAAAGGACCAATTATAGAATGCATGAGGTTGCAATTAAGTTGTCTATATACAAAAAAAAAAGCACAACTGTTCCAACCTCACTTCATAAACAGATTAAAAACCCAAATGTGAGTATTAGAACTTTGAAAGAGAAAAAGAGGGAGAGAATCTTTTTGTGAACATAGGGAAATGAAAAGATTTCTTAAAGAAAATGCCAAAGGGGGCACCTGGGTGGCTCAGTTGGTTGAGCAACTGCCTTCAGCTCAGGTCATGATCCTTGAGTTCCAGGATCGAATCCCACATCGGACTCCCGGCTCCATGGGGGTTGGCTTCTTCCTCTAACCTTCTCTCCTCTCATGCTCTCTCTCACTTTCTCTGTCTCTCAAATAAATAAATAAAATCTTTAATAAAAAAAAGAAAAGAAAATGCCAAAGGCACAAATCATAAGGGAAAAGATTGATTTTCTTTTTGTAAATATTATATTGCATTTGACTATATTGGAAATATAAATTTTCATGATAGAAGAGACCACGAACTAAGGTAAAACACAAACCATATAGCTTGGGAAAAGCATTTTGTCATACATCAATTTAAAAATAGGTATAATACTAAAAAAATATAAAGAATACAATAATAAAATGAGTGAAGGGTATGAACAGGCAAGTCACAGAGAGAAAACTAAAATACCCAAAATTTCTCAGTCTCAGTAACTATCAAGGAAATGCAAGTACAGGGGTGCCTGGGTGGCTCAGTCGGTTAAGTATCTGCCTTTGGCTCAGGTCATGATCCTGGGGTCCTGGGATCCAGCACCACATCAGGCTCCCTGCTCAGCCAGGAGTCTCCTTCTCCCTCTCCTTCTGCACCTCTCCCTGCTTGACCTCTCTCTCTCTCTCTCTCTCTCCCTCTCTCTCTCAAATAAATAAGTAAAGTTTTTTTTTTAATGCAAGTTGATGTGAGATAGCACTTCAGGAAAACAAGACATCTAAAATACTAATTTTTGAGGAGGAAATGGAGAAACTGGAACTTTCCTTTGTGGCAGGTACAAATACTTTGCTGAGCAATTTTACTATAAATATCTAGCAAAGCTGAAAAGGCACATTCCTATGGTCCAGAACTTTATTTCTATATGCAACACCCCCTAAAAAAAAAAAACCCTACACACGTTCAAGAAGAGATGTTCAAGGATGTCCGTTGAAACCTTATTTGAACAGCAAAAAATCAGAAGCAAGCTCAGTTTGTCACTGAGGAAATGAATAATTACACATAATAGCACATGATTAGAACACGATAGCAGCTTAAATGAATAAAGCTACTTGTGCATGTTTCAACATGGCTATATCTCAGAATCAATATTCCATGAAAGGTGATTGCAGAAAGATGTGAAACTCCATGACTTATATAAATATGTAAAATTTGTAAAACAATACTTTATATTGTTGAGGAACACATACATAGGGAATAAATATAAAAAGTACAGATGGGAAAAATACATGCCAATTTCAGGATAGCAGTTAACTCTGAAGGAAGGTAAAGGAAGTGATAAGGAGCCATCAAATGCATTGCTAATATTTTGTTTCTAAAAAAAGAAAAGAGGAAAATTAGGCAAATGTTTCTAATTTTTTAAATCTTGTGGTTGGGGGGTGCCTGGGTGGTTCAGTCGGTTAAATGTCGGACTCCTGATTTTTAGTTCAGGTCATGATTTCAGGGTCATGAGATCAAGCCCCAGGGTGGGCTCAGCACAGAGTCTGCTTGAGATTCTCTCTCTCTCCCTCTGCCCCTCCCCCACTCTCTAAATAAATGAATAAAGTTTTTAAATCTAGTGGTTGGTATGTGGATATCTCAGGTTAGTCTCTGTATTTTTCAACTTCATAACTCTTATAAAAATAAACAAAATCAAATCACTTATATATCCTTGATCTCATTTTGATAGACCCTCCCTAATAAGACTGTATGGTGTTTATAGACATGAATACGGGTTCCTCAAGTTTAAACCCCTTACCAACCCTCACAGGGCCAGAAAGGAGAACAGCTGGGACTCTAACTTCAATCACCTATACCAAGATCCTCCTCCAAAAAATTCCTTATCTCGCAAAATGATTATCCAGAATCCTGTAAAGATTTTCTATTACTACATTGAATATTTATTCTGATTTACCAAAATTTGATTGACAAACCAACTTCTTAAGATAACATTGATTTTTTTCCCCCCATAGATCAGTGCCTACCTGAAATCAGAGGTCAACACTGGATAGCTGACAAAAATGTGTCTGTAATAACATCACTGTCTGGTTCCAGTGGCATTTACATCGGAGGGTCTGGGACCCTCAGCAACTATGGTTCTAGAAGCATCCTTTCCCCTGCCCAGTATCTTTCTAAAGTCAAAGGCTGTGGGGCAGAAGAAAGCCACCAACAAACTCTTATCTGCATGGCCTTGAGCCATCTTGAGATTATTGAAGAAAATCTGTGACTTGGCATCCATCCTGACTTACAAATCAGTTTAAAAATATACGTTACCACAGTGGGGCAGCTGTTATTTCTCCTTCCTTTGCCAACTGACTGTGTAGAGCAAGTTTTGTCATTTTTCCACTATTCACGACTCTTGGGTTATCAGTCTTCTGAACAAACGATAACATGCGTTATTGGAAGACAAACTGTTTGAAGACAGAGTTGGAAAATAAGTTATTCAAGGGCAACTGAGAAGGGGTTTTGTGCATCAGATGGTTTTAATTAAAGGAATCATATCAAATCTGCTTTTACTTACAGAGTCGAGACACCTCCCAGGGTCTAAGATTAAAGCGTTTGTTGGTCTTTTTCACCAAAACTCTACCTGGGTCTTCTGAAGCCTTCTATTTTCCTGTTAAATGCCAGAAAAATCTTTGGTATACAATTATGGAAAAGGCGAGTGCCAGTGGCTCACCTCAAAAAGGGATGGGAGGGATGGGATGGAGAGGGAGGGATGGAGAGAGAGAAAACTGTGCTTCTTTTCTGTGTGTCTCTGATTTGTTTGTTACATTTATGCAAAATCCTCATTATCTCGAGTTTCTTAGCCTAGAAAATGGACACAAGAACCTTGTTGCTTCTCCCGAAATAGTTGTCTCTTCCCCTGGCAGAGAGTACATTTCTCCACGCTACTCCCGCTATCATGCAATGCTCTCGGCACCCCACAGTTTATGACACGACCCTTTCAACATCTAGAAAGGTGTTTAGGACACTATGTCATTTTTATAAAGATTATGGGCCTCCCTGGACACAATTTTTGTCTGACTGAGAACCTTGACCTCACCAAGCATGAAGTCCCCCATGAATGTGGTTGAGTGCTCTATTTCCCCTGTCAGGTTTTTCTGGCTTTTCCCAGATTCCTTTAAAACAAAATTGAGAAACATATTTGAGCCTACAGTAATCCTTAGTCAACCTTAGTCAACCATTTTACGGCTACTCAACACTGTGTTTGACTCACAGCTGTCATGATAATAGGAGGTTCCTTTTACGTTTAAAATTTGAATACACCTGGCCTGCCCCTTACCAAAAAATACAATTTAGCCACATCTCTATTATTCTAGAGACAGAGAAATGAGCTCATAAGGACACATGTATGTCAAAAAGTAATCCCCAAACTTCATTCTTAAGTCTAGCCACCAAAGAGGTGATGTGACATTCCAAGAGTAAAATTGGTTTATTAAACGTTTGTCTGTTTCTCGTTTCTGATCTCTAGCTCCCTTAGGTAGATGGAAAATTTCCATGAAATCTAGTTTGGGAAAATAGCTTCCAAAAACCCTTGACACAGTTCCTGAAATTTTCAAAGGGAAAAAAAATGGAGAAACTTGTCCCACAGCACCATAACCTAGATAAACCGGCTTTGACCTCCAGATCCAATTCTGAATAATCAGGGCCTTGGCCCCACATGGACTTGGAATGAAGAGAATTTTTTTTTTCCTCAGTAATGATCACAGTGCCCCATGGATAGCAGAACCTCAATAAATGAATGTGAAATAAACAAAAACACCTCCTCTCAATTACTGACTCTCAATTCAGGTACAACACCCTCTGAGATTCACCTACTTATTTATTCATTCAACAAATATTTATTGAGCACAACGCAGGCACTGGGGATGCAGAAGAAACAAAAACAACAATACCTCAGAGAGCTCACATTTTAGTGGAGGGAGTCAGATAATTAATTAAATAAGTAAAATGCATAGGATTTAGGTATCGTTTAGGTATCATTTGGGAAATACCAGTCAAGAATGGGAGATGGGTGGTTGTGTGAAGTGGGTTATCCCAATTATAAATACAGTAGTCAGGGAAGGCCTCCCTGAGAAGGTACCATATGTGAGGCAAGAGGATTTCAGGCAAAGGGACAACCAAGGTAAGGTCCTGCAGAAGGGCAAGGAGCCCATATGTGAGAGCAGGTGAGGGAAGGGGTGGATGACCAGCCATGAGATCAGAGGTAACTTGGGGCCAGATAATACAGGGTCATAAGGGTCATCCCTCAGCAATTACTCTGAAGTAAATGGAAAGCCATTGAGGTCTTAGAGTTTCAGACATAATATAAGTTACGCGTTAACAGCATCACTCTGAGGGCTGTATGGAGAACAGAGCACAGAGGGATAAGGACAAAAGCAGGAAGAGCAGCAGGAGGCTACAGCCTGAGTCCAGGTGAGAGTGAACAGTGGCTTGGACCAAAGTGGTAGCTGGGTATGTGTTGAGATGTGACTGGATTCTGGATATATCTTGAAAGTAGAGTCTAAACATTTGTCGACAGGTTGGCCACGGTATTTGCAAGAGGGTTTTCAACAATGACTCCATGTTATTTGGCCTGAGCAACTGAGTAGATGGAGTGTCTCTAGTTGAGATAATAAAATCTTCAGGACAAGCCAGTCTTCTAGAGAAGACCAGGATCACAGCAAGCTGGAAATGCTCATTAGATAGCCAAGTGATGAGGCTGAGGAGACAATTGGAATCTTGACTTCAGTGGAGTGATCTGGACTGAAGATACAAATTTGAAAGTCATTAGCATACAGATGCTATTTAAAATTAGGAAACTAAATGATAACCCGAAGAAAGTAGATATAATAAGAAGAGAGAGGCATGGAAGACTGAGTTCTGGGTCCTGGGTTCACCACCGGAAGACTAGGTGAAGCCAGCAAAGACGACAAGAGGGAGCCTCAGGTGAGAGGATAACCGGGAGTGCCTATCTTCTGGAAGCCAAATAAAGGAAGTGTTCTAAGAAAGAGGGAACCAATGGGGCACCCAGGTGGTTCAATTGGTTAAGCCACGGACTCTTGGTTTCAGCTCAGGTCATGATCTCAGGGTCCCCAGATCAAGTGTGGCTTAGCAGGGAGTGTGCTTCCCCTCTCTCTCCCTCGGCCCCTACCCCCCACCTGCTTATGCACTCTCGTGCTCTAAAATAAATAAATTTAAAAGAAAGAAAGAGAGAACCATTAATTGCATCAAATGCTTTTGATAAGTCAGATGAGAGGAGGGCTGTCTTTCTGGTGGGACATAAATTCCAGAATGAGAGTAGTCTGTCCTATTCTCAGCTATATTGGAAGCACCTATAATCAGTGTCTGTTCATAGTATGCACTCACTAAACATTTAATGAATTTTTAAAATGTGAACAAGGTATGAAGCTTGATGTACAAGCTCAACCCGTGCGTGAAATGACAGAGCTCTTCTTGCTAAAAACAGCTTCAGAGAGCTGACCCAAAACAGCCGCCATCACCTCTGGGCCCTGCCTCCTCCCCAGGGTTCCGTCAGGAGCTGAAGGGTTCCACACATTCAGGCTTTGGGAGAAGCTTCCCCATCGTTACAGAAACTGTCCCAACACAGGGCGCTGAGCTGCCCAGGGGAGCTCTGCTGTTTCTAGTCCACACTTGGGGCACAGGAGGTTTCTGAGATGCTGCGTACTTCTTTTGAGGAAATAGAATAGTCCAAGGTCTAGTCCTTGCCCTTCCAAAATTTATACTGTAATTGAGATGACGACACACACACACACACAACTGTGCATATTAAATACGAAATTCAAGACATTATGTTAATTCTAGCTGTTCTATTCAAGTTATGAAAACTTGAAGTTAAGCTTGTTCTTTTTTTTTAATTTTTTTATTAACATATAATGTATTATTTACCCCAGGGTACATGTCTGTGAATCATCAGGCTTACACATTTCACAGCATTTGCCATAGCACATACCCTCCCCCATGTCCATATCCCTACCCCCCCCCCACCTCCCAGCAACCCTTAGTTTGTTTCGTGAGTTTAGGAGTCTCTTATGGTTTGTTTCCTTCCCCATCCCATCCTGTTTCATTTCTCTTCCCCACCCCCCCCATACCCCCCTGCCCTGCCTCTCAAATTCTTCATATCAGAGCGATCATGTGATAATTGTCTTTCTCTGACTGACTTATTTCGCTTAGCATAATACCCTCTAGTTCCATCCACGTCGTTGTAGTTAAGCTTGTTCTTAAAGAGAGTCAATACGTTTTTAAGTGAAGATTGTCCCTTTTAGCAGGTGCATAAATTGCAACATTCACCAAAAGCCTTGAGAATGTGAGATCTGAATGGCCCAGGGATGCTACTTGTGCTAATGAATC
>CM052811.1:26349781-26368312 GCA_028533885.1 Nasua narica | reverse complement strand
AAAAAAAAAAAAACCTAAAAAATAAAAGTAGCCCCGAATTGCACCATTCAGAACTTCTCTTGACAGTTTTGGAATATGGATTTCTAGGGACCTTTTTTTTTTTCCCCAAATTTGTTTATTTTAATTTTTCAGTGTTACAAGATTGATTGTTCATGCACCACACCCAGTGCTCCATGCAGTATGTGTCTAGGGACCTTTTTTTAAAAAAAAATTTTTTTTCTTAAATAATTGAGTTCATACTGGACAGAGTTTGGGGGTTTTTTTCCTCTCTTTTATGGAAACATAAGTATTCTTTTTTCCTTTGTTTTTTGAGAGAGAGTGAGCACACGCACAGATGCATACAGAGGTGAGGATGTGAGGGGCAGAGGGAGACAAACAATCTTAAGCAGCCTCCACGCTCAGCACAGAGCCCATCACAGGGCTCAAGCCCAGAACCCTGAGATCATGACCTGAGATGAAATCCAGAATTGGATGCTTAACCCATTGAGCCACCCGGGTGCCCCAAGTATTTTCTTGTGTTAACAAATCTGTACAAATCATTTTTATTGTCTATATTTTATAAATGTGTCATACTTATCCCTCCCTTACTGAACATTTCGGTTCTAACTGATAATTATATAAATAACTACAATGGCCATCTTTGCACATTAAACCTTTTTCTATATGAAGAATTATTTTCAGAAGAATGGAAAAAAATTTTAAGACCCAGTACATACTGTCAAATTGCTTAGTAGGTTAAAATTCAACTCAAACAGGGGCACCTAAGTGGCTCAGTTAATTAAGTGTCTGCCTTTGGCTCAGGTCATGATCTCAGGATCCTGGGATCAAACCCCTCATCAGACTCCCTGCTTAGCAGGAAGTCTGCTTCTCCCTCTCTATCTTCCCCACCCTCCGTTCATGCTCTCTCTGGCACATGCACTCTCTCTCTCTCTCTCAATCAAATAAATAAATAAAATACTTTTTAAAAAAGGTAACCGAAACAAAGGGTGGGGGGAGCATGAGAAGAGCACGGGGCCACAGTCAGCTGGTCTACCGCAGAGCCTCATGCTGCTGCATGAGATAAGGAGTTCCAGCTTGGTGAGGGCAACAGTGTGGTGCCACTGCAGGTCCTTGCAAAAGGATTAACAGGATGAACTTGACATTTTAGGAAGATTTCTCAGCCAGCCAGAGCCACTGGACTGGGACGTACATGAAACTGGAGGCAGGAGACCAGCTAGGAAGTTGTACTGGTGGCTTTGGTACAAGGTGATGAGGGTCTGGATTAAGGGAGGGCGGGAGAAACAGGACATTGAGACACAGCAATGTGTTGTATATGACAAAATAATGATACTTAAACTCTATAAATGTAAATTTGTAGAGAACCAGTGTCTCCACAGCTTGGCTCTGTCAGAGGGAAGCTTTTGATTAGCTTCCTACCTGTTCATTTGTTCTTTCTTTTTTTAAAAAAAGATTTTATTTATGTGTGAGAGAGAGAGAGTGCACAAGCAGGGGGAGCAGCAGAAGCAGAGGGAGAAGCAGGCTCCCTGCTGAGCAAGGAGCCCCACGTGGGACTTGATCCGAGGACCCCAGGATCATGACATGAACCGAAGGGAGATGTTTAATGAACTGAGCCACACAGGTACCCCTCATTTGTCCTTTCAACACAAAGGGGGACCAGAACTATGCTTCTGGTTCACAATGGATCACCCTACACGCTAACCGGGAATTTTTCTAATTATCTACAAAGTAACCTGTTTGTGGCTGTTGTCTTAATGACGTAAATCAACAGTCTATAAACCCTGAAATTCCACCCAATTACTGCTATATCAGAAAATCACCCCATAAAATAACAGTCTGAGAAAGCTCACAAAATTATTCAAAGTAGGATGAACCAGAAGGACTCTGAGATCAGCTTGCTTTTTGTTTGTTTTGGGTTTTGTTTTTTAAATATTTATTTTAGAGAGAGCGCACATGAATGGGGGGAGGAGCAGAAGGAGAGAGAGAATCTCAAGCAGACCCCCATTGAGCATTAGTTACCCCACCATCACCACCCCCAACGTGGGGCTCAATCTCACAACCCCTGAGATCATAACCTGAGCCAAAATCAAGAGTCAGATGCTTAACCAACTGCACCACCCAGGTCCCTTTTTGTTTTTAATGTATAACTGTACTGAAGATTTGGGAATTCTAGTTTTGAAGAAACCCAACCAAAGAAATTGATACTTGGACAGAAAGAGAGAGATTGGAAGAATATTATTATTATATATTTTTTTCATTAAAGCCTATACTACATGAAATTCTAATTTCACTCATATGCCATCATTGCCCTGAAACATGAAAGAGAGACGGGACAGTTGAAGAATCAATAATGACAGCTCAGGAGGACATCTCTGGGTTTCATTGCTTAACGTGTGACTTGAGTATGAGGACAAAGCCAGCAGCATTTTTCTTGAAATGTACACTGAGTTCCCAGATGTTACAGAATCACTTTTAAATTGGTGGAGTAATCTTTTCAAAATGCTTGTCCATACAAGTTTTCAGAACTGCAATATGTCAGCCAAACATATACCAAATGAAACTTCCTTCTTTATATAAATATAAGTCCTTCTTGAGGTGTTGTATGACTGGGATATTGCAGACTTTCATTCAAAGCTCCAGAGGATATGGGATTGGCATGAATAAGTGATTTTCAAATTTATCTAATAAAAACGTCAAAACACTGAGAGCTAGAATACCCTTCATTTACCCATGTAACAAAAACAACAGCAAAAAACTGGCAAATTCAAAGCAACCAATTCGAATCAAAGATAATGAAAATAGACCTCAGCTGTTAAATGTTCCAGACCCCTTCCTTGAAGTCCTAACCTTTATCTAAAGAGTCACAGAGATAATTCAATGAAAGCCTATTTTTTCAAGTGTCTTTCTTACCCCGAAAATTTAGTCTGAAGTTTAAAACTAGCCTCAGATTTCTTTTAAGTTATTCCTTTCTTAGTGGAAAAACTATCCCACAATTTTAAAATATCTCCCCTCACGTTAGTTATTTATATATTTCACATATTACCTCAAACTTCATTCCTACGAGCAAAAGCATGACTTGAATACAATGAGTAAGGGGGTCTAAGCTAAAGTCACAGAAATCAGTAAATATTTCTACAGCTAGTTCAAAGTGTAAATATTTGGTCCTTAAAGAATCTTTATTACTGCCTAAAGAGTAGTCTTGCCTAATAAACTTCTTCAAATAAAGCAAAATGCTGTTGAGAAAACACTTCACTTGGTACCATCCCCTTCCAAAAAAAAAAAAAGAAAGAAAGAAAAAAAGATGGCATTCTCTCTCCTGATCTGCCCAACTAGTTAGGCACAGGGACAGATGGTTCAAAAGTTTAACAGGGTATTTTCATTCCCAGCCACACCAAAAAATAACATCCTTTAGTGCTGTTTCAGAAATTTAGGAGCACCGTTCAAACACATCAAGTTATTTGTTGAAGAACATGTGCTAAAGTCCCAGAACTGAATCTTAAAGTCTATCCTAAAAAACAGAACAAATAGTGGGGCCTTTCCAAGCAAAATTGGTTTATGATCAAAATCTCACCAAGACCAGGTCTTATATTTTGACAAGGAAGAAAACATTTTAGGTATTTTTATATGGTCAAGAAATTCCAGAAATAGCAGCTTTGGGTACATGTCATGGGTAGGTTGGCAGGAGCCTGATCCCAAACCTCCTCCAGGGAAAATCATGCAAAAATTGGAAAAGGATTCTGGAAAGTAGGCGAAGGGTCAACAGTGTAATTTGTAACGAGTATCCGTTTCCTGCCTATCTGTGCAGCAAAGAAATCAAGAGTACAGTTTTGAATCCAGAGACCCCAGATTCGAACTCTACCAGGAAACAACCCTAGAATCTTCTGACTTTCTCCCTAAAACGAAGGTGCTTTGACAGGAAGAAAAAAAACTAACCCACCATTCCCCAAGAATATGCACAGTGAGACGACAAGGACAGCGAGAGCCTCCCAGAGGCCAACACCAGTGAGGCCATGACTACCTTCTCCGATCCAGTCCTTCTGCCTCTCCTCACAGGCACTGTCCTGTGTCCTCCTCATCCCTAAGGATGTTTCATGTTACATCTCCCTCCATTACAAAACTTAGTCAAATTCAGCACTTCTCAAGATGTGTTTGAGAGAACTCTACTAGAGGTACACAAATGTTCACAGGTGCTCCTCCCCAAAGTGGTTCCAAGATCCAATACTTTTGGGAAACCCTGGTTCGAACAAGGTTTAAAAAGGTTCCTTTGCAGGACTTCTCAGAGCTTTTGGTATGCTAATGTGTGTCAAGGATATCTCCTTTCCTAAATTCTTTTGACCATGGATGCCTCTTTGTTGTGTCATCCTTATTAACATCTCACTAAGGAGTTGTAATGAGTAAAATCGTTTTTGAGTGTAGCAAGAGTCTATTTGACTCTTTGGCTTTTTGACATTGGACCAATACTGGAACATTAAACAATGCTTTAAACCATGCCATACTTGTTCCTCTCTCTCCAAGTTACCTTTTCATAGTCCTAAACTGGGGGAAGGGATGACTATTGTCCTTGTCCTCCAAACCCCATTTCCTTACAATTGGTTTTAGCTCAAAATTAGAGGTAAAGAAAATGTCAAAAGGCTTTATTTGGTCCTTGAAGTCCTCTGCGTAGTTCCTTTGCCCAGAAGACCTAGGTGTTCCCCTTGCAGGCAGGTTCCCAGGTCTGCCAAGTCTCACACATCTTCTGAGTCATAAATGGCTGGAGTGGTTGTGTTAAAAGAGATAATGGGTAGGAGAGCATTAACTGTAATAAAACATAAGGGATTATTATTATTTTCACATCATTAAATAAGCCCCTTTAATGTATCACTATGCTTAACAAGGCACTTAATGAATACATTTTAGTATTGTATAATTGAGTAGACTAAATCCATGCAATTTCAGTCTTGCAGTTAAGTTTCTGCAGCCCAGAGATATGGAACGACACATGGCCAAAGTGGGGAGAGGTGGGAGCAAAGCTCAGTGTTGAAGTGAGTAATTAAGTAAAGGAGACTGGGACCCAACAGGACTGGTTTGACAGGCTAAGATTTGCCCCAACAGGGGCCAGAGATGACATCATGGGAATCCATATCAAGACCAGTGGTGAGGTTATATGGCTGAGAACCCCAAACCCACCTAAAAAGCTGGAGTACGAGTATTCATTAATAAGCCAATGCTGCCAGGTATACAAAGATAAGAGAATATTCTGGATTAGTTAGACTTGTGAGCAATGACGGGGAAAGGGGGGTGGTTATGAGAAGAAAGGAAGAGGAGTTAAAAAGGCAGAGATCCCGCCAGCTCAGTACCTACCAGAATTTCTGCTGTCTGGAAAGACTAGGATGTTTTGCTGAGAAGTGACAGTTTCTGTGGGTCCCTTTGCTTTCTAGAAAGAGCAGCCCAGGCTCCATTGGTTCAACAAGGGGCAACAAAGCCCCAGCGATCCCAAAACACCAGCCCACGCTGCCAACTCCCAGCCTAACTGGAAACAAGAGGAACTGCAAAGAAGCAAGACCCAGATGACAAAACGGGAGGAGGAGAGACTGTCGAGGGAGGCACTGAACCCCTTTTAGACTTGCAGCCAAGTTTAATTCAAGGTGGAATGATGGCCCAGAAAATGTTAATGTTAGGGCTAACATTTCCCAGATAAAGTACTAATCTCTTGAAGGATGCAGTCCCAATACGAAAAAGCATGGGGTCATGGAGGGCAGCCCTCGCCCCGCTGTTCACTGGCTCTGGGACTTGAAGCAATTCTTTTGCTCAGCCCTTCAGTGACCGCGCGTGTACAACAGAAGAAGCCAGAGAGACAATAAAGGTGAAGGTGATTTAATGCCGGCAGGTACCACAGCCTGCAGAGAGGCCCTTTCTAGGTCTGCTGGGCACCGCCTCTCTGATGGGTCTTACTTTTGATTGGCTGCAGCCCTTGCCCTGTAACCTAATGGAGCCCATGTTCCCCTTTTGTCCCCCACAAATGCCCAAACCAGCCTGGGTTTAATCAGGAGATCGAAGTTTATCCAACATCCTCAGCTCATAGATTGTCCGTGGGCCCCCCAGCGCCTTCTTTTCTCAGGATAGCCAGTTGCCTTTTCTCAGTGGTGTTTTACTTTCTGTATATGTCCAATTTTGTTTGCAATGACTGACCTGGATTTCAAGTTTTAATAGCCTAAATATCAAATTTTGTTAGTTCAGCTGTATGGTTAAAATGCTCTTACTCTTTTGCTCTTAATTAATGGATACCATTCAACAATGAAGGATTCTGTTTAATCTTTTTTTTAATGAGATTTAAATTATTCTTTGCACATAGCCCAAAAGAGGTTTTGCCAGGGGCGGGGAGAGTCGGTAGCAGGGGTATACAAGTTGGTTTTCTTTAATAGAAAAAGATTCCCTATGACTGTAAAACAGAGAGCTTCTCCACCTGGTAGTTATTTAGGGAACTGATTTTTTAATCTAATCACAGGATTTTTACACTTATATTAAATTCCACTTTTGTTAGTTTTGACCCAGCAATTCAGCCTAGACATCCGTTTTTAAATTAAGAATTTATTGTGGGAGTTTTTGGTTTTTTTTTGAAAAAACTTTTTTCGAAAAGTAAAGACTTAAAAAGTCAAGAGAGGGCCTAGATTTCTCTTTCCTCAGACCCCACTGTGCCACAGTCAGAAAACAGAGTATGCAATGAATTGCTCCATATTCAGTTTGGGTAAATGCATGGGAGGATTACCCTCAAATGCTATCTTCTCAGCATTTTACATCCAGATACAATATTATTCTGAAAATAACCCAAAGGCCAGATACTGTTTTGACCATCTACATATTTCTGAGATGATAGGGGCATCGAATAGAGCCCAACCCCCAAACACACACCTTAGCCTGTAGATTATAAAAATTTATTAGGTGAGCCCACTTCAGGGTATTGCTAAATTCTTTAGCTGGCGGTGATCTTGGTTTCCATTAGGGACAAGCTGCCTTAAAATAAAGCTCTTGAAAGGAGTAACTCCAGACCCTTAGGGCAAGGAACTGCCAAGTAATTTCAGAAGAGAATAAAAAAAAAAGAGAATTCAGTTGCTTTGGAAACAGGTTTTGACAATGGCTCTATATGCCACAGGGCTGAGCATACAGAGGGTACTGGGTTCCCGCCCCTTGAATGATTCTTGAGGTTTTGCTCATCAAACAGATGACTTCATTCTGACAACAATGCTTTTTTTTCCAAGAAGCTGCCAGTTCATACACATTATAAAATAAATTCTCTCGTTGACACTGGAGTGGCAGGAACTACAAACATTGCTTTTTTAACAGTGTGTGAGTTGGCAAAGGTAAGCTAGGAAAGGAATGAAATTTCTCTCAAAAAGAATCTGTGGGAACCATGGAAACTACGCACCCAGTGAGCAATCACTTTACCAGCCCCACTATTAGTTAAGGAGGTGGCCACGGAAGCGTGCATAATGCCTTTATCTTGGGAAACTTCAGTTCAGTCTGCACAAGAGGTTTTGAAGGATGGGTCCCAGTAATGTCTGAATCTCCTCTTTCCCAGCCTCCCAGGAAGCCATGTCTACTAAAGGAAGAAAAGACCCAACAGATAACTAGTCCTTATCCAAAGGCTCACTGGTTTTTAACATCCCATGTCTCCCATCTTCCAAGGGGTACCAACGATCAGGGGTACGGGCAAGGAGGAGTCTTATATATCATTCCACTCCCTTCCACACAGGAAGTAAAGGGAACCAACTTCTCCCCAGTTACAGTTGGCCTGAGCCCACATAGGCCATTCCTGTCAACACACTAGGATGATGTCAAAATGAGTTTGCACATGATAGAACTATGCCCTTATTCCTTCCACCATAAATCTGTGATTCCTTTCTCCATGTCAGCTATCCTCAACTTTTCCTGTAAAAGTCCAGACAGCACATGGTTTAGGCTTTGCAAGCTCTCTACGGTCTCTCTCCTGATCTGCCCCCCTCCTGAACCCCTCTTCCTCTATTTATAACCTTTCTTCTACTTATAACCCTTCAAAATGTAAAACTCAGTCTTAGCTTACAGATTCGACCTATGGACCATAACTTGTTGACCTCTGCCCTACATTATGCCACAGAAGTTCTAACATCTCTGCCTCATAGTATGTCTGTTTAGTCCAAGTCTCAGTCTGCCAATTAAGCACACTGTCCAGTCAGTGAATACACTAAGCCCAGAATCTCTGGTAAATTCACCCATTTCAATAAATTCAGGCTGACCACCTATTATATTCTGTTCCCCTTGGTTTAATACAGCGAGTATTTATCCCACATGTACACCCTACTCCCCAGGTTCTAGATCATATAAATTAACGAGATCATGCATTCTGGAGTAAGGCTGTATCTTCCAGGTCAGATTCACACTTGTACTCCTACACATGATGGGCCCTGACTCTAGCCGTAAGTCTAGAAGCAATGAAAAGTGGGTCTTGAACAACAGGGTTTGGGTAAGATTAAACGGTTTTCAAGCAAAGGAGAGATCATTCAAACTTGGGAGGAGGAGCTCATTCTGCTAGCAAGGCAGATTCAAGGACACTAGGGAGGGATTCAAAAACTTCAGCTTTTTCTGAGTCTACCTAGGATATCTTCATTCCAAGTCTCAGGGCCCCCACTGCTTTCCAACCATATCCCTAACTTCCACATAAGAAATTTGGTGAGTCTGATTTTAACTGACATTGTAATTCTGCAATCCACACAATTAAATTTGGGATTTGGTTTTCAATAATATTTGCTCCACAACTATAATAAATATAATGGTCTTTTATAGTACAACCATAGAAATTTTCTGGTCCTCTGACTGAGACTTAGACTGAGATTTTTAAACCCTGAGCTTGTCACTTTCTTTTTGTTATTCCTCCAGTGTAAACTGAAAAAGCCATCTCATGCCACAGTCCTTGTAATCATTATTAGTACAATGTAACAGTCAAGTGCTGCGGTCATTTTCTCCCCCAAAGAACTTTAATGGGAACTTTATCCCAAGTGACCATAGTTGATAATTTAGGGATGTTGCCACTGCATGCCATGAATTAAGAGTATCCCATTTTTCTTTGGAAAAGAGGTCAGTGCTACATTCAAGACCAAGTTCAAAACTAAACCATCCAAGAATTCCATCACAGTTTGTTTAATAGGACTACAGTTTGTTTAATAGGACTATTCCTATTAGAAACAGTCTATCCATGGAAGGAAAAAAGGAAGGAAGGGAAGAATTACATAATATATTTAAACAGAGAGGGTTTAATGTACGGAATTGATTTCACAGTTTTTGGAGAAATGCAAGAATAAAAGCAAGAACTGAGAACTTAGATGTGGTAATTAAAGGAAGAATCTACAACACTTATGACTAGTTGATGAAAAAGGAGGAGGTTGGGATTATTAAAACCTGTAAGTTCAGAAAAGGGATACTCATTAAACTGGAACTTAGTACTTCTCAGCTCCTGATAGAATCTCAAAGATCAGAGGAGTCCATGGCACTGGGAAAAGGGGAGCACCTGGCCACCAATGATCTCTGAGCGGGTAAGATATCGCTAGTTTTGACAAAGCTCAAAGCCAAAGACAAGAGTAAACTTCCAAAGTCAAGGCAACACTGACAAGACCAAATCAAAATAAGGTCTTTATTCCCCAACTCATACCTTCCAGTCTCCCTCTGGTGAAAGCTATTAACAGAACCCAATGGAAGTCAACTGGCCACAGAGTCTGGGATGGCTATTTGGCAGAGCTCAAACCTCAGCAGCAGGGAGCACAGTATAGAATTGTGGATTTAGGGCTCAGACTCAATAGGCAAGTGATCAGCACAGATAGCGGTTGGGTTCTCAGTTCCGTTTAAAATAGATCTGTTGTCTTCTATGACGCCTTTCCGTTTTTATGTCTCTCTCACTCAATATTTTACAATTCCATTCTTATCTCTCACACATGAATCCCAGTCTCAGAAAAGAGAATTACACCTACAAAGTGAAAAGTCTGCTTCTCCACCCAACTCCTATAAATGACCACAATTTAACTTGAATTTTCTTACCTCAGTTCTCTTTTTGGTGTTGGTGGATAGATCTGAACACTCAGGTAGATCTGTGACCTCAACCATCAAAATGTGTTTCCTAAAATATATACCAAATAGAATTTGCAGATAAATACCACAAAAAAGCCAAAGTAAGGCCAGAGAGGGGCCAAGCTCTATAAAATAAGTTTTAGGATAACCAAGAGCATTAGTTTGCATCTATAATACATAATAACAGTAGTAAAAGCATATTGAGCTATGTACTCATACTAAGTTATTTACATGCATTAATCCATTGGATCGTTCTACCCCTTGCAGCAAGAATTAATATTATCTCCATATCATAGGAAATTGAGAAACTGTCTTCCACCAACTTCATCCGTATATTAAAACATTATATTACAGGACTATAAAGATAACATATATACCTGTAGCATGCATCTATTCAGATAGATAGATAATGTTTGTATGTATATTTAACTTCCAAGGCCCACCCAGATAAAGAACCCAACAGCTTAACAAACAATGTTGAATTGTATGATGGGTATTAGACACAGAAAGAGCTTTTGGCAGTTTCTTTGGTCCCCTTCCAATAAAAATAGAGAGCAATGAACTTGCTCCAGATTCTGATTCCAGAACATTCAGAGGCTGGAGATAGTGGTGATCTGTCTGTGAGGCCTCTATGTTTATCAGTTCCCAGAAGGCAGCTAGTAGACCAGGCCACCTGCCAGTATATGGTTAGCACATTTATGTCAGTCAGTTTATCGGCCAGGTACTGTGGCTTTTCCCAAGTCACAGCTTCCAAACTCTGGGAACATAAAAGCACAATGCTAGCCAAGATAGCAATGAGAGACCTCTCTCATATACCACACTAGTGACTCTCTGAAAGGTATGCAATGTGTTTTGTGTACTGTAACGGGCAGTCCAGAGAAGGACAATCTCTTCTGACTTAATGTGCCTCCCTTCCAGCTCTTTTGAATTCATTTTCTATAGACAAGAACATAGTGACCAAGAAAATGAAGAATATTTTGGTATTTGTTAAAAGAGACTGAAGCCAATTTTCCTACCAAATCATTTCAAACTCCTGTCCAGTAGGCATAGGATACATCAAATTAATTCAACTCTAAGAGTCTAGTTCTCCTATTGGAAATTTTTATATTCTAAAAATTGAGCTAAGAGAATTTTTTTTTTCAGTTAACCAGTCATCAGATAAAATTATGTATGCCTACAAAAAGTAATGGGAAAAAGATTATTCCATTTTGCCTCAAAATCCAGTTTCATAACTTCTACTTCCAGTATATCATAGAGTAACTGGGACTACACTTGCCTTCCCACCATAAACTACCTTTTTTTTTAAAAGCAAAATATATAAAATAATTCTTTTAAAACATGAACTGCAAACTGCACGGGACTTGATCCCTGAAAGAAAGGAAGCAAATAAGATTAGCCCTAAAAATGCCCCACTTTCTACCTGGAGACTAGAATGTATACAAGTAGAACCCAGGACCTCACTGAATCGAAATAATATCAGAATTTGGAGAAGCTAGGGCAGCTTGAATTTGCAAAGCACAGTACCAGAGAGGAGAGAGTTACACAGAGACAGAGTTCTGGAAATCTGCATAGGTGGCCCTTTGAGTCTTTGGCAGAATATCCAGTTCTGCATATGTGTGGTAAGACACCACGAAACCAGGCAAAGAATAACTACGAGTGAAAGAACAACTAACAAGGAGCTGTAAACTGAACAATTCCCAGAACTCATACACGGCTGGGAGTCATCCAAGTTCTAACCAGCTGTGGTGGAGAAATTTCATTGAACAAACAGGGCATTTAGAAGAGACTCTGCAGGCTTTAGGGCTAAACTCTACTTCAGTGAGGACACTGTAGACCTGCACTAAAAACAAACTTCAAAAGTATCAAGCTGGTCTATAGGTAGCTTAACTGTCTGCCAAAATAAAGCCCAACAATCTTTAAAAGAAGATACCAAAATCCACTCGATGATGTGATATTCACAATGTCTAGTAGCTTATTAAAAATAACTAGCCCTGTTAAGAAGCAAGAAAATGGGACCTACAGCCAGAAAAAAAAAATCACTCAATAGAAACATACACAGAAATTACAAAGATGATAGAATTCACAGACTTTTTAAAGTGATTTTTACATATCACTTGATGATTCACAGTTCAAAGATTGAAAGAAAAATATAAACGAAGAAAACCAGAGAAACTGAACACATAAAAGAGAACCAAATGCAACTTCTAGAGCTGAGAAATACGTTATCGGAAATGAAAATTGTTCTGAATGTGGTTAAAACAGTAGTTTACACACTAGAAAAGATCAGTGAATGTGAAGACATATGAATAGAAACTACATGAAATAATGGCCAAAAGTTTTCCAAATTTGATGAAAAATATAAATCTACACATTCAAGACCATCAACACAGCTCACACAGTATAAACACAAAGAAAAAGAAAAACATTAAGATTCCTCATATTACAACTACTGAAAATTAGATATAGAGAAAAAATACTAAAATTAGCCAGAGGGAAAAAAAGACACATTTGATACAAAAAGATGAAGATAAGAAAGTCACTGACTTCATATCAGAAATAAAGTAAGCCAAAAAGACAGTTGAATGACATTCTTAAAAGTACGGGAAGGAAGAGAAAAAAGTAAATCTATAATTCTACATCTATCAAAAGTATTATTCAAAACTCAAAGCAAAATGAAGCAATTTTGAGATAAACACAGGCTGAGAAGATTTAAGAACAGAAGACCTATACTAAATAAATGTAAAAAGAAATTTTTCAGGCTGAAGGAAAATGATAACAGATGGAAGCTCACACAATACACAATAATTAACTCAAAAATGATCATAGAAATAGAAGCTAAAATATAAAACTTACGGAAAAAGACATATAGAGAAAATCCTTATTTTTTCATGGCTAGGTAAAGATTTTTTTAGATAGAGCAGACAAAAAGCACCAAAAAAAGAAAAAATTATAAATTAAATTTTATAAAAATTAAAGGCAACTTCTGGTCCAAGAATCCCATTCAAGAATAAAAAGACAATCCAGACTGGGAGAAAATATTCACAATACACATACCTCCTGAAAATCTTATATCAAGAATATTTTTAAACTCCTACAATTAGGAAGAAGACAAATGATTTTTTAATGGACAGTTCACTAAAGAAAATATACAAATGTCCAATAAATGCATCAAATGATGCTCAACATCTTTACTCATCACGAAAATGCATATTTAAACCTCTGCACACCACTAAAGTATCTAAAATTAAAGATGGACAGCATCAAGTTTGGTGAGGATCTGAAGCCACTGGGACTCTCTTAAATTGTTGGAGAGAATGGAACAACCACTTTGGAAAACAGAATGGTTTTTATAAATTTCGGCTTATAATAAGCTTCCCATATGATCCAGCAATTTCACTCCTAGGTATTAACCCAAGAGAAATAAAAAATGTATGTCCACTCAAAAATTTGTACATGAATGTTCATAGCAGCTTTATTCATTATGACCCATAACTATAAACAACCCAAATGTCTATCAACTAGAAAATGAATAAACAAATTGTACTATATACATACAATGGAGTAATACACAGCAATTATGTTGATACAGACAACAAAGTAGATGAATCTCAAAAATATGCTGACAAAAGATTATATAAGATTTCATGAGATACGATCTTTCTGATATGAGGAATTTGAGAGGCAAGGCAGGGGGTTATGGAGGGTAGGGAGGGGAAAAAAATGAAATAAGATGGGACCGGGGAGGGAGACAAACCATAAGAGACTCTTAATCTCAGGAAACAAACTGAGATTGGTGGGGAGGAGGGGATGGACAGGGGGGTAGGGTTATGACATTGGGGAGGGTATGCGCTGTGAATTGTGTAAGACTCTTGATTCACAGACCTGTACCCCTGAAGCAAATAATACATTATATGTTAATTTTAAAAAATAGTAAAAAAAAAAAAAAAGATTTCCTGAGAATCTAGAACAGTTAAAACGAATCGATAGTAACAAAGCCAGGTCATTTGTTGCCTGGGGCCAAGGATGGCAGGGATTCACTGCAAAAGAATGAGGAATTTGGGGAGGCTATAGAAATATTCCGTTTCTTGACTAGGGTGGTTGTCACACAGTTGTATGCATTTATCAAAATTTATTGACCTATATACTTAAAATGTGTACATTTTATTGAATGTAAATTATATCTCAATAAAACTTATTCTAAACATTAAAAAAAATTAGATGTCACAGAATGACCAATGGACATGTTACATTTCAAACTGGTCTATAAGATTTTTGAGATCCTAGAGCTTCCTAAATGGCTTATTGCCAGTTGGATTGTCCTTTTTGTAATTCTTCTGTCTTGAGCAGGGCTGTCTTGATAAATTATATTTTCCAAATATGGCTGCCCACACACTATACTACAAAATGATCTTGATACTCCTCACATCAAAAACCGGGGTCTGCGTTCCCTCCCCTTATTTCTGAGTTCACTTGTGACCTACTCGGAACCAACAGAAACATGGCAGAAGTGACACCGCATGACTTCTCAAGCTTAGTTTAAAAGGGTGAGGCAACTTCCCCATGGCTCGTTGGAGCACTAGCATTAGAACCCTGAGTAGTTCAACTCCCTGAGGCCATTGGGCTGTGAGGAAGCCTAAATTACCCCAGGTGGAGAGACCACATGGGGAAACGCTGAGACTATGTGGGGAGAAAGAGAGAGGTGCTCAGCCAGATTCTAGCTCCTACAGATGCCTGCTGTTCCAGCTCCAGCCCCTGCCTGACTACGGTCACTTGTGAGACCCATGCCAGAACCACATACCATTGCCCTTCCCAAATGTCTGACCCGCCGAAATTGTGGAGTGATTTGATACACTGTACGAGTAACAGTACAACACCCCCAGCCACACCACAGTTGATCCAGTGCTCAAAATCAGTGGAAGGAGAGAGGAAGATGGGAACTCGCTGTACTGTATGTTCAATTTTCTACAAACCTAAAACTGTCTAAAAAAAAAAGTCAATGGAAGGAGGAGCTGTGATACCATCGTTCTTTTTAATAAGCCTGGAACTCTTCCCTTTTGGAGGGGGCAGGGGTCCCTGCTCCCACCTAGAAATCAGCACACCTTCTTTTACTTCAGAGACTGACTAACCACAAGCAGTAAGTGACTCCGTGTTGCCCTAGAAGAGTGGCATTGAATTAATCACCAGTGAGACAGCCTGGCTCTTGCACAGGAGTGGTGACAGACGAACTGCTAAACCCACAAGCATAACACATTCCTCTTTTCTGCACCCTGGACTCTAAGGCTACTGGAAAAAGAATCTTACCAACAGTGCCTGGGTAATCGGGATTGCCCTCAGCCGAAGAGCACTTCAGAAACATGGCCTGTTGTTTCTTTCTCAGTGAAGGTTCGTGATATACATTATTATGTAAGACATGGCACTAGACCAGGAGCTAGCCCCAACAGACTTTGAAAAAGAATTCCACCTCAAAACACATCAATCTTGCTTCGTCGGAATGTTGACAGACATTGCCGAACTTCAGGGAGGCCTACCCACTGGAAGGCACAAGTCCCACCGTGGCAGATAATGGGCAGACTGCCTTTACCCTGATCAAAATCCATCCATCCATGTCTACTTGGCGGTCGGCATGAAATAAGTTGAAACGTAGCCACAAAGGAGCACGCGCGCGCGCGCGTGCGCGTGCGCACACACACACATACACACACACACACACACATACACCTTTCTCACTCACTAGTCAAGGAAAGAGTACGAGTAGAAATTAAGTATGTACATGTGTTTATTTTTAAGTAGGTGTTTATTTTCCAGTTTCCATAGGAAATGAGTGAGCTAATATTATCTTCCAAAAGTAAATACTTTTATGCAAAACTCCCTAAAACTGATCTCAAGCCAAGATTCCTGACGTAGCCTCCTCCTGCCCTCATACTTCCAAATTCTAACACTGTGGTCTAAAACACAGAGGATTATTAACAGAGAGGCCTTGCTTTTTCTCCAGCTCTTCTGGAAGTTGACTCTCAGAGTCTTTTGTGTCCGTCTTGCCACATCCTACTGCTTGCAACAAGGCATATAATCTAATGGGAAACCAGAAATCTGAGGAGTCCTGGACATTTGACCCTGTCAGTTCCTCTTGGCCATGGACACCTTCTACAGCCAATTAATCCCCTTACTGGGTCTTCTCTGGAATTATGTAAGCCAGGAGGGCAGGAATCTGGTTTGGGCTATATTTGTGTAGAGCCTTGTGTGCTGCTACGCTTTTAATAATATCTGCCCCAATATTGTTTTTTGGATTTTGTTTGCTTGCCTCAATGAGGGACTATTGTTTAGATCTTACTCACCAACCACTCTTCTTTATCAATTCCACCAACAACTTTTTACCATCACCTGCCTAATTTTTTAAAAGCCAGATATCTTAAATATCCATGTAATGATCACTATGTATTTTTTTATCACCAAAGGCTGTATTTCTAGGCATCCTCATTTTTTGGAAATGCAATAAGCTTCTGACATTTTGAGGAGACAGGTCCAAAGACCTTCTCCAACCCCAAAATCTCAGACACAGGAATGTTTATTCAGGCCTCTGGCTCTGGGTCAAGAGTCCTGAATTTCCTTCGCATGTCATCACTTTAACCACATTCTGATCCGGATAAATGCATATAAATGGAGAAAACATACCAACTACAGACTGATACTCAAACAAAGATTAAATTATTGAAGATAAGTATGAAGGGAAACCTGAAAGGAATCCAAGCTTTCTGCTGTTATAGGAATTAGGCTTATGTATATTAATGATTAGCTGAAACCATTAGACTGACCACAAAAATTAAGACTTTTTATCATTACAAAGTATGTATTTTGTTGTTGCTCAATGTATTCACTGGGTGAATCTTAGCCTTACTATAAGTCGTAAGGCCTTTAGGTGTCATTAGAACATAAATATCAAAACACTGCACCTGTTACCCAGAAGATACCCTTGAGAAGATTGTTAAAAAAAACCAAAATGGGTAAGTATTCGGGAAAGTATTCAGAAGAGTCCATTGATAATATGAAAAAAATCATAATCAAAGTGTCCAACAAAGGCAAAATAATTAAGGAAACAATTGTCAATCCACTCAATGAACCATAATGCCAACATTAAAATTATTAGTGTGTAATCAATCATTGCATCGCAGATGCCACCATCCCCAAGAACCCTGGGTTCTTTAGGAAACATTGCTCCATTAACTCAGCTTAAGCCTCAGTCAGGAAATAATCCTCTTGGACAGCTAAGCACTCTTGACTTGCAGGAACTAATTCCACTTAGTCATTTGTTTGGCAAGTTCCAGCATATTGATGCTGGAATGCCAACCTCATGATTGAGTTTAGTCAAGAAATAATATTCTTGATATAACAGCTGCCATTTTCAATGACTTATTGACACCCTCAACTTGGAATCCCAATTCTGCCACTGGCTGTGGGTCTTCGGGAAAGATAATTAATCTGTCACTTCGTTAGTTTCCTTATTTATAATAGAGATTGTTACACCTCTCTTTGAGAATTGTGAGGATAAAACAACATACGCAAAGTGCCTGACACATAGTTAAGGCTCTATTGACAGGTGTTATTGTTTTCTTTATTATTTCAACATAAAGCCATGTGTCTGCCTACCATTCAATTATTCACACACAAGAAATCAAATGTAATTTACACACATAAGAAACATGCCATTTGTCTTTCACAGATATTTGTTAACCAAGATCTTCTGTGTGTTCCCAAAGAAATACAAACAATTATAAGAACATATTATGAGCAGCTATATGGCAGCAAACTAGACAATCTGGAAGAAATGGGTGCATTCCTAGAGACACACAAACTACCAAAACTGAACCAGGAAGAAATAGAAAACCTGAATAGACCCATAACCAGTAAGGAGATTGAAACAGTCATCAAAAATCTCCCAATAAACAAGAGCCCAGGGCCAGATGGCTTCCCAGGGGAATTCTACCAAACATTTAAAGAAAAATTAATACCTATACTCCGGAAATTGTTCCAAAAAATAGAAATGGAAGGGAAACTTCCAAACTCATTTTATGAGGCCAACATTACCTTGATCCCAAAACCAGACAAAGACCCCATCAAAAAGGAGAATTACAGACCAATATCCTTGATGAACACGGATGTAAAAATTCTCACCAAGATAATAGCCAATAGGATCCAACAGTACATTAAAAGAATTATTCACCACGACCAAGTGGGATTTATTCCTGGGATGCAAGTTTGGTTCACCATTTGCAAATCAATCAACATAATACAATACATTAATAAAAGAAAGAACAAGAACCATATGATACTCTCAATTGATGCTGAAAAAGCATTTGACAAAGTACAACATCCTTTCCTGATCAAAACTCTTCACAGTGTCGGCATAGAGGGCACATTCCTCAACATCATCAAAGCCATCTATGAAAAACCCACAGCGAATATCATTCT
>CM052811.1:26315948-26349281 GCA_028533885.1 Nasua narica | reverse complement strand
ATTTTTCAGTGTTACAAGATTGATTGTTCATGCACCACACCCAGTGCTCCATGCAGTACGTGCCCTTCTCGATACCCACCACCAGGCTCACCCCCCCACCCCCTCCCCTCCAAAACCCTCAGTTTGTTGCTCAGAGTCCACAGTCTCTCCTGGTTCATCACCCCCTCCGATTTCCCCCCATTCGCCCTTCCCTTCCTTCTCACGATGCCCTCCACATGGTTTTCTTTATACTCCACACGTGAGACCATAAGATAATTGACTCTCTCAGCTTGACTTATTTCACTCCGCATAATCTCTTCTAGTCCTGTCCATGTTGATACAAAAGTTGGATATTCATCCTTTCTAATGATTACTATCCCCATTTTAAAGATGAAGAAACAGAGGCACAAAATGGTTGAGTAACTTGTCATGGATCCCGATGATATAAATGATAGAATTGGGACTCATAGTTGGGTCTGTTCAGTTCTAAAGACCGTACACTTGGTAATGTTCAGCTGCCAAGTTTTGTTTCTTACCACAGTGTCACGAACTATTGTTACAAGAAAATGAGACCACTGTTTACTCTCTGTCATGACTAGGTTTTAAATCAAGCCTAAGGACATAAAACTTATGACCTCTACATCTTAAATAAAAACCCACTTGAATTAAAACAAAACAACGGAAAATGCTAGTGATGCTATTCAAAAAATCCTCAGAATGCGAGCTATCAACTGGCTTTCTTTCATGGAATGTCTCCGCGCGGAGACGGACGGACCTCTGTGGGCGTCCGAGTGGCCAGTTTTGCCAGAATGCAATACGTGCGTCTACAGCTGTGTTTCTCTCTTCCCGGTCACCAAGCCATAGTTTAAATCTGCCGTGATTACCCTTTTCTATAGTTTGTAAACCTTCATCCCAACAGGATTACAGATTCTGGCTAGGCTTAATTTTAAATGGAAAAACAAATTAGTTCCATTCTTTCCGCGTATGAGTCATGTGGGCAAAGAAAACTGCGCCCGGTGGCACCTTTTCTAGGTCCTCACTGCTGACGATGCACACTTCTCCAAAAATCCACTGCCCAAGGCTGGGCCCTCAAAGGGGTAACCCTCTGCCTGTGCTTCCGTCACCGGCCCCTGCCACGCGCCAAGGGCTAGCTCTTAACCCAGCCCCTGCCGCAGAGTGGATGTTCGGCAAATATTTGTTCAGTGAATAAGTGAATGAAGTGTGTCTGCCCAAGCCAGTCAGACTTGGTACTGAAAATCATTCCTTCCTGATTTCTTCCTAGGAAGGCTGGCTTTTCTTTCTACCTATGCCTCCTGCAGGCCAGCTGAAGCCTTCCCACTCATAGGCCCAGATTTACATCTTTAAGGTCATGCTACCTGTCCACCCCATGGTCTTGAAAGCACCAAAATAGACCAAGCTGTCAGAAACGTGAGAGTAGTGGTGTATGCCCCAAACCTTCAAAAGCAGAGCAGAAGGAAGGTGTCTGGTTTCCATCCTTGGCCCCATGCTAAAATCATTCGAGAAGCTTTCAAAAAATAGAAGCCCTAAGTCATACTCCAGTTAAATAAGCATGTCTGAGGATGAGCCCTCAGCACTAACATTGTTTAAATGTCCCCCTGGTAATCTGAAGACTAGATTAAAGATCACAAAGCTGAAGGAGGCCAAGAAGGAGGAACATCAGCCCCACACAAACTAGAATAAGCATCTTGCTCTCCAGAAGGGAAGGGTGAGAGGATGGGGCATGCAATATGGAGCAGCACTACTATTGTTGGCAAAAATGCTCTTTCCCAGCCCTGTAGTCCTCATGACTGCCATTAACCGACCTCTACCACCCAACTCCTCCAAGTGATTCTGGAGCAGGCTGAAGTCTCGTCTTAGACCAGGCAATGGGAAACTGCCCTAGACATCTTTCTTTCTTAAAACAGAACTAGCCTCTGGGTCCTGATCTCTATCCATCCAGGTCTTGGTCCCCACAAGCACTGTTCCATTTCCACTCCCACACCTCCTTAAAACTAGAGGTTCCAAGTGACAAGCCCCAAATGAGTATTGATGGACTGTAGAAAGGACCACATCTCCAGAAGTCCTAAAGGCTATCTGGAGAAGGGAGCATAACCAGGGGTCCAAAATGTCAGAACTCTGTATGTCCTCCATGTTATAAGGGATTCATCAGATTGAAAAAAAAATGCCTCTGATGTCTAGTATGGTGTAGGAAATACACATACGTGTGTACGTACACATACACACACACACACACACACACACATGATTTGGAAGTGGAAGTCCTAAGATCACAGCCCAAGTGTTTACAGACTAAATGTTTATGTCCCCCAAAATCCATGTTCAAGCCCCAACCCCCATGTGGCTACATTTGGAGATGCATTCTCTATGGAAGTAACTAAGGTTAAATGAGGTCAAAAGGGTGGGCTCTGGCCCAATAGGATTAGTGTCCTTACAAGGGACACCAAGGAGCTTGCTTTTTCTCTCTCTCTCTGCTGTGTGAGGACACAGTGAGGAGACTGCCATTGACTAGCCAGGAAGAGGGTTCTCGCCAGGAACTGACCTGTCAGACTTCAGTCTGGGACTTCTAGTCTCCAGAACTGTGAGAAAATAAATGCCTGGGGTTTGAGCCACCCAGTCTATGGTATGTTGTTACTAATACACTAACCATAGACAAGCAACCACTTCCCCAAGCCTCAGTTTCCCCCATCAATAAAAGAGAGAGAAACCCTACCGGTTCATAAACATCAAATGAGATCATGTATGTTTTGAAGGTTCTGCAAACAGTAGAGTATTAAACAGGCATTAATCATTCACCCATCTCCACCTGCGCACTCTCATACCTTAATCCTTACACTAACTGAGCAGTTACCACGTTGGGTGAGATTGGGTTACTTTCTGTCTCTTCTGTCAGACTGAAATCCTTATGGCCAGGAGCCATTCACCTTTGTATCCCAAACACCAACGCACACAGTCACTGCTCAAGAAGTGATTATGTGGGACGCCTGGGTGGCTCAGTT
The DNA here is from genome assembly GCA_028533885.1 of Nasua narica. Classification (NCBI taxonomy): domain Eukaryota; kingdom Metazoa; phylum Chordata; class Mammalia; order Carnivora; family Procyonidae; genus Nasua; species Nasua narica. The sequence goes on along the minus strand of CM052811.1, from coordinate 26,346,285 downwards.
GGTTGGGCGGCTGCCTTTGGCTCGGGTCATGATCCCAGCGTCCTGGGATCGAGTCCCGCATCGGGCTCCTTGCTTGGCGGGGAGCCTGCTCCTCTCTCTGCCTCTGCCTGCCTCTCTGCCTGCTTGTGTTCTCTCTCTGTTAAATAAATAAATAAAATCTTTAAAAAAAAAAAAAAAAAAGAAGTGATTATGTAACAATCCCCAAGTGGCATTAGCTACCCTTTTTGTGTGTCCCATAATGCTTCCAGACATACTTTCATCACTGAGCATCAAGTATCTCAGTTATTAATTTTTGTGTTTTTCTTTCCCACTGATGTGTAGGTGCCCAGATGGCAGAAATCACATATATTACCATTACTGCATCCCTAATGACTAGTACAATGTCAGGTACCTATGAGGAGAAGAGGGAAATGATCTCATTTCTTAAGGAATCTGCGTCCTTGACTTCCAATATTCACAACTGCCCTGCATTCAGTCCACCATCTCCAATGGAACAAACTTTGCCCTTCATCTCACTGAGTCCTTTTTCAAAGGGCTCCTAAGAGGTCGCAGCTCACGCAGCTCTTTTATCCTATTATAACCAGCAAAGGATCTGAATGCACTGTTTTATTGTATAAATCAATATCATCCCCCAGAGAACCAAGGCTAGTCATTTACACCAAAGCAGTTGCTATGCAACCACCCTCCAAAGCTCATGTTGAAAGATCCAGAACTGAGGCAGTGATTTTTCCCACCTGGAAATAACTGTAATTTCTAAGGAAAATCACACCATTATGCAGGGTCACTTAATCTTCTTACAAAAGGAAATTTAACCCCACCAGAAAAATATATGTTCTAAGTTTCCTAAGTTATTCATGTATAGTCTTTTTATAAATAGATGTGTATATTTAGCTACTGGAACCCAAATGCACACTACATATACAAACACATGCTATATGTAAATTATAATTTATAAATATTTGTGTATTTGCAACTATATACATACATACATACGCATATATATGAAAGGGAGTAAATACCATTTATTTTTATGCCAAAGAAGTTCCAGTAGGGTCAAATCGCCTCATTTCTTTTTACAGAAGTAAACTTTTTAAATAAATTTCTATTTTCTTGTGGCAAAAAAAATTCTCAGAAAATGAAGAAATATTTAAAGAAGAAAATAAAGAAGCCATATCAAACACCTAGATAAAACCACAGCTAGAGGTTTCCAGATGTTTATACTATAGATAAAAACATACATAGTATATATGTATATAGTAATGACATATATAATGTTTATATACAAGAGCATTGTATATATAGATTCTACATATATATATACAATGTTCTTGTGTAAAAACATCTGGAAAAGAAATATATATATATAACTGAATACATTCCCACTAAAAGGGAAACATAATATATGCATAGTTTGGATGCTTCCTTCCTTTAAAACTTCCACACCATACCATGGTTGTCTTTCCAAGTCAACATATAGTCATATCATTTTTAAGGCTGCATAATATATCATAGCTTAAATAGATCTTTACGTACTTAATTATTTCCTCATGTCTTTTCACTGTTTTGAATAAGGTGAAAAATCCTCACGCACACAGCTTTGAAAACTCCTCTGATTATTTCAGTAAGATTAATTTATGAATCAGATATGCACTAATTTGAAGGTTTTTAGAACATTCACTAGCAAATAACCTAATATTAGATGCTCATCCCTGAAACCAGGATTTTAGATCGACACAAATGCAGTCAAATCCTTGCATAATTTTAAGTATTTTTAAACTAATCACCCACCATTCTTTAAGATATATTACAAAAAAATAATTTTGTTCCTCCCCTCATTTTGCTGTACCAACCTGCCCTATGCTCTAGGGCCCTTTGTTAAATAAGGATTCGCTGTTAATGGCTGTACTGAGGCTCACAGCTAAGCCTGAGGAATAGCTTCAGAAACCTAACGTAAGATCTAGAACAAGTTCATGATTTGTGCATGTATGAAAGTTGGATGTCCAGAATCACTTAATTTGGAGAGTAATGACAGTTGCCTTCCAAAAGATGCGATGACTTCTGTTCAAACTTCTTTCTATGTTGTTGAAAACGTACAAGACTAGTTTCCCCACTTTCAACCTTGCCTTGTTTTCCAAAGTTAACAAATATCTTTCTGCCAGAGTAATCTTCTTAAGTACCCAATTCATTTCAAACCCTATTCAAAAACATTAAGACTTCTCAGACCAATAAAATCGAAGCTCCTGAGAATGACATTCAAAGTCCCTCCAATCTTACCCCATACAATGTTACTCTTAAAACAAAGCCATTTGTCATTCTGTGAATACTATCTATTTTACCCTATACGTTCAGCTTTCAAGTACATGTTTAACTTACTCAAAACAGAAACTATCCATTCTTCAAAGTTTCTTTCTTATTCGCTTCCTATTAGAAATTGTCCCCATTTCCTCCAGTGAACATGGAACCAGAACGGAGCCAAGAAGTACCCAAAGTATCCAGGACCAGGTGACAGAGATTCGGGTCTACACTGTTAGTAACATCTAAAAGTTCACTACGTGGGAAATAGGAAGCAGCACTTCACTGCATTGAAGTTATTCACAAACAGCAGGAACTAAAAATACCAAATGAAACAAACTTGGCCAGGAGGGAAGATCCTGAGGCTACAAGGTCAATTCTTACCACTTTCTTTTCTGTCTCCTAACAACATTCCACAGACAGTGCCACAGTGCCGGCCCCAAAGGTAGGGGCAGAGCTTTCGTAAGTCCCAGGTGGCGCCAAACCCTCACTTCCATGCCCTTCCAGATCCCGCCCTGTTCCTTCACCTCCCTCCCTCCTGAGAAACCGAAGATGGAAAACGGACACTAGCCAGACTATACGTAAAAACAGACCTGTGACCCACAACCTGCAGCAATCTGCCCAGGAAAACAACCTACCATCTACCATAACCAGCTCAGGAAGCCAAAAAAGAACCCCTGCGGCCATCAGTCCAAGTGGCTGTGACTTGATTGATGACCGACAGTTTCTTATTCTTGCTTTTGCTTCCAGTGTAGGACCAACCAGAGAAGGTCAGATACAGACCCCTCACTAATCACACAGGATGCCAGCCCACCTAAGCTTCCCCACCCCCACAGCCTCCAAACAGGGGAGGCCTAAGGCGGTCCCCTTTTTCTACTACAAAGCTTTTCCACACCTCTGCCTGCCTTGGAGTCTCTACCAAATGCACAGGATGGTGACCGAGTCCCTTGTGATAGGCAGGTCTGGATAAACGGGCTCTGCCCCGTCTCATTTTGCTCGTCTTCATTTACTTTTCACAATCTCAGCTCGAGCCCTGGTGCTAAGAGGTGTCTCGGAAGAAGTTTTCTCATAAACACTCTTCATGATCTCAATCCAACCTAAAGTAAGTGGACGATTGGGACCAAAGGTTAGTCCTTTTTCATTGAGATGTCAAGGCCCAGAGGCCAGCATGGGACCCAGAGGGCCTAAAATCAGAAAAGCCTGGACCCCTCCCACCCATGCTGGGGATGCAGAGTCCCCTCCTGGTTCTTCCGTGAACCCCCGCATGATGATTTCAGGCTTCTCTCTCTGTTTCAATTCCTCATCCGTACAATGAGGATAAATCCTATGCTCGTTCACAGGCTTGGTGGAAGAACAAGACAGAATATACTCCACAACTGCGCTTTGAAATGGTTCCTAATTATGAAATGTAAGATGTTATCACGGACACATGCGGTCCTTCTTTCAACACCCCCTGGTGTCTCAGACATGGGAGAGATCAAGTGAGGATAAAGATGGGAGGGAAAACAATTGGCTCAAGGCACGTTAGCTGGATGGAGTGAGGAAGCACGAGCGGGCCAGCGGCTGGAGCTGATTCCTGGTCATGTTATTCTATGCTTTTAAACTCCCACACACATCCCAGCCTCCGCCAAAATACATAAACCTCTTTGAATTATGCTCCTTCTCCTACAGGAGCAACCAGCTACAGTTGGATGTGATTTTTCCTTTGTTTGTTTTAATTTATAGATGACCAGGAATGCCACCCCACCTCCTTTTTCAAACACCCACCACTCCTCCATGAGAGGTCCTCTTCTGGGGTCTTGGTTTTCTAGTAAGGTTTTTTTTTTTATATATATAAGAATAGTTGTGGTTAAAGGCAGCTCGAAGCACAGCCCGGGGCTCGTTAGGACTTTCCCCAACTCAGCCTCCGGCAATAAATCACTGACTCCGGGAAGAGAGAGTTGGGTGGGAGGGCAACTGGAGAGCCCTTGAGCGAGCTCTAGGAAGGAAGGCTGCATGGGTCTCATTCCAGGATGACAGACCCCATAAAGGAGAAAAGCTCGAAGGCTAGAAGAAGGAAGGAACCGAGACTTACAAAAACGTTTTTCATTTCTCAGCCAGCACCTGTTATTTTGCAAACTTTGCAAGCAAGCGAGGTAAGGAGAGAACTGACTTTACTCAGAGTTCGTTCAGGAAAGCATTTTGGCTTAGAGTTTCTCACTTAAAATCTCCAAGAATGACTTCTGTTGCACACACCCCTCCCAATGAGAAGATAGCTTTTGACGGAGGTACCTCCTAGAAAGGCGGATTACAAGAGAACATCTCCATCCAAAGGAGAACAATAAAACTGCTTTTTTGTTTTTTCCTGACTTCCATATCAGTAGAGAACTGTACTTCTAAGGCTAGCATTTTCCAAAGTTGTTCATATGTGTACATCTAACATCAAAAAAGAGTGTGAGCTTAAGAAAACTTGACTGCTTCCCTCTCTTAAAGAGTCACCGTGCATATTAGTATGCAGAATGCTCTGGAAGGTACTGCATAGAGGCAGCATGCTTAACTAAAATATAGTATTTCCCAAGTTAGCTTGATGAGAGAACCTATTTTTGTTATGTGTGAAATTTATCAATATCTGCAGAAAACATTGCCCCCAAAAAGGAGAGCCTCTATGCAGTCCATTTAGATTGTTTGACCTTGGAGGCAAATTTGCCTTTTTCTTCAGACCTATCTTCTTAGTGTGTTATTCCTCACTAAAGCAATGCTGATGTTCACATGAGCCCCCATCTCTGGACCAGGAACAAGTGGTGGTCATTCTCCACTCCCCTCCTTGCCCGCACTCCCTGCCCACTCTCTTCTGCTCCGCCTCCCTGGTGAAGGCAAGCTGAGAGTCCATGTGGCAGAGAGCACAACAATTAAAATGGATACCAGCCAAAGAAATCTGTGAAGCAGATGATAATGTCAAATATACATTCAGAGCATTTTTATGTACTTCTTAAATGGAAAGACTTCTCCTTTTTTCAATCCTTCTGTTCATAATTTTTAACAAATGGGCTTCTTGGAATAAGAAAATTTAGAGATAGAGGGGAAGGATGTGTGCATGGAACATGAGGGTGTGTGTGTGTGTGTGTGTGTGTGTGTGTGTGTGTGTGTGTTGTGTTTAAGTAGGCTCCATGCCCAACATGGAGTCCAACATGGGGCCTGAACTCATGACCCTGAGATTAAGACCTGAGTTGATATCAAGAGTTGGACTCCTAACTGACTGAGCCACCAGGTGCCCCCTGGATCTTGAGTTTTAATAAAAGAAAAAGTGTCAGGCAATTTTCAAGACTCAACTGAGGAGCGATTTTAAATCTATCCATGAAAAGTTGTTCACAGTGTATTGTTAAGTGAAAGAGCAAACTGCAAAATAGCATAGACAAAGTGATTCATCTTCGCAAATGCCGTAGACTCAATGTTTGTTGAAAGAATAAATATGCATAAAAAGACTGTAAGAGTTTATACCAAATTGACAATGGTTAGCTCTACATGGAAGAATTTTATTTCTTCTTTTTTCTTTGCTTATCTCATTGTTCTAATTTCTCTCAAAGAAAAATGATATTTTTAGCAATAAAAATAACATAGAACTGCTCTAATCTGCCACTCACGTTGTCTGTGGAGGAATATCTAAGCTCGTCCGTAGAAGCATGTCTCTCGTGGGGAGGAAGGATAGTGAGACCAGGCAGTGTGGACAATGAGTAGCCAAAGCAGGACAATACCTTCCACAGCACTCACTGCCAGCTTTCACATCTAGCAGGCAACATGTACTTGCCAGAGAAAAGATAAACTAGAAAGTAACCACAGGAAGTCATGATTCTAAACGCTGGGGCAACCAGGACAACCCAAGCTAGACCAACCAGTGAGCACCGGAAGCTTACAAATAAGGTCCAGATCTCAATACTCAGTCTCAAAGCACCGCCACCACTACCACTGCTTCATAGACACATGCGGAAGTCCAGCGCTTGGGGAGAAATACTTTCCCCAGCCAGCCCCAAGAATTCACAGGACTGTCACCTAAATAGCCACCAGTTGATGGATCCTTGGACTGATTCTCCTTAGGAGCAAGGTCAGGGTGTCACATTTGTGATCACGGTTTCCACCCACCCTCTTTGGTCCATTCCTGCTCACCACTGTCACTGCATCACTTACAGGCCACTACCCACCCAAGGCCAACTGGTCTCTAAGCCACCGAGCTGGGCTGTTCTTCTCCCTCTCCGGCCACTTGGGGGAACATCTGCTTCTCATAAGAGCTCCTGCACAGGGGAGTCCCACACAGAGCTGCTGGGTCCCTCTGGTTCTCTCCTTGGCACCACAGCCCCCATCTCTGTAGGGTGGGTGTGCACCGCAGGGTGGGGAAGAGGGTGGTGGTGGTCTAGGTTATTTGGAGAGTAAAGGCTGTGTCTGGGCTGCTAAGCACATCATCTCTAAACTCAAATACTTAGGCCCTGCTTCCCAGCTTGGTCCAATGTGCCAAAACTCCTCCTCACACACAATGATTTTTTTTTAATCAGGCTTTTGTTGCCCTTTTCACGCTGGCATCCTACAGATCCTTTAAGTACCTTTAAGTTCAGTACACATCAAAACTCCAAAAATGGAGAGTTGACGTGTTTTGCCCCTCAAGACTCTTGGGCTCCAAGCAACCCCAGAGATATGGTTAAATCTCATTCCCTGAATAGTCCACGATTGTTGAGATGTTAAGAAGTGCCCCCCAACTTCCAAAGATGGTTAGAAGATGAATCAGCCTCCAACCACAAAGATACTCATTAAAAGTAGTACCTATTGCTAATTCCACAGGTCAGTCTGACTCAATCTTGCTTCTGACTTGGCCATCATGCCTGGCACATAGGTGATGCTGTAAAGTAAAAGATTCTTACCCAGAATTCCCACTCGGGGCTGGGAGGAGCTTTAATTGTCTCCCCCAACCTCCCCATATTACAGAAGGAAAAGTAGGCTCAGAGCCATTGCAGCCAGCCAGTGTTAGAACAGACGAGATCTAAGGCCTCCACATTTCTAATTCAGTGAAATGGAATACCAACCCCCTAATATTGAAAAATAACAATAGTCGTAGCCAAGTATACGTAATTAGAAACAGTTAATCAACTCAGATCCAGATTCTAAACTAGTTCATATTTTTGTTTCCCCTTAGTCCTTAATACTATCCTCTTTTTACAGATAGTGGCTCAGAGAAGTAACTTTTCCAGAATCATACAGTGTAGACACAGTGAAGCCAGAATTCCAATTGAAGCCAGTCTGCCTCCAAAGCCATGTTTTTTCTACTACATTAAACTGAGCTTGTGAAAACCAGGGGAGGCAGAGTGGATGAAAGCTCCTATAATTAAACAGAAAGTGGTGATTTATCAAATGGATTTGCAAAGAAAATAAAGCTCATACACATGTTGAGTGGCCCTGACTTCTCACATTAAAAACCAGTTTCAAATAAATCAATGTCCTATTTCAATGGACTTCTCAAAATTACTGTGATCTCTTCAGTGATTACATGGAAGAAAAAGGGGAGTAACCATGAGGAATAATGACATTATTATTCTAATCAAGTAACTTTGGGGAAAAATGAATGCCATGCCTATGTGTTACAAGGACACTGCAAACATCAAATAGCAACTCATGGAAAAAAAAAGCTTTAATTCAATGGATAAATAATCTCCTTTCATCTGTAAAAACAACTACAGTGTGAGAAAGCACCAATTTTACAAAATTTTACAAAATCCAGATCAAAAACAAATTATCGTATTTTTACAAAACGATCTGGTATATGCATTCTTTCAAACTTCCAGATGTGGGCTAAAATAAAAAAGAAAAACTTAACACTTCTCAACACTGGTTGGCTGGAAAACACAGAATAGATTGTGTGTGTGTGTGTGTGTGTGTGTGTGTGTGTGTGTGTGTGTGACCTGGTACATGAGTGTATAAAAATTTTATTCCCACTAAACAAGTTGGTCAAGATAAATATGATTTGAGTGGATACATGGCAATGTTCCTCTGAATGGAACCAAAACAAACCAAAAAAACACACAAAAAACCCTACAAAACAGCAGACGTACCTTCTGTTGCAAAAAGCAAGATAATCTTCCTTCTAGGGCTTCTATCTAGCCCAATTCAGAGATTCAATGAACTATCTATCTCAGGGAACAAGACAGAGTGACTATGTAGACACCATCCATATTCTCCTTGTTACCACATTTTTCCTTTGTCTAAGAGCATTTTCTAAGCAAATTAGTGATAGATTTTAAATATAAAAAGTGTAGAGAATACAGAAGTAAAAACCAATATCCTCCAGAGATAATCACAATGAACATTTGATTATAGTTTAGGAATACTTAGTTTTTATTCTGTTTTTATCAATATACCTTGCATTTTCTCCCCACATGTAAATATATTCTTTAAAAACATGATTTCTTAGTAATACTATAACATATTATCATATGGATGCCTACCAATTTATTGAACCACTTTGCTATTGTTCAATATTTAGGTTGCTTCTAGTATTTATCTGCATCTGGAGTGATCTACTTAAAACTGATTTTTGAAAGTAATCCAAAAGTAGAATTATTGGGTCAATTTTTAAAAAGTCTTTTTTTTTCTTTTTACTCAACTAGTATTTTCTTTTTTAAAAAGAGATTCAATATACAGAAACATTTAAAAAAGAAAAATCGCCTTTCTTCCCACTAAATCCCATTCTCAACCCTAGATCACTATTTCAGCCTTGAGTTGACTTTGTTTGAGTCCTCACGTCTTCTGTTGAATTTTTTTATTTTGCTTTGGCAACCTTATTTTCAATTTTCAAAAACCTTCCTGTCTCTGATAGTTACTTTCTTATAGCTGCCTATTCCTTTTTTTAATGAATGCAATATACACTGGGTATTTTTTTTTCCAAAGATAGAAAATAGAACTCTTTTAAGAATAGAATTCTTTTTTTTTTTTAAAGATTTTATTTATTTATTTGAGAGACAGAGAAAGTGAAAGAGAGCATAAGAGGAGAGAAGGTTAGAGGAAGAAGCAGACTCCCCGTGGAGCTGGGAGCCCGATGTGGGACTCGATCCTGGAACTCAAGGATCATGACCTGAGCCAAAGGCAGTTGCTCAACCAACTGAGCCACCCAGGCACCCCAAAAATAGAATTCTTTTTTGTTCTTTGAATTTTCTGTTTCATCCAGGGTCCTCTGATCTGTTCATGCATCTTGAACCCCTCTTCTTGCTGTTGATTTCCCCCATATATCTGATACTCCTGGATTTCCCACTCATCTCCATGAAGGAAGGCTTGGGAAGCTTTATTTCCATCGCTCTGCAGTTGTAGAGGCCTTTCTCTACCCCACCTCCAATGGCCTGAATGGGAGGGTTGACTTTATGCCCTCTACAAGGCTCCCAGAGTCTAACTAGGAGCCCTCCCAGACAGCAGTTCATACCCCTGTGTGCAGAACTCAGTGTTTTGAGCTGGAGTCTATGCCCCATCCCCCCACTCCCATCCCTGTGACCTGTGACCCCTGTTCAGTAATAATGACCCACTTATTGTCCCATAGCTTCTCAAATGTTCTTTGTCCTCTTGAATTTCCTCAGTAACTGCTCTTGTCTCCCTAACCATTTTCTCTGTCTGTTTTAGGGTGGGGTTTTCTCAACTCATCAATTCAATACTATTGCTTTTCATCTTCCAGGAAACTCACAATTTCTGATATGTACATGTTGCCCTTTCTGGTTTCCTAGACAGTAGTGGATCTAGTCTTTAGTCGATATATTTTTCTCTCACTTCAAGGAATTTAGGATGTGGGACAGAGATGGTCAAGTGTGCTTAAATAGCCACATAGATCCAATAACACCATCTCTTTTTTCTGTAGTAATAATGATATTATGTATCAGAAAAATGATATAAGTATCAGAAAATGCCCATCCACATTGAATAGAAAAGTAAAAGGAATTCATTAACCCATGTAACTAAAAATTTCAGGGGTTATATGAACTTCAGGTGAGTTTGATCTAGCAGTTCAACATTGCTACCAAACTGTCTTTTTCATCCAAAGGTTTCATTCTGTGGCTAGAAGTTGGATGCCAAAGACTTTCAGAGCTGCTTACTTTCTCATTAACATCCAGCAGGAAAAGAGTGTCTTGTCAGATGGGCTTTTTGAAATTTCAAGAAAATTTCTTTCCCAGAGGTCCCTAGAGAATGTCTCTCCACAGCTCATTGGGGCAAAATGGGTCACATGAGTGATTACTGTGAGCAGGGAAAAGGAATGTGTTGATTTGGTTTAAATCAAGATGGCACACCCTGGATCTGAGGTTGGTTGTGGTCATCTGTCCCAGAAACAAAGGTATGGATAGGAGGCTGGGAAGATGAAGAGGAGTGAACTCGAAACAGAATTTGAAGTCTATTACAAAAAAAGAAGGAGGTAGTAAGCTAAAATAGCACATGACCACCACAGCCATAAAATAATATGAATATCTACCAAAAAAAGAAAAAAATCCATCCAAGAGGAAGTAGCAGCACTTTTGGGTAGCAGAGAATCTGCTCTTCCCCGAGTAGTCATTACACGTGCCCATTGCCTACATTTTCACTTCCAAACCCTTTTCATATAATGAGTACGATATCTCAAGGCCCTCTCCTAGGACTTTTCAAAAATCATTATATGATTTTTTTCATTTTTCATGAAGGCTTTTAAGTTAAAACATTTGCAATGAACTTTCCAAGCTACAAAATCTGAGAACACAGTTCTCCAGAAGACAGCCCTCACTTAAGACACCAGCTGTAAGTTTGGGGGTCCCCCAAAGCCAGTCTCCTTTCAAACCAACTGGTTACAAATTTGGGGTTCCCCACAGACCCCCTCAGAGTTGGTAATCCATTAGGATGAGTCACAGAACTCAGGAAAGCACTAGAGTTCCGGTTTTATTGCGGCAAAAGGACAGAAATTAGAACCAGTCAAAGGCAGAGATCCATAAGGATAAGTCTGGGAGGGTTCCAAAAGTGAAGCATACATCATCCCTGGGGATAAACTGTCCTCCTGGCATTGAAGTGTGATGATACTCTAAGGATATTGCCAACCAGAGAAGCTCACCTGAGCTTTAGTGTCCAGAGTTTTTATTTTATCTCTTTTATTTTTCCGAGCGAATTCATCACTGGCCATGTGATTCATTCTCCACCCCCCTTTCTCTCTCCAGAGCTTGGACTGATACAGAGGTTGGGCTGATATCATATAGCTCAAAACCCGGCCCTTTAATCAGACAGGTGACATTGCTGGGTGACCAGCCCCTGTTGTGTGTCAGATCATTATCCTAAACTACTGGGGATTGTCTGAGGGTCCCACTATGAATGACAAAGACACTCCTATCATTCCAGAAATTCCAAGGATTTAGAGGTTACTTCACCAGAGAGGGGGCAAAACCCAGCCATATTCTTTATTATACATATTTCATGTAGGTTAGTATATTACTCAAGTTGTATTAATTTGATTTTATTACTATATTTAATATTTATAATCAAGGAAAGCATCCATCTTTTCACCATTTAGCAAGTAACATAAGTGCTTAATTCAATTATATAATATAAAATATAATTTCTCAACAGATTTTAAAATGCCTTAAATCCTGTTTGAATTTGAGCCTAAATACTTTTGAAACTATAGACTAAACTATGTGTTCTAGCATCAAAAACAAAAACTGTTATTGTGACTCAGTTTTTAAAATTCTTACATTTTATGTTTAAAGACATTAAAGAATTTTTTTTATGATTTTATTTCTTCTAGAGACATAAGAGAAGATTTTTAAATGCTATTTGGAAACATTTCTCTGGAAATAATCCATTGCAGAGTATTTAACCTTTATTCTCAGGATATAAAAAGTCAATTGGTTTAAATCACTAACATATTTCCTCTTTTTTAAACTCCAGAGATTTTAAATTAGGGGCTTCTATTATAATGCTGCAGAGATGGTGATTCATTAGTTTAACTCATCAGCGTTAGTCTAACAGGGAACTCTATAGTGTCAATGGTAGAAGATGAAATATTATTTAAGGGATTATTTAAATATTGTTATTAAAGAATTTCTTTTTTAAAATCAACCTGTGGAACTATAATTAAAATACTATAAACGGCATCTATTTAAAGTTGAGAATGGATGACTTTTGACAACTATATACACATATGAAACTACCACTACGATCGAAACACAAAACATATCCATCACCCTCAAAAGATTCTTCCTTCTCTCCGCCCCAGCCTCCATCCACTGGTGTGCTTTTCATCACTATGGACTTGTTTACATTTTCTGGAATTTTATATATATGGAATCATATCGTACGCACTCCTGTGTTTGGCTTCTTTCCAGCATAATGACTTGAAATTCTTCAATGTTACTACATCTATCAGTAGTTCATTCTTTTTAATTACTGAGTAATTTTTCATCACCTTGACATAACACATTTTGTTAGTCTAATCAGCAAATATTGATGGGCATTTGGGTTGTTTTCAGCTTTGGACCATCATGAATAATGACGCTCTGAACATTTGTGTACAAATCTTTCTGTGCATGTCAGTTTCTATTTCTCTTGGATAAATGCCTAGGGGAGAGAGGTATGCTGATTTGTACAGTAAGTGCATGTTTAACTTTTTAAAAAACGGTTGTACTCTCCCAAAATAATTGAACCATTTTATATTTACATGTGCAGATCTTTTGCTCATTTTTAAAACTGAATTGTGTGTCTTCTTATTCAGTGGTAAGAAGAATTCTGTATATACTCTGGAATTGAGTCGTTGGTCAGGTATATACATGGCAAATATTTTCTCCCATTCCATCACCTGCATTTTTGTGTTCTTAATGGTGTCTCTGGATGAGCAGACGTTTTCCATTTTAATGAAATCCAATTTATCCTTTTTTTTTCTCTTGCTGTTTGTGCTTCATGTGTTGTATCTAAGAAATTCTTGCCTATCCAAAGTCAAAAAATCTTTCTCCCACACTTTCTTTTAAAATTCTTATAGTATTAGCTTTTGCAGTTAGGTCTTTGATTAATTTTGAATTAATTCCGTGTATGGAGAAAGATAAGGGCTGGGTTTTTCTCTTTTCATATGGAAATCAGTTACTCCAGCACCATTTGTTGAAAATCAATTGAACATCCGCATGGGGACTATTTCTGGACTCAGTTCTCTTCTCAATCTATTTTGCTTCTATTGATCTTTATGACTATCTTTTCTTTTCTTTTTATTTTTTTTAAGTTTCAGTTTTCAAGTTTGACCTGTAACTTTTCTAAGGTCTTTTTTTTCCCCAAAATATGTTCATTTTATTTTTTCAGTGTTACAAGATTCATTGTTCATGCACCATACCCAGTGCTCCATGCAATACGTGCCCTTCTCAGTACCCACCACCAGGCTCACCCAATCCCCCACTCCCTGCCCTCCAAAACCCTCAGTTTATTACTCAGAGTCCACAGTCTCTCATGGTTCATCGCCCCCTCTGATTTCTCCCCATTCACTCTTCCTTTCCTTCTCACAATGCCCTCCATGTTTTCCTCACGTAAGTGGGACCATAAGATAATTGACTCTCTCCGCTTGACCTATTTCACTCAGCATAATCTCTTCCAGTCCCGTCCATGTTGATACAAAAGTTGTGTATTCATCCTTCCTGATGGAGGCATAATATTCCATTGTATATATGAACTATATCTTCTTTATCATCCATCTGTTGAAAGGCATTTTGGTTCTTTCCACAGTTTGGCGATTGTGGCCATTGCTGCTATGAATATTGGTGTACATGTGGCCCTTCTTTGTACTGCATCTGCTTCTTTGGGGTAAATACCCAGTAGTGCAATCGCAGGGTCATAGGGTAGCTCTATTTTTAATTTCTTGAGGAACTCCACACTGTTTTCCAAAGTGGCTGCACCAACTTGCATTCCCACCAACAGTGGAAGAGGGTTCCCCTTTCTCCACAGATACCATTGTGTTAATTACTCCACCTTTTTAGTAAGTCTTAAACTTAAGTATTATAAGTCCTTGCACTTTGATCTTTTTAAAAAAATTCCTTTAGCTTTTTTAAGTCATTTGCATTTCTACCTACATTTTAGAATCAGCATTTCACTTTCCACCAAAAAAATGTTGTATTACTCTTTTTATATAGTGTTGGATTCAATTTACTAAGTCTTTCTAAGGAATCTTGCAAGTAGACTTATGAGAGATAATGGTCTGGATTTTATCTTTATTTCTTTTTGTCAGGTTTGGTATCAGGCTTATGCCAGCTTCAAAAAGTGGGCTAGAAAATGTTCTCTTCTCCTCTATTTTGAAAGAGTTTGGGTTATTATTCCCTTTGAATATTCTACAGAATTTACCAGTAAAACCATCTGAGCCTGAAGTTTCCATTGTATGGAGGTTTTTGATAATGAATTCAATTTCATTAGACAAAGAGGCTATCCAGATTTTCTGTTTCATATTATATCAATTTTAGTTGTCTTTTTCAAGGACTTTGTCTATTTCACCCCAATTTTCTCATTTTTGGCATACGTTTGTTCACAATCCTCTCATGTTATCCTTTTAATATCTGTAAGATCTACAGTGATAACCCTTCTTGTACACTCAGTACTGATAATTTATGGTTTTTTCTTCATCTGTTTCACCAAGAGTTTATTCATTTTGTTGATCTTTTCAGAGAACCTACTTTGGGATCATTTTTCTCTGTTTCATTGATGTTTGTCCTGGCCATAATTATTTTCTTTCTTTCATCTATTTTGGATTTACTTTGCTCTTCTTTTTCTAGCATCTTGAGGTGGTACCTTAGACCCACAGTTCTTTTTCCTTTTCTACTATAAGCATTTAAAGCCACAAATGTCTGTGTACATACTTCTTTAGTTGCATCCCACAAATTTTAATATATTGTACTTTCATTATCAGTGAGTTAAAAATATATTCTAATTTATTTTGTGACTTCTTCTTTGACCCAACAATATTTTAGGATATGTTTTTTAGTTGCAAAATATTTGGGATTCACCCAGATATCTTAATGTTCTTGATTTCTAATTAATTTCTTTGGGGTCTGTCTGTACTATATCGATCCTTGTAAATTTATTAAGGTTTCTTGTATGGCCCCTTTATGGTATATAGTGGTGAATATACCATATACAATAAAACAAATGTGTACTGTAGACTAAAATGAATGTTTATTTTGTAGTTGCTGAGAGAGAGGGTCTCATAATTGTTAATTAGGTTAAGACAATAGATAATGTGTTCAGACCCTCTATATCTTTACTAATTTTTGGGTAGTTGTCCTTATCATTTCCTGAGAAACAGGAATCTCCCACTAAAGTTCTGGAATTATCTCTCTTTAATTATGTCAATTCTTGCTTCTTGTATTTTGAGGCTCTGTTTTTATGCACATACACATTTATGTTTGTTTTCTTTTCCTTATTATTCCTTTTTATCTCTGGCAATACTCTTTTTTTTTTTTTTTTTGAAATCTAGTCTATCTGATATTAATGCAGCCACTTCAGCCTTCACTTGCTGATGTTAAGGCACGTCTTGTTCCACTGATTTCTTTTCAAGTCATCTGTACCATACTATTTCAAGTTCATCTCTGCTAGTCATGGAGTTGGGACTGGCCCTTTGATCCATTCTGCAATTCCTGCCTCTTAATTGGAGTGTTTAGTCCATTAACATCACAAATGCAAGCTCAAAGACGTGAGGCTCAGGCCTCCCCTGATGCTGGCCCAGATTTTAGCTACGAATCTTAACACTAACAGCAACCACAAAGACAAATGTGCCAACATGTACACTTAGGAAAATGAACAAGGGCGATTTTAACTGACTTCAACGGAATGTTTCAAACCTCAGTATCCTTGAAACAAACCAGCTGCGAGCTCCCCAGGGGACAAAATTCACATTGTGTTGCAATGATTTTGATATATTTAACTCCAGTGTCATTGTCACTGTTCTAGCAGCTGATGGGGTTTACTGAGTTCAGGACCCTTTCACTATTTAAGGGGTTTTTTTTTATAACCGATTGATAAAATTGGGGAAATAAATTCCTCATGAAAATCTTCTGCCCTAGAAATTCTAAAGAGACCACTAAAAATATCAAAAGCCCACTTTTTTGGTCCTGACTAAAATATTCAAAACAATAAATCTTCTTCGCTTTTCCTGAATCTCTTGGGCAGTGAAAGTCAGAACTAAATTAATGGCTTACACTTTGAGGGCTTCTGTTAAAAATGTGATCCAAATATTTTCTATTTAAAGATTCTTCAAAACAGATAGCTAACTAGTTCAAGCAAGAAATGTGTAATTTCTTACTAATATGCATTTTTCAAAATGAATTGATTGCTAAAAAGAAAAAATTAATGACTTAGGATTGTTTTGGTGGGTTTCTGTATTCCGGCTGGAAAAAATCATTCTACCCATCTTTGAAGGCCCTGGTTAAGATGCATGTTTTTCCTGAATCCTCCAGACCACAAGCAACAACCAGTCCATACGGGGGCCGGCACTCAATACCCAGTGAGCATGCTCGCTGAAGGCCAGGCCACAACCCCAGCATGTAGGCAGCCAGAAACTTCATTACTTGCACCATTAATTCATTACATGTAATGCACCAGGCACCATGCTATGCCTTAAACATACATGATCTCATTTCATGTTCCCAGCAACCCTTCACAGGAAATCCAGGCTCAAGGGTATGTGACTTGCCCAAGATCTCACAGCTAATAAATGGCAGAGCCAAAATCTAAAACCGTTTTGTGTCTGTACCCCATGGTCTTATTAATCTCCATGGTATCTGACCCTACCGACCACCGCCTTCCACCACATCTGCACCATTACAAAGACTTTCATTCTGTCCTGGAAGGTAAAAGTCTCAGGTGCACAGACTTCTGGAAGAACCAACACATGAATATAACAACCCCACACGAGTATTTAAGATAGGAGACCTAATCATCTTCTAAAGGGAACTTGTTATAAGATCTAAGAGCACAAGTCCTTCCAAATAAAGAGAGGAAGGGATGAAAGCAAGCTGGTGACCTGTCTGCTTTGTTGTCTCTGCCTGCCCTCCAGCCCCACTCCCCACCACGATGGTCGCAGGACACAACGGTAACTTCCGCTCCTACCTGCCACCAGCCTGGCCCTCTGGACTCTGAGAAAGGGTGATGCTGCTCATGCTAACTTCTCAGAACCTACCTACTTGGGTTTAAACACACACACACACACACACACACACACACACACACGGAAAGAAAAAAATCAAAGAAAAGGGTGGGGGAAGGTTATCCCATCTTAGCTCCTCCATAGCCTAACCTCCATTTCTCAGGTCCCATGGCTCCTGGAGGGGTCCACGTCTCGGGAAAGGCAAGCTCACTTACTGGTTCAGCAAATGGGAGAAGGCACCCAAAACACGAAGAATACCTGCATCCTTGCCATCACACACACACACACACACACACACACACACACACACACACCCCACTCTACAGCTAGGAGCCACAGAAGACCTTAAGGGAGCATTTCACTTCTCTGCTCTAGGGCTCACTTTCTTCATCTCCAAACTAAAGTAGTTCCACTTGAAATGATCTCTAATGCCCCAGTTGATTCTGACATTCTGGGCTGAAATAACCATTTTTCCAAGATGATAAAAGCGGAATCTTCTCATTCCTGTGGAACAACTCCACAGCTGTATGGCAGCCTTGCTCCCCTTCCCATGCCCCACCCCTCCGGCTGGAGAGAGGAGCGAGCTCCAGAACGCCACTCGGCCGCCTTCTCTCTATTTACACTCACCACTGTGGTGATCTCACCCGGGCTTGAGGCTGTAAATACCCACTGTCTCTGCAAAAGGACAGCTCAGTTCTAGCCCAGACCTGTCCCCTGAGCTCCAGACTTGTATAAAGTAAGCATCTCCCCTTGCATGTCTAATACACAGCTCAAATGCACATGTCCTGAACTATGCTTCTGGGATTTGCTCTTTCCCGTTCTTCCCCATCTCAGTCCATGGCAACTTCACCCTTCCTGGAGCACAGATGCTTGACTCCTCTTGTTCTCTAATGTCCTACATTCACTCTTCTGGGAAATCATGTTGACACAACTTACGAAATGTATCCAGAATCCAACTATTTTTTACCACCTCCACTACCACCATCTCTGTCCAAACCACCATCATCTGCATTTGGGTGGTTGAAATAGCCTCTATCTGATCTCCTTCCTTCTACACTTGGCCACCTGGAGTCTTTTCTCAGCAGAGCATCCAGAATCATCCTCCTAAAACAGAAGTCAGACCATGCTGTTCCCTGCCCAAACCTTGCAATCGCTCCCCGTCTCCTTCCTTGCGTTGGCTTTGTGTGGCCTCTTGGACCTCTTCTCCCTCCATCTGTCCCTTCCTCACTCTGCCCCCATGCAATGCCCTCCCGGGTATTTCTTGAATTTGCTAAAAGTGCCCTGCCTCCTAGTCTTTGCCCTTTACTCTTTTCTCTGCCCAGAACGCTCCTCCACAAAGAATTCCGTGACTGACACCATCCCCTTCATCATCCCACCCTGTTGAAAATTGCAACCTCCTTATCTACTCACAGTAGTCCTATTCCCCTCTTGCCTTTCTTTGATTTTCTCCTCCCACTCCTCTCTCTCTCTCTCTCTCTCTCTCACACACACACACACAAATGTAAGCTCCTCAATGACTTACATTAAAAAAAATCACTTTACCGAAATACAAGTTACATATGCAATGGCTTACAGTTTAGTGTACTGTTGCATCTCCAGTACGTAGAACTGTGTCTGATGCATCGTGGGTGCATAACATTTGCTAAATGGATTACCTGAGAAGTATTTCAGTATGCAGTTGAAGAGTATTATCATACTTTTCAACTGCAGGTAAAGACTCGGGAGAAGTTAGCAACCACCCCAGCCTCTGATGACACTATGCGTGTGCAGTGCGTACTTACAAGTTGTCTTGCTTGCACGCCCCTATGCCTGGCAGCTGGGTGCGGGGCTGCCGATCACCTCTAGCAGGTCTGTCCAGTTAGCGGCCCCTGTGAGCTCTGAAGGTAAGATCACATTTGCGTCACTAAGTCTTTGAAGGATGCTACTCCTTGAGTCACATGGATTTATGATCATTTATTTGGGCCTCTATAGAAGGCGTGGAGCCAAGCTGAACCCAGCTCATCTAGGAACACCATAGCTGGGCAAGCCAAGCCCTGCTGGCTCCCCCAGGCCCCAGCCTGTCATCATCATATCTGGCACAGGACAGGGACTCTAGATGCAGAGTTATTTGAGGTTGAATCCATCAGGGCTTGAGTAGCTTCCTTCCCTGTGTCTCTCCAAGGCTGGAGGCAGCCAAGAATGTGGTGTGAGCCTTGCGTGATTCTGAGAGCGTGTGTGGGTTTGGTTTTGCACGCAGCTTTGATTTCCTCATCTGGGCCATTTTCACACAATGTAAACACCAACAGGATGTTGGCTCGTGGTGAAGACTCAGCCGCCGAGACTCAGTATTACAGTGCCTTCTAAGAGAGGTAGTGCCTCCAGCCCTACGAGCTTTTTGGAGCCGGAGGTGGTATGAACTGGGCGGTGAGGGGTATTCAACTGTTTCAGGTTTATTTCTCACACAAAGTAGAACTCTTTGATTTCACATAGCTGTGATGATCATGACCTCCTTTACTTTTTAGAAAAGATTTTTTATTTATTTGAGAGAGAGTGAGAGAAAATAAGCAGAAGGAGAGGGAGAGAGAATCTGAAGCAGACTCCCTGCTGAGCCTGACACAGGGCTCGATCTCGCAACCTTGAGGTCATGACCTGAACTGAGAACAAGAGCTGGACGCTTAACCGACTGCACCACCCAAGTGCCCCGATCATGACCTCCTTTAAAACAGGGCCTGGGTCAGTTTTATCTTTCCTTCCTCAGCACCTGCACCTGTCCCTAGACATGGCACGGCTCAGGAAATCTGTTGCACCTCACTCAACTGCCCATAGTTCTGGAAGGATCCCTATTGTCCCTTTGAAGCCAGAAATAGCAACCATGCATATATTTTTTTGTGCTTATCATTTCTAAATTAGTTACAACAAACAGATGGATTTTTGTATTAAGGAAAAAAAGAAAGTTGCTGTCCTTGCCTTTTTTCCTGACAGCATGGCTCGGTTTGTCTTTCTCCCCAGCACAGCCAACACATGTTATCAGACAACCAAAGTTTTTTGTAGAGTAAGGGAGTGTGTGGTGTAGCAGAAACTAGTCACAGAGGCAAAATATTAAAAGTACTACTTCATGAGGCACCAGGGAGGCTCACTCAGTTAAGTGTGAGACTCCCAGTTTCCGCTCAGGTGATGATCTCAGGGTCGTGAGATCGAGCCCCAAGTTGGACTCCATGCCCAGCAGGGAGTCTGCTTGAGATTCTCTCTCTCTCTCTGCCCCTCCCCCTGCTTGTACACACGCACACTCTCAAACACAGTACTATTTCATGATAGTTAACCATCTTAACTAGGTGCTTTCAAGTTCTGCTTCAGCGCAGGAAGCCATTCAGAGAGCCACTCTTGGGAAACAAACCCTAGTGGTTAAGAGCCAGCCTGTGGCATTACCAGTCCTGGTTCCAAATCCTGGCCCTGACACCTGTGAGCCGTGTGACCCTAGACAACTTCCTCCCTGAGCCTCGGCTTCTTCATTCCAGAAGTAGAGATGTTTTTAAAATGGTGCCCACTATAGTGGGTTATTATGAAGGGAAAATAATGCCTGTAGAGGGCTTGCTCTACTCCACAGTGTCTCCGTGGAGTAAATACTTAGTAAGCAATGGTTACTAGGGTCATGATTGTTCACTGAACCTCCCCACCCCTACCTCTTCTCCTTCTCCTTAGGTCTAGCTCCCGTCCAATCTCAGGATTCCATGCCATATCCAAGTACTCCGACTGCACTGACGTGATTGCACCTCCAGCTTCCTGGATTCTGAGGAGATCCTGAGGAGATCCTGACTAACTCTTACGTTTCCCCTCCTGACTCTCTGGGAACCTCACTCTTTTTTCAGTGTATTCTGAAACTTCTCCCCCTCTTTCTACCTTGACCTTAACTAGAGACAAATTATTAGCTCTGACACTGGGGCCCTTTGCTTAGCTTTCCAACAACAGTATTCTCTCATCTTTTTTTTTTTTTTTTTGTAATTAATAGCCTTTTTTGGGAGGGGGAAGTCTTAGGTTTACAGAAAAATGGAGGAAAGTACAGAGAGTCCCCATACACCATCTTCCCCATTTCCAGTAACCGACATGTTGCGTTAGTGTGGCCCATTTGTGACAACTGATAAGCCAATATTGCTACGGTATTATTAACTAAAGCCCATGGTTTACAGTGGGATTCACTCTTGGTGTATATATTCTTCTATCACTTCTTGCTCCCCCATACCTTCAGCGATCTTTTGCTTCCTGTCTTAGCTTCCCTTTTCTCTGCAGGCCTGTCCTGCTCCATCATTTGCCCAAACTACCTCCTGTCCCTAATGCCTTCACCCACTCACCGCTAGCTTCATAAAATGATCCAGGTTTTCAAAGCAGTGTCTTTTCACCTTTCAAAATAGTTGGGTCCTCACATACACGTTTCACACTTCGGTTTCAAGACTTCCTTGTCCCCGCCGATGCTCTCACCACCCTCAGTGAACTTTTCCTCTGCAGAGCGCACTGTGGGATTCCAGAGTCGACCCACCCACACTTGCTTTTTGCACAAGTCTAACCAAGGGAAAAATCCACAAGCGAGGGCGGAAGATGCAGCCTTTCCCACTCTGACATGTGCTCTCCCCGGCCACTTATTCATCATCTCTCCTGTCCTTATCAAACCAAAAGGAACGGAAAATTAAATGAATACCAACAGCCTCTGGGCCCCACCTTCCTTTCTTCCCAAAGCACCCTAATTAACTTAACTAATTAGTTAATGACAGAACATCTGCAGAACGCCCTCGGCTTGCAAGGAAAGCCCCATCAATATAAGGTGTTAGCCATGATGCCGTCGTCAAAAGGTGACATCCCCATTCGTCTCCATTTCCCTGTCATCTGGGCTTATTAACACCCCAGGAGCCTGTCCTCAGGCTTAGCGACATCCTCCTAGCAACAGCCACATCCCCTTGGCAGCACCTTGACTTGGGTTTGTCACCAACCCCAAGAGCAGTAGGAACTCCATAGCTGCCGATGGCATAATGTTAGGAGAAAGCTCATAGTTGAGGACTGCGTATTGCTTTATGAAGGACTTTTCACATCCCATTTACTGACTGGCATTCAAGCCAATGGAACATGTAGGCTACGTTGGTAATGAATCAGTTGGACTGAATTCAGTAAGGTGTGTGTGTGTGTGTGTGTGTGTAATTTGATTGGATAACTGCATTTTCTTTACCCACGTGACACCAGCGATGAATTTGTCACTCTCTAATCAGTTGTTTTGACAAGCGTAGTCATAGATGAAGCTACCATTTTGTTTTTCTGTTTTATAGGAGCTGGGTTAGGAAAAAAAAAATCTTTTGGCACAATTTTGTAAATGGTATTTTCAAATCACAGAGGGGATTTGCCATTTCCTCACAAGCTCAAATGCCTTTAGGATGTGTGTTTAACTACATTTCTCACCCCATCGTGCACTGCACAGAACTTACAAGCCCCGGTGGAGAATTGAGGGCCAATTTTATCATTAAATAAACTCTGGAATGCCCCAGGCAGGGTTGTTAACTTGTCTCCACTACAGACTAAATGTCGAAATAGCCACCTCCCTTCTGTGGGTTCCCACAGGGCTCTCGGTGTGCTCCATCGCCTGCCCCTGGCGTGAGGGGACAATTAGACCATTATGTTTGCACCAAAAACCAGCAGCCAGCTCAGCTCAGCTCTGTACACAGGGATGAAAAAAGGAGCGGGGCACCAAATGTAGACCACTGGGACAATTTATTTGTCTTAAGAATGTTTAAGACACACAAGCAAGCCTCAGCAGGTTATAAATGGTCAGCTTTGTGCAATTACCACACAGGTATGAAGAATATTCTATGTAGATTCAGTTTAAAAACCCTACGGTGGGTCACGCCACATAGGTGGCCTTGAAAAGAGTTACTATTTGCATCCATGACAACCCAGGAGATCAAGAACCCACCCCAGCACCTTTCTCCACATTGTGTTTTTAAAGATTATTGTCATGGGGGGTGCCTGGGCGACTCAACTGAGCACCCATTTTTGGTTTCAGCTCAAGTCATGATCTCAGGGTCGTGAGATCGAGCCCCGTGTCCCACGTCTGGATCCACGCTCATCGGAGAGTCAGCTTGGAGATTCTCTCCTCTGCCCCTCCCTGCCCCACTTGCACACATGCACTCTCTCGCGCTAAAATAAATCATCTTAAACAAAAATTATCATCGTCTTACCCAAAGTGTCCATTGAAATTCCAACTTTTTCCCCAAATAGAAAATATTAGAATTAATGAGAATCTTAAAACTTGCAAAAGCTCCTCTTGTCCAACTCTCTGGTTTTCAGAAAAGGACACTGATGACCAGAAGGGTTCCTACACCAGTCGAGCCAGTTCAATTCTCATTTTAGCTTTACTACCAACTCACGGTCCAATATTCTTTTAGCCTAGGTTACTCAAAGGGACCACCAAAACCACTGACATGATTGCCAGACATAGCCGTGTAACTACAGGACTAGTAGGGGAAGGGGGGCGGGGAAGGAAGGAAGGAAAAAAAGAAAGGAAGGAAGAAGATTTAGAACCTGGATTTCTCATGTATCATTTATAGCATTCTTTGGGATAAAAGTACTGGGGGCTCCCCCGCCCTTGTCCCCTGAGAACCCACTCCTATGTGTCAGAAAGTACCCATTCATCCCCAGTTTCCAGGAATTTCATCTAGCTGGTCTGGTCCTTCGGCCCCTCCTGGGGGCAGGGGGTGGAGGGGGGGGGTAGCCCGGTCTCCCTGTGGTTTGACGCTGTGTGTTGCAGAAAGAGATTCCTGGGGACAGCGACTTAACCCACAGCAGGAGGAGGCCTCCACGGCCCTGCCAAGCTCTGAAGTCCTGGATCGCTGTGAGAGCGAAGCTTCCATGTAAAGGCAGCTGCTGATAATGATGATGGGCGGGGGTGGAAAAGTGGCGAGGTTGTCTGAGAGCTATGAGGCTTTCTCTCGAAGACAAATGGCTAAGGAATAGAAGCCTGAACAGAGCAAAAACAAAGCCATGCGAGCACAGAAATATGATTGTAAGATCCTTTAGTTTTGTATCCCAACACTGCTATGGACCAAATGAAGCAAGAGTGGCGGAAGGAGCCCCAAATACCTGTTCTTTTCAGGGAGAGAGGGCTGCCTCCCACCATCAACAGGGCTGGCCGGACAGTTCCAAAGCCCGGGGAATCAGAGAGGGTGGCGTTAGTATTTTTATTTTTATTTTTATTTTTATTTTTTATTTTTATTTCATCTGCCCAATCCATCCCAGCTCGCTCTACCCAGCACCTGGAACACAGGCAATCTCCGTTCACCCCCATGAGTCAAGCCATGGTCAAGGTGGCCACAGCCTCCGAGGGCCTGGGGGTAAAGGAGAGTCTGCCACCTAGCAGCCTTCTGTTTCCTGTGTTAAGATCCCCTCTGCTCGTTTCCAGCTATGTCCTCTTCCTCTTTCTTCCTCAGGGCCTTTTGCAGATACTCAAGCTGCCAGCTAGAGAAAGGAGACACTCCTGGACCAAGAGAAGGACACCTAGTCTAGATGTCTTCCTGAGCAAGCTAGGACCTGGACAAGTCCTTTTAACTGGTCTGACCTCCGTCAGATGGATCCCAATCTGTCAAGCCGGAATAACAACCAGGGTGCAGAGTTTACAGTTTAGCCCATTTATAGTGAAGGGGGTCAGCCGTGCAGCTCTGGGATTGGGCACTTTGAGTCTAAATCTCAGCTCAGCCACTTCCCAGGCAGGTAACCTCTGAGAAGTCCCATGATCTCTCTAGGCTTCCCTTTCCTTATTGGCACAACGGGGATAATCACATTTTTATGTTAATGAGTTGCAACAATGTGCCTGGGAATTCTGTTTAATAAAAAGTATAAAGTTGTTGACATGGTGGGAAGTAGAAACACAATACATGGTAACCATTCGCATGGCCCTCGTCACCATCCTCTAGGGAAACAGGACGGTGAATGTGGGTTCAGGTCTCCCTGAAAGGATCCCGATACTACACACATTATTATTAACCTTACATAGGGAGTTTCCATTGACAGCTCCTTCAGTTTATTTTACCAGGTAAAATGAAGGGCAAAATCCCTTTTTTTTTCTCTTTGGGGAGCCAATGGGGATCTGAGGATTGGACATTTTGCCCTGAATTCTCAGTGGATTTAGAACAAAAGAAACCTGCAAAGCTCTAATAAATGTGGAACACAAATCAAGGCGGTCGACTTTCTAACTTCTCTGGATCTTGTGCATCTCCTAGTGGTGATCTCTTAGAACAACTCTGCAAGCAAATCCTTGAGTTGGGGTAAAGAAACTACAGGAGATATTGAGACTTCTAGGGTGGTCTGGGCAATACACCCAGAATTTCACAGGTTGGTTGGGTTTTTTCTCAGCTTTATTGGGATATAATTAACATATAACACTGTGTACATTTAAGGTGTACAATGTAACAATTTGATGCACCTATGTATTACAAAATGTTGACCGCAATAAGGTTAGTGAACACATCCTTCATCTCACACATTTACCATTTTGTTGTGGTTGTTGTTATGGTGACATCAAAGCTCTACTCTCATAGCAACTCTCAAACATCTAATGAAGTGTCGTTAACTACAGCCACCATGCTGTATATCAGATCTCTAGAACTTACTCATCTTGTAACTAAAAGTTTGTACGCCCTGCCCAACATCTCCCCATTTCCCCCACCCCTCTGCACCACGCAACCACCATTCTACTCTCTGTTTTGGTGAGTCTAATGCTTTTAGACTCCATATGTAAGTGAGATCATACATTACTTGCTTTTTCTGCCTGGCTTATTTTACTTAACGTAATGCCTTCAAGGTCCATGATGCTATCACAAATGTCAAGATTTCCTTCTTTTGGAGTGCCTGGCGGGCTCAGCGTCGGCCTTCTGCTAAGGTCATGATCCCGGGGTCCTAGGATCAAGCCCTGCATCGGGCTCTCTGCTGATGGGGGATCCTGCTTCTCCCTCTCCCTCTGCTACTCCCCCTGCTTATGCTCTCTCTCTGTCAAATAAATAAAATCTTTCAAAAATATTTTTTTTAATTTCCTTCTTTTGATGGCTGAATAATATTCCATTATATATATCTTCTTTATCATTCATCAATGAGTACTTAGGTTGTTTCCATATCCTGGCTATTGTAAATAACACTGCAACGTCAAGGAGCTTCTTCCCTATATTTTGTTCTAGGAGTTTTATGATTTCAGATCTTATATCAACTCTGTAATCCATTTTGAATTGATTTTGTGTGTGTGTGTGGTGTAATGTAGCAGTTCAGTTTCATCCTTTTGTATGAGACTATCCAGTTTTCCCAGCACCATTTATTGAGGATCATGCTTTCCCCACTGAGTATTCTTGGCTCCTCTGTCAAACATTAGTCAACCATGTATGCACGGGTTTTATTTCTGGGCTCTCTACTATGTTCCACTGTTCCTTGTGTCTGTCTTTATGCCAGTCTCCTACTTTTCTGATTACTGTAGCTTTGTAATATAGTCTGAAATTGGGAAGTGTGATGCCTCTAGCTTTTTATTTCTTTCTCAAGATTGGTTTAGCAATTCTAGGTCTTTCCTAGTTCCATACAAACTTTAGGATTTTTTTTTCTATTTCTATTAAAAATGCCATTGGAATTTTGATAGGGATTACACTGAATCTGTAGATGGCACTGGATGGTATGGACATCTTAACAACATTAACTTGGTCCACAAATATGGAGTACCTTTCCATTTATTTGTGTCTTCTTCAATTTCTTATATCAATCCAAAACACTTCATTGCTAAGGGGCCAAATATTAAGTCAAGCTTCTCTATAAAGAGGAATAGAGGACATCAAGGGCTAGGGAAATCTCACCTCCAGCCTTATGGGAGCAAGAGTCACAAGACACAGTGTTTGTGTGGCCCCAAGGAAAACTAGCTAATGGTCTTAAGTGTCCCTTTGCTGTCTCCCACCTTAATTCATCCCCAGATCCTTTTCCAGGCCTGATCAGGGCCCTGTGTTAACTCAAAAAGAGCTAAGGAACTAGACTTCAACATGCAGGCTCCATCCCCAAATTGATATATCCCTTAGAGAATGTTGACTCTCAACACAGATTTATATATTGCTGTCAAGTTCTCTATCTCATCCACACTGCACAAAGATGTCCTTGGCAGAGTTTCCAACTTTGTTTGATGGCAAAAATACATAAACCTCCACACATTCCCATGATGGAATATTATGCAGCCATTTAAGTGTTTATAAAGAACTTGCTGTAACATGGAAAGTGTTTATACTATAACAAAGTTTGTAAGGCAGGAAGAACGTTTGTGTATGCAATATGATCACAACTATGTTAATGCTAAGGGAGGAATCTGGCAAGAAATATACTAAACTATTAATCAAAGTTTTCTCTGGAGAGTAATACTCGGAGAAACTGTTTTCTATTTTTTAATCTTTAATTTTTCTCCCTAATTGCAATGCATTCATTTCACAATAAAAAGATAGATTCAGGGCGCCTGGGTGGCTCAGTTGGTTAAGCGACTGCCTTCGGCTCAGGTCATGATCCCAGAGTCCCGGGATCGAGTCCCATATCGGACTCCCGGCTCTGCGGGAGGTCTGCTTCTCCCTCTGACCTTCTCCCCTCTCATTCTCAGTCTCTCTCTCTCTAATAAATAAATAAAATCTTAAAAAAAAAAAAAGATAGATTCAGAAGTTAACAGGAACCAAGATGACAGCGTTGAAGGCTCCTGAACTTCCCTCCTCCCACAGACACATCAAATGAACAGCAACACGTGCTAGCAATTCCCTCTAAGTCCAAAAAATAGCAATAGTGTGAAACCAGAAGTTCTAAGAAGGAAACTGGAAAATTCACAAATATGTAGAGATTAGACAACACGTTCCTGAACAATCAATGGGTCAAAAAAAGAAATTAACAGGGATATCAAAAATATCTTGATTCCAGGTCATCTGGGTGGCTCAGTTGGTTAAGCATCCAACTCTTGACCTCAGCTCAAGTCTCAGGGTCATGAGTGCAAGCTCTGCTTTGGGCTCCACGCTGGGCATGGAGCTTACTTAATATACATATATCTTGATTCAAATGAAAATGAAAGCACAGCATACCAAAACTTACAAGATGCAGCAAAAGCATTTCCAAGAGTGAATTTTATAGCAATAAATACCTACATTAAGAAAAAAAAAGAAACGTCTCAAAGAAACAACCAAATTTTAGAGAGAGAACCAGAGAACAAACTAAGAACAAACTGAGCTCCAAGTTAGTAAAAGGTGTAGTAGGTGTAATTTTAAAATAAGTCCATTAACCCTGAAGCATAAAGTTCTTAGATGCAGTTACACTGGTAAAAATATTATTTGAACAAGTCAATGGATCGTTATTCTCATTGGAAAATAGGTCAGTTGGCCACTAAAGAATAGAAGAAAAGGAAGGAAATTAGGAATGGCCCTGGCCTCTCCCAAGTTGCTTGCTTCTGGCGATGGGTTGTGTGTGGCTGCCCAAGTGCCAGGGTCCCCATGAGGAGAAAATAGCCCTTTCCTTGCCCACCAGATGGCCAGGACAGATTCCAAACTCAGAGAGCATCCATGAACTAGGGCACTCATCCCAGCTACCTTGACTCAGAGCCTGGAGGACACTCTGGGAAAGGTCAGTCCTGGGGAACAATAATTTTCTGAACAAGAACACTTAGCTCCCTTTTGGTGTGAACCCAGCACAGGCATGCCTGATCCCAAACTCTCCTTCCAACAGCAACGCCTCAAGCCATCCAGATGGACCATACGTTCAAATGACATCACTTAAAAATTAAATTAAAAAGTTAATAAACTTTACATATAAAGTACATTGATCTTTCTCTCCCATCAAGCTATCGTGACCTTCCTTTACCACTAGTGTTTTCAAAAATGTGTCTATGCTGACTCTTCCTCACTGCTTAGAGTGATGGTTTATTTAAATAGAGATTCATAGGGGAGGTATTTAAAAGATTTAACAACTGGAATGGTCTCTGTCAGAATGGAGCACACACCAAACAGACTGGATAGCAGCCACAGAGAGCCAGTGTGGCTCTGGCGGGGTGGCGGTGGGGTACCCACAACCAGCAACACCCACTCACCCACTTACAAACAAAACTTTGAGGACCCTACAAATTTAACCAACAAAAATACTCAATTTAATGCCAATGTAGTAGTTACTATCAGATGTGGGCACATTCTCTCTTCCCTAATTCCTCATAGGTCTAATTTTTCTAGGTCTTCAAGATTACATCCTGACTTGGAATATCCAGGGGTAGTTACCCCACTCCATTCTCTTGCTTTATAGCCTTCCTCCTACCCACAGCCTGGAAATCAGGAATCACGGGTGACCTCTCCTTCTCTCCTCCTAAGAAACTGCAGGATCTTCAATAGCTATTATGGGTTGAGTTGCACCCCGCTCCCCAAAAAAGATATGTTGAAGTCTTAATTCCCAGTACCTCAGAATGACCTTACTTAGAAATAGGGTCACATCAATGTGAGACAAGAATCCATCAAAATCCTGGAGCAGAACACAGGCAACAACCTCTTCGACCTCAGCTGCAGCAACTTCTTCCTACAAACATCTCCAAAGGCAAGGGAACCTAGGGCAAAAATGAACCACTGGGACTTCATCAAGATCAAAAGATTTTGCACAGCAAAGGAAACTGTCAACAGAACCAAAAGATCA
This sequence comes from Nasua narica, assembly GCA_028533885.1. Classification (NCBI taxonomy): domain Eukaryota; kingdom Metazoa; phylum Chordata; class Mammalia; order Carnivora; family Procyonidae; genus Nasua; species Nasua narica. The sequence goes on along the minus strand of CM052811.1, from coordinate 26,316,203 downwards.
CTGACAGAATGGGAGAAGATATTCACAAATGACATATCAGATAAAGGGTTAGTATCCAAAATCTATAAAGAACTTCTCAAACTCAACACTCAAAGAACAAATAATCCAATCAAGAAATGGGCAGAAGATATGAACAGACATTTCAGTAAAGAGGCTATCCAAATGGCCAACAGACACATGAAAAAATGCTCAACATCACTCGGCATCAGAGAAATACAAATCAAAACCACAGTGAGATACCACCTCACACCAGTC
>CM052811.1:26276093-26315448 GCA_028533885.1 Nasua narica | reverse complement strand
GGTATATATATTCAATGGAATACTATGCGGCCATCAAGAGAAACGAAATCTTGCCATTTGCAACAACGTGGATGGAACTAGAGGATATTATGCTAAGCGAAATAAGTCAGTCAGAGAAAGACAATTATCACATGATCGCTCTGATATGAAGAATTGGAGAGGCAGGGCAGGGGATTATGGGGGGGTGGGGAAGAGAAATGAAACAAGATGGGATGGGGAAGGAGACAAACCATAAGAGACTCCTAAACTCACGAAACAAACTAAGGGTGGCTGGGAGGTGGGGGGGTGGATAGGGATATGAACATGGGGGAGGGTATGTGCTATGGCAAATGCTGTGAAATGTGTAAGCCTGATGATTCACAGACCTGTACCCTGGGGTAAATAATACATTATATGTTAATAAAAAAATTAAAAAAAAAAAAGAAATAGGGTCACAGTAGATAAAACTAGTTAAAATGAAGTCATAGTGGAGCAGAGTGGGCCTCTAATCACTATGACTGCTGTCTTTATAAGAAAAGGAAAATTTGAACAGAGACACTGAAGGAAGACAGCAACAGAGATAGAGATTGGAGTGATGTCACCATCAACCAAAGAACATTTGGAGCTACCAGAAGTTTCAAGGAGCAACGAAGAAGGTATCTGGGGGGCTCAGTCAGTTAAGCATCGGATGCTTGGTTTCATCTCAGGTCATGATCTCAGGGTCCTGAAATCAAGCCCCAAATCTGCCTCCGCATTTAGCAGGGGGTCTGCTTGAGATTCTCTCTCTCCTTCTTCCTCTGCCCCTCCCCCATCATAAACAAACAAACAAATAAATAAAATCTTTTTTTAAAAATTAAAGAAGCAACAAAGGATCTCTCCCTGGAAGGTTCAGAGGCATCGTGACTCTGCCAGCACTTTGATTTCAGACTTCCAAGCCTCCAGAATTCTGAGAGAATAAATCTCTGTTGGTTTAAGTTACTCGGCTGTGGTACTTGCTACAGCAGCCCTAGCACGCCTCTCGTGCAGCCATCTTGAATTCTCTCACACAGGTCAGACTACTTGCAGAGCCCTTTAAAATTTCACAAGAAAGATCACACTTCAATTCTTTGTGGCTGGCTTCTTCCTACTATTATAAAAAATCCTATTATTTTTTTCTCTCCAAAGGAAATCACCTTCAGTCTCACTTGGGGTTTCCCTTTCCCACTCAAAAACTATCTGAGAGAATCCCCCTTTTGCATATTAAAAACCAAAGTAGACATCAAAATGAAAGTCTCTTTTTTAATTAGCAAGTGAAAAATTTGAAAGCTTTTTGTGAACTTCTTAGAAACACATTTCATCCCACCCTGGGGTACTTTATTTGAGGAAACAAGCCAAATGTACTTCTGCCCTAGAAAATTAGCTAACTAATATTTCTGGAGGGATCTCATCCTAGTTCATTTCTACTTATGTTTCATTCAGCATTCCCACCAAATAACTTAGACATATCCTGGACATGATTTTACAAAAAACAAAATTTACAAATTTAAGTAGTAGAAGTTTAGCTATTAGTAAATATAAATGATATGTAAATTCTGAGAACCTTGTTACTAAAGGTTAGTTTTGCCTTTATCAACAGTATACTAGAGCTGATAAATATTAAATTTTCAAATATAATCAATACCAATGGTCTCCAAATTTTTCAATCACCCTCCCATCGGCTAAGAAAAGAAAAAAACTTTTGTAGGTACTCACCGTATATGTATATTACTTATAAATTATAAATATGTATATTGTACATTAAAACATTAAACTTTGAATTTTTAAAGGATAAAATTAACAACTAAATATAAATAATAGGGGGATTTTTTGTTCGTTTTCACATAGACCATCTTGAGATCCTCACTTTGAACATCCACCAGCTTATATAGTAGTGTATATGCTATCAGTAAACTATGAAATCCTGAGTTACTTCAGCAGTAACATAAGGATGCCTGGAGGTATTCAAGAGGTATCATAGCCCCAGGCTATGGGGAATCCTTTTCAGGCCCTATTACTCTTCTCTCACTTACACAAAACACTTCCCAACCCCTTCGTAGCAAAAGTCAGCAGGTTAGCAAAGTATAGAAATGGTCAGAACAGATGCTTCACCAATAGATAACACATATTTGCAGCCCATGATAAAGAAGAGCAAACCTTAAATTTCAGAATAATATGGATGTGCACAAATTGAAATAATAGTAAAATAGCCACCCATTGGGGGGCAATAAATAGTATTTAAGGCTCTGGTGTTAGACCAGGTAGAGAGAAAGAGATGAGTCAAGAATACTAAGTCATTTCTTAATTTATTATTAATTTTATTATTTAATTATTTATTAATAAATTATTAAATAATAAATAAAATATCTTTTATTTTAAAATATTATTTTATTAATTTAAGTTTTATTAATTTCTTAATAAACACACAGTGAATTCATATGACTTGGAACAGAACAAGAAAACCCTATGTAAATGTCCTTTTTGTATCTCTTTCCAGATTTGGTATGGATCTCTTCTAGAAATCAGTAAGACTGTTGGTAATGGGCTTACTTGATGAGAGATTATATTCTGGAGTAAAAAGTTTTCTTGCAGCTCTGATTTATTGAGAGAATGATAAGTATCTTACAGATTTTATCCCACCCAACTTCTTAGGGTCTGTTTTCTCATCTACAAATAGGAATAGCCATCCACACAAGTAACTCCTCCAGCATTTTCATACAGCAATTGGGTCCCAAGGACAGGATTCTAGGCCAAGGCAGATATGAATGCCAATGGGCTTCACCACTTCCATATTCTCAGGAAGAAAGACTGCTTCATTCCTCTTGATCACAGCAAAGGCATCAAACTGTCTTCTCCGCAATCCTAATTACTCCATTAAATCTCCTTTCCTTCTTGGCAAGTCAGATAGGGCAAAAAATCATTAAGCAATGTATTACCCATTTTTGTTTTTACCCTTATGAGCCTCAGACAAGGAAATGCCTATCAGAAGGAATATATAAGGAGAGTTTATGAGAAGAGGGGCATCCAGAATCTTAACTGCTATCAAGAGACATCCTTCAACTCCTTTGCTCTAAGTTCAAGACTGACCTCGTTATTGCTGACATCACTCTCCAAACTGATTATATTTGGATCTTATTTTATTAGAAGGATACTACTAGACAGTTTCTGGCAGGAATGAGCCATTAAGTTGGGGTGCTAAAGATTTTCTTTCAGGGACACCTGGGTGATTCAGTGGGTTAAAGCCTCTGCCTTCAGCTCAGGTCATGATCTCGGGGTCCTGGGATTGAGCCCTGCATCAGGCTCTCTGCTTGATGGGAAGCCTGCTTCCCCACTCTCTCTCTGACTGCCTCTCTGCCTACATGTGATCTCTCTCTCTCTGTCAAATAAATAAATAAAAATGTTTAAAGATTTGCTTTCAGTTTAATGATTTCAACCTGAGGCTGGAAAGTGGGGTCGGGGGGTGGTAAGAGGAAACCGTTTCCAACATCCAGAGCATTGGGTACTAACTGAATAATAAAAGGGGACTTCTTCTTATCCAATGTTATTATATTGTTGGGCAATACACATCTGAAAAAAAATTATTGGGGACACCTGGGTGGCTCAGTCAGTTAAGCATCTGCCTTAGGCTCCAGTCATGGTCCCAGGGTCCTGGGATAGAGTCCCATGCCAGGTTCCCTGCTCAGTGGAAAGCCTGCTTCTCCCTTTTCCTCTGCCTGCTGCCTCCCCTTGCTTGTGCTCTGTCTGTTTAATTAATTAATTAATTAATTAGTTAGTTAGTTAAATCTTTTACTTTAAGGAAAAAAGAAAAAAAATTATTGGGGCCTAAAGGGCCCCAATAAACCACACTCTCTTCTCTCCTAGAGTTTCGAATTTATGAAGAGTGACAAAGGAGTAAAGCAGATGAAGAGCAAGTCAGCACCTCCATTACTAATAGAGGCTGCACTGCCCCAGCTTTGCCCCAGAAGACTCTAAAATAGACCCTAGAGGTTCCAACCATGAAATTGATCCCAATGCCACTCTTCATTCTAGGTTGAACATTCACTCCTTGTTCTAGTTTCCATTTCAAATTAGTCCATCCATACTGTTCAAAATATCTTATCAGCAGTTCTGCAAATCGTAAAAACGCTCCAATGATTGTATGCTAAATGCGCTATGTATAAATTTAAGTCTGCTTACTATAACATTTCTAGAGGGAAATTAAAATCCTCAAATTAAGCCCCTTTATAAATTTAAGTCTAAAAAAGGAAAATTCCAAAAGCAGTCAACTCTAAAATCAAATTCACTTTCTTTTGTATATTGAAAAGACGAACCCTCCAAAACTTCTCTTTCTGGCAATATAGGACCGGGTATCATGAAAACTTCCCCTAATAAAAGACACTTTTATTAGAGGAGGTGCCCTTTTATTAAATGCTAAAAAAATATACAAAGTATTTCTTGAAATGCCTAACAGCTGAACTGCTGAAAAAGTGATGGAAATCCTTCACAGTTAAAGTTGCTTTTTTTTTCCCCAAATACTTTTATTTTTTCAGTGTTACAAGATTAATTGTTCATGCGCCACACCCAGTGCTCCATGCAAAGTTGCTTTTTTAAAAAATTACAAATCCAGCAAGATAACTAGACATTGAAGCCAACATCTGGCCCCTGGGATCTACTGATCTCTGGTAGCCTAGAAGTTAAGTTTCAGTGAGCCATCAGCAACAAAGCTTATGTCCTGAGCAAAATGAGAAGCCAGATGAAGGACTCCTGATAAAGGATGGGCCCCTATAAGATGATATCCTCAGATATCACTGTATACTTACCATGGATGAAATTTATGATATGTATATAAATATATCTTAATAAAGCTGCTTTTAAATAGTTAGAAAAAAGACAGTTTTCTATGTTTAAAATAACTTCTCTCCCTATTATTTACCAAATGGGTTTTTTTCCCTATCATTTCCTAATCACCTATTACGAGACAAGTGCTGAATGTCTCACTTTTTACGGTTAAAAACTTATTCAGTATTCATGTCAACTCTATGATGTTGGTGTGACTATACCCATTTTTGGGAGGAAGATACTGAGACTTTGAGCTTAGGTCATCTGGCCAGGATCAGAGAGATTGTCAGTAGCACAGTTGATACAAAGCCAGGCCTGTCTGGCTTAGAAGCACAGGCCTGGTCCATAAGCCACTCTGCTAAAGAATGAAAAGAGTTTCAGAGAATCTTTTTTTTAGCTAAAGAAAGAACGTGGTTGCCAAAGCAACTAAGCTCTCTATTTCAAAACATATTACATGTAGTGGGCCAAGTGAACCCCAGAGTATTTCAAGACCTTTGCTGCTGACATAAAGTGGAGATTGGAAAAGTGACTCCAGACTCAGACGACCAAGGTCAACACAGATTTTCTAGTCATGACCTCCAGTTGGCTCAGCTGGTCATAAAACAGATGAAATGGGTGTCTTTTGAATGCACATATAAATCTTCCAAAAAGGTTGTTTACATGCAAATTCTAGGGCCCTGGACCCAGATGTTCTGGTCCAATAGACTTAGGACAGGGCCTCAGAAGCTCTATTCTTAAAAAGCATAGGAGAATTGTCTAAATTCCAGGCTTCAGAGATAAATACACCTGGGCTGGATGCTGCTGTAAGCCAGTAACTAGTTGTGGCACCTTGGCCAACTTAGCATCTCTGAGCCTCAGTTTCCTTATTTAGAGAAAGGTGTTAATAACCCTTATCTCCTAAAATTGTCATGAATTTTTCATTATTCTATGCTTTGAGAAAGTACTCAATAAGCAGTAGCTTTTTTTTTTTTTTTTTACACTTATGTGTGGTTTTTTTTCCTAGAGAGTCTGAAAGGATGGAGTTTTGCCACCAATCCAGATTGAACACTTTTTCAGAATCAGGTCAGCAGCAAAGACGCTGCTGGGTTGGATAAAATCAACCCAACAGAGAAAGCAAAATAGCCAGGCCTTCAGCCCTCAGGCACTGCTGATTTGTGTCTCTTGTGAGAGATTTTAAAGTTGAACTCCATTGACTCACACATTTATTCCATCCCTGGCCTTCAGAAACACTCCTGGAAAACTGGTAAGAGGAGAAAACACGAGGCCAAGCTGACACCTACTGGCAGCACCAGGCCCCTGCAAAGGGCTGTTGCTTGGCGGCTGCCCACATGAATTAATCCTCGCTGCCTTCTTACATGGGAAACATTGTGTCAAGGAGATAATACGGGATGTGGACAAAGGTTTACATGTGAAAGTTTTCATCAAGTATCATTTATGGAAGTATTAGAAAGACTTCCTGTCCAATACTGTGACATGGGTTAAATAAATTTTGGTATTTGTGTATAAGGAACTATCGATCATCCATTTGAAGCTATAATGTTTTGCAACCACTTTAATAACACAAAGAAATGCTCATATAAAGATTTTTTAAGATTTTATTTATTTGAGAGAGAGAGTGAGTGAGAGAGAGAGAAAGAGTGGGAGGGGTGGGGCAAAGGGAGAAGCAGACTCCTCGCTGATCAGGGAACCCGATTCGGGGCTCAATCCTGAGCCTCCAGGATCAGGACCTGAGCTGAAAGCAGACACTTAACCCACTGAAGCACCCAGGCACCCCTCATATAAAGATTTTTAAGTGCAAAATGAGGGCTATAAAATAAAACATTTTAGTATAACGATTAAATAAAATTGATATCTGTACATGCCCCTAGAAAAAAATCTGGAATGAAATGTAGGAAATGTTAATAGTGATCATTTCTGAGATTGTTTTCTTCTTTGTACAGTTCTGTATTTTTCAACATTTTTCTGCAATAAGCACGTATTACCCTATTGAATAGAAAACAAAGGAATAACTTTTTTCCACTTTTAACTGTTTTCCAGCTTCACTGAGATATAATTGGCACACAACATTGTGTAAATTTAAGGTATACAACCTGATGATTAGATGCGTATATATATTGTGACATGATTACCACAGTAAGGTTAGTTAACACTTCCGTCACCTCACATAATAACAACTCATGTGTGTGTGCGCGCGTGCATATGCGAGTGCGTGTGTTAAGAACATTAAAGATATACTCTCCTAAAAAATGATTTCTTAAAAAAATAATGATAATAATAACACTCTGCGGGAGAACAAGAGACCCAAAACAGATACTGATGGGATAGCAAGAGTCCCACAGTGACATTAACAGCATCTGATACTGCAATTTCACAGGACCACAGAACAATAGAACAAAGGGAGGAAGCCACTTCACTGTCTAAGAAGGAGAAAGTATTTTCTCTTCCCCAGACAAATCATCCCTCTTGCAATTGGCTTTTCCTTTTGTATTATCTCTAGAGAATTTTCTCACATAATGACTGTGAGTCAAGGTCTGCCCTGCTGGGCAAGTGAGAACATGTAAAATCTCCTCACTGAATGTCTGACAGGCACACCTCTTGCTTCCCTCACCGTATCTGGCAAGGCTACGGCTCTATCACACAACAGCTCTGTGAATCGCTTTACTTCTCTGAGCTTCCCTCTTCTCATTGGTAAAATAATGGTGACAATAGATACCTAGCTGACCTCCCACAGTTGCGAGCTTTCGTGCAACAATGTTGCACGAATCATATGCAAGGTCATAGTAGCCAACATCCTTCATTGAATGATTACATGCCAGACACAAGGCAGTCTCTTACATATTATTTCATTTTATCATTATACAAAGCCTGCAAGTGACTAGAAATGAGAAAACTGAGCGTATAACCTGCTCACAGTTGAATATCTTTTCTTTTGTAGAGCCGGGATTTGAACTCAGTTTGATCTCCAAAGGCCAGGTTCTTGAACGTTATGCTTTATAACTGCACAGAATCTTAGTGCACAAAGGGACCCAAGAGCTCATTAAGTTGAATCCTTGTAGTTTGAAGATGAGGACACCAAGATCCAGAGAAGGGACATGACCTGCCCATACAACCAACAAGAAATGCCACAAATTTCACTTCACTGAACACTAAGAGCCTCTGCATAATCTGCCTGCCAGTGTGGTTTCTAGTTACTCAAGCCCAGGGAGTGGGCTGGGGTTTCTGTTCTCAGCTCCACTTCTCTATTGCTGGAAACCAGAAACTCTTGGATCCACCCTATTATCCAATGGCCAAATTACATATTCTAAACTGAGTGAAACTTTGAACATCTGGGGAAAGTGGACTCCCACAAAATCACTACAAATATCCGCATTTAATATTTGGAGCTGAACCCCTTTGACTCACAAATTTAGTTTGGGGGGAAAGTACTCCAGGCAGAGGGAACAACCTGTGTGGTAGGGTCAAGTCTGCCATGTTCCCAAAGCAGCAAAGAGCCTAATGTTGCTGGAGCAGAGGGAGCAAAAGGGGTGGCCTGTTCAGAGATGAGGTCAGAGTGGTGTTAGGAGACAGAACACAGGGGGACAAACAGGCCACTGTAAAGATGTTGTATTTACTCTGAGGGAAAATAAGAAACTATTGTAGGCATTTGAACAGAAGAGGAATACAATCTGACTTACTCTCTTAAAGGATCATTCTTGCTGCTGCACTAAGAATAGACTGAATGAGGGGCGCCTGGGTGGCTCAGTGGGTTAAAGCCTCTGCCTTCGGCTCAGATTATGATCTCAGGGTCCTGGGATCGAGCCCCACATCGGGCTCTCTGCTCAGCAGGGAGCTTGTTTCCTCCTCTCTCTCCGCCTCCCTCTCTGCCTACTTGTCAAATAAACAAAAAATCTTAAAAAAAAAAAAAAAAAAAAGAATAGACTAAAGGAGCTAGGGTAGAAGCAAGAAGACTTGGTAAGACTTGGTAAGAGGATAGGAGGGTCTTACACTCTTCAAGGTAGGGATAATGATGACTTGGACCAGCGTGGTAGCAATAAGGGTGGTGAAATGTGGTTGAACTTTGAATGCAGTTTGAATATAGACCTGGTCTGGCTATTTCCTCAGTAATTGGATATGGGATGCAAAAAAAAATCGAGGAGTCAGGAATGACTCCAGTGTTCTTAGTCAAGCTATGAGAAGAATGAAGCTACCACCCACTGAGAAGGAGAAGGTCAAATGGAGCAGAGTATGAGGAGAAGATCAGGAGTCAGTGGAGGGATTTTGAGCGTGACCTCCCAGTGGAGCTGTTCAGTAGGCAGCTGGATACATGAGTCTGGAGGGCAGCTGAGAACTCTGGGAGTCATCAACATACTTGAGATACTTAAAAACCTAAAGCTGGATGAGGTCCACAATGGATTAAATGAGACAGAGAAGACAAGAGGACCAAGGATTGTGCCATGCCTTCAATGTTACCCGGTCTGGAGATGAAGAGAAATCAGCAAAAGAGCCTGCGAAAGAGCCACCAGTGAACTGGAAGAGAACAGGAAGGCGCAATAAAACAGATTCCAATTTCAATGAGCACACGAGCCAGAAATATTCTATTCTCCAACAACTTTATTTGGTTCCCTGAATCAATGTGAAAAAATTCTACACCTCTGAGTGCTTTCTTCCATTGCACTTAATGCCCAGCCATTCCCAGCCCTCTCCCCATGATTACTGTGTAGGGCTGGTAGCAGCCAGAGCAGTAGCACTGATGTCAGGAAAATGGCTCAGACAGGCAGCCCGTCTGCCGCTTTGATACGCTCCATGTCCAGAGGGAGAACTGCCAATCCAAACAGATCCCACAGATTGTGCCCTACCCAACACTATCAAAACACAGAACAAGAGAAAGCTCAAGCCAGCTGTCTGGGAAAACTGTCAAGGTATCGTGCAGCTTGTGGGAGCTCAGCAGCCTGTAGAAGATGATGCACTGAACACAGGGGAAAAGGACAGACTCAGGGACCTGGAGTATCCTACAACTTGAAGTTGGAAACCAATTGCCCCCTGCAAGGCTCTTGCCCTGAGTCCTTGAGGACAACATGCTGGAGTGGTCGTAAGGAGGAATCAATGTCCAGGAATTAATTTCTGCATTTCTGAGAACACAGAAATAACTTCAAAGCCTCAAATCTGCAATCTGATTTATACAGATCCATGTTTGAAATTCCACCATTATCAGAGTTGAATCTCTTGATTAAAAAATGTTTTTCATAAACCTTGCTATCTATCACTTTCAGATCAAAATAGAAACAGTTTAATAGAGAGGAATAGGAAGGAGGAAGGGGTCAGTGGACCAGGAAGATGGAGAACCCCCCTCCAACCAACCCTCCACCCACCACAACCTCTTCCACCAACTCCCAGGAAGGAAAATGGTCCAGAACAGGGAGGCAGAAAAGGGAGGAAACTCACCATCTGGCATTTCCCCTATTGACAATGTGGGAGGGAGTCACAGGGATGAGTCAGAAACTCTTTAGTTGATGCTTTAGGACTGCCTATGCAAATCTTCTGGGCCTTCTTTGCTACCACAGAGTAAACACTATAATCCCAAAGGCCTTGCTGGCACACAGGAGACCGTGTGTGTGACTGTTCTGAGGGGCTGAGGGCAGACTTCTCGCTCAGAGCCTAAGGAACCTCAACTCTCACTCCTGCTCTTCCCTCCTCTGACAACTTCTTCTGGACTTTTGCCCCGCACCCAAGTCTATACCTCACCCTAGAACTCCACCCAGGGCTGAAAAATACCCAATACTGTCATTCTTCACTCCACTTTATCTCATATCTTGTATTTCTCATCTCCCTTCCCCAAGCTCTCCTAAAACACCCTTCTTTCGAAAGAGAAAGGTGAGAGGAGGCAACAGGGGTACGGAATTCTTTGGACTCATTGAAGCTTGTTGCTGTTCTGCTTCCAAATAAGCCACTTCTCTAAGGCAATGGTCTCAGAACCTGCTGGAAACTGATAGCTAGGTATCAGCCTTGAGCCCAGAGCCTGCCTCTATCTGACCCTGGGAAAGGAGACCAGGCACAGACAGCTCATAACCCAGCATCATGCTTCTGGCTCATGAGCTGTGATTTATTGCTACATCTGCTCCCTGGGTGACTCAGGAACATGCTCAACTTGTTTGGGAAAAGCCAAGAGGTCAGTGTGACCAGGGTGAAGTGAATGAGAAAAAGAGCAGTGGTAGGTGAGATCAGAGAGGTACAGAAGCCAGATTACATGGGACCTGGCAAGTCATGGTGGAGGCACTGGATTCTATTTCAAGTGAAATGAGGGGCCCTTGGAGGGTTTTGATTAAGCAATAATATGACATGATTATAATGTAAAAGGATGGTTCTGGTTCCTGTGAGGACAAGAATCTAAGGAAACAAGGATGGAGTAAGGGAGCCCGGTGAGAGATGATGGTCTTAACCCAAAATGGAAGCAGTGCTCAAAATTGACAGATTCGTAGTACAAAAGCAAACAGGATTTTTCAGTCTTTTGAACTGAGATAAGAGTCAGCAACTGGGTCAAAAATTTCCATTAACTGAGATAGGAAGGAAAAGATTTGGGGGATTGCGTGGAACCATGAGTCCAGTTTCCTATATCTTCATCTGAGGTGCTCTTGGGCCATCCCAGGGGAGATGTCTGGAGTTAGTGGAGAGATTGGGACTGGAGATATAAATTTGAGAGTCATCTGCACATAACATTAGAGCTGGTGGGGACTGAATGAGATCTCCTGGGAGTGAATACAGCAGTAGAAGAGGTCCAAAAACTATGCTCCAGAATATTCCAATTTTTAAGAGTCAGGAAAACAAAGATCATGCAACAAAGGAGACAGAACAAAGAGATTGATGAGGTAGGAGAATCAAGATAAAGTTGTAACCCAGAAGCCAGGAGTGAGAGAATGATGAGCCAAGTCATTTTCCCTGAGAACTGAGTAAAGAAATGTTTGAGAATGAAATCAGAATCCCCAAAGATGCTCTGCGACCATGGGTTTCATGGAGCCCCTGTGGGGGCTTAGCCAACAGGGTTCCAGGTCTTTCTCCCTCTTCCAACCACGTCTTCTCCTCTGTTGGCTTTGGGGTTCCATGTGAGATTTCCTCTGAAGAAAGGGTTCAAGCATGTAAAACACAAAGCTTTGGAAACCGTTGGAGCTCCTTCTACCCTTGGGGAAGGGGCAAGAATGTAGAGAGGAACTTTCTCTGTAGTGCCGCCCCCAAGGAAAAGTCTAAAACTGAGGGTGAAAACCATAGAGCTGATGATTTCTAAGGCCTTTTTCTGCTCTAAAACACTTGAGTCCCACTTCTTGGTTCCAACCCTGGAAAACAATCTCACTTAAGACTCCACCCATGCTCTGGTCTGATAATGACCTTGATGAAGACATAGGACCTGGGTGGCCCTCCTCCATGGGCTTGATAACATATGGGGGCCTTTGAGGAGCAGTATAAGAAACATTTATTTGATCCAAGTGCTGCTTTGAACTCTGATTTCCAGGAGAACTGCTGGACTAAACACCCTGCCTCCTCCTGCCTCCCTGATCTTAATCAGCCTCACACCCTGTCTGGAATCAGGCAGTGTCTAGACAATGTCTCACCCATGACCCCAGCCTCCTAGAGCAGAGAAGACTGGCTGGTCAATTTTTAAGTATTAAAAGTATTATACCTTTCCTGGTCAATTTTTAAGTATTATCTATTTTTCTTGGTTTCTCAGATACTGGAGATTCTCTGTCTTCTACGAAAATGAAAGGCTAACAAGTTCAGGTATCCAAAGATGCCCTTCCTTTAGATGTAATTTTCTAACTCTATCAACTTGCATTATAGATCTAGGGAAGAAATGCAACAATCCTGAAGAAAATCTAAGCATGGGGGAAGCAACTTGGCTTTCCTTGGACAAACTCTCATTTCCAACACCAGGATCCAGCTATAAGGAAATGAAGCATGAGCTGCTGGATTTAGGAAACTTCTAATCCAGACCTAAAGCCTGAGATATAATTTACACTTATAACTCCTGTGCTCCTTTTCCAAGATTTGGTGTTTTTGTTTTGTTTTGTTTTCTTTTTAAATGTGTTTGTTTATTTATTTATTTATTTATTTATTTAAGAGAGAGAAAGTACTCATGAGTGGGGGAGAAAGGAGAATCTCCAGCAAATTCCCTTCTGAGCTCAGAGTCTAATGGGGGACTCCATCTCCTGATCAAGACCTGAGCTGAAATTAAGAGTGGGAGGCTTAACTGACTGAGCCACCCAGGTGCCCCCGCTTCCAAGATTTTGACCCTATATTTTAAGAACTTTGATAGAGGATCAAGTGTCTTTATCCTAAGATATTATATAATGCCACATCCTATGCAAGATAAGAATAACGGCAGCATGGTACCACACCGTAGGATTGTGCATAAACCACCTAACTCACTCATTGCTGGAGTTTTGAATGCAGGTGGTCTGGAGACAGCAGCCAAGAAAGAATCTTTGAGACGTCTTTGGTGCAAAAAGGTGGTTTTATTAAAGCACAGGGACAGGACCCATGGGCAGAAAGAGCTGCACTGGGGTCATGAAGAATGGCCCATTATATACTTTCAGGTTGGCATGGGGTTAGGGATAGCACAAGTCTCTAAGGCATTTTGGAAACAAAGTTTCCAGGACCTTGAGGGGGCTAGCTATTGTTGGGAAAAGATTGTTTATTACTATCTAATAAAAACTGAGTCATGACATCCTTCAGATATATATCAGTGGGTCACATGCTTGGGGGGCAATTGCCAACATGTATCTTGGGGGGGTAGAGATAAAGGAAGTTTCCAAGGGAATTTTTATATATTAAAGTAGACTGACAGGATCCTAGATTGTTGGGCTAAGATTGCCTTTCGCCTTAGCAATGTATAAACATCGAAATAACTGAGTTCCTAGAGGAGTGTCACTCTGCCTGTTTCAAAGATTTGTCAATGGACTATGGATAGTAAGGAAATACAATAATTTTCTCTGCCTTTGTTCCCCCATCACTTATTGTAGTGAACATTTATTGGTCTTGTCTGTACAGCATCTTCTTTCTAGACTTTCCTTTGGGGAACTACCCCTGCCTCACCTTCATCCCCGTGGTTTGGTGAGGCTAACTATGCTTCTATCTGTAGGAGGGGAGTTGAGCCATAGGACAAATTCAACCATGCATTCCATTCCCCAAACCAGAGGACGAGTTAGGAATGGACCCAGGACCCAACTTGGGCCAAAGCCTATGACTTCGTAGTAGTGTTAGACAGGAGATGAATACTCTTCTTTCACTAAAAGTCAAGTTGAGGGGTGAGTCCTGGCTGGCTTAGTTGGTTGAGTGTGCAACTCTTGATCTTGAGGTGGTAAGTTTGAACCCCATGTTGGGTGTAGAGATTACTCAAAAATAATTTTAAAAATCTTTTTAAAAATAAACAAATTATTACATTTCTTTTTAGAAAAAGCAAAAATGAGAAAGCATACAGAGACTTCTGCTATAAAAAGTAAAGTTAAGGGGATATGAGCCTGGGACAACTAGCATCTGTTTTACCCCAGAATGAAAAGCTAACCTAAGTTTGGAGCTTATTCAGAGGAGGGAAGAGCAAGGGGATAAGAAGAATAGAGAAGTCTGGATTTAGCTATGTCTGAACAGAGGCATGAAATAAATTTCCTTTTTTGATTAGGTAAGTTTGAAATGAGTTTTCTGTCATTTGTAACCAGAAGAATCTTTAATTATCCATCTTCTCTAGATCTTGATATCTGAGGCTTTAGAATGAGAATATTTATGACTAGTCAGTGTTTCTCAGTGGAGGCACTAATAGCATTTAGTGGAACAATTCTTTATTATGCAAACTATTCTGAACATTCGTTTTTGCCCCTGCTCACAAAAAGCCAGAAGCACCCCTCAGTTATTATGACAACCAAAAACCCACCACCTAGCCTACTAGAAACACACACGTACATACACACACACGCAGATTTCCAAATGGCCCCTATGAGCAAGTGTTTCCCAAGTTGAGAACAAACAAACTAGAACATTTCTAAGGCTCCCCTTAACCAAAATTAGCTATGTCATGTGCCAGAAATCAATTTCACTAGAGTCTAGTCTTAGCGCCAAGTGAAAATAACTTAGTTTTCATGTTCTCTTATTTTAAAAATGAGAACACTAATATATAGCTATAGGGGTAAACCTACTAAAGGATCATTGTGATAAATGACTCAAATGAAGTAACCCTAGCAAGACCTAAATGGATCCATAACATTCCCAAGGGAGATAACCCAAACACTTTTTTTTTTCCAGGTCTATATGCACCACAGTTGATTTATCCATTCACTTGCTGAAGGACATTTTAGTTGCTTCCAAATTTTGGCAATTATGAGTAAAGCTGCTATAAGATCTGTGGGCAGGTTTTCGTGTGGACACAAGCATTTAACCCCTTTGGGTGAATACCAAGAGGTCTAAATGCTTTCGAACACCGTTGTAGCTTATAGTTTGTCCTGTAAAAAGATAATTTTTTAGACCCTGAAATTTTACAGTGATCTTTTCATACTCTAAATTCAGCTATCAAAAAAGAGTTAAAATCCCAGCTACCCTGTGTCACCATCATTTCCCTAGACCTTTTTAATTGCATCTCTAGCAAGCGAGATTGGCTTAGGAAGTGGGGAGGGGTCATTTCTAATAAACAAATGGGTTTCATTACTTCCCAAGTGTTACTCCAAGGATCGCTACAGAAGAACAGCGAAGTTGATGGTTGGTAGTCAGCTAAACTCACTCACTTCTCCCACCCACCTCTTAGCTCAATAATTTACTGCATGTCATTCTTAGTTAGTCAAAACCACAAACGTTAAACCTTTGAATGCCAAGGACTTCTTGTACCCCACAGTGCTCTGTAAAAGCAAGAGAATGAAGTTTTCAATGCCTTTGATAAGTCTTCAGTCTGTAAATTGACTTTTTTTTATGATACCTTTGTAATCTTTTTTTTTTCCCCTCTCTTCTTGGCAATTTTGTGCTCTTAATATTTATCCTCAAACGAACGGTCAAAGGCTCCACTGGCAAATTTGGATATGTCGGGAGAGTGGGCTCTGTTCCATGTGCTGCCTTTGAAATCTGAGCACAGTAGGATGACTTCACATTGCGTGAGCACAGCCAACCAAATCCAGGCTGAGGGGTGTAGCACTTTCATCTCCGCTCTCTTCAAAACTGCCAGAAATTATTGCTGCTGAAAGTAGTGCCAGGATCCTGGGGCCAATTTTCGAGTTTGAGGGGTTTCCTATACCACCCTGCTGGCTCAGCTAGCTAACGACCTCTCCTCTCCACCTCAGCCCTTCCATGAAACATGGCGGCAGCTTGACACCATGGTCTCTGCCCCTGGAGACAAAGCAGGGGTTTAGCTATCTGAAGGCTGAGAGAGACGTCACTTAGAAGTCAGAGAAATGAGACAGAAGAAGTAAGGGGAGGCAGTTAAACCACTTCAAAACTACTTTGTGACTTTCAGACTGCATGGAAAGTGGCCCTAAAACTCAGAACGAAACCTCAATCTTTTGCATATTCACCTTTGAAGCCGAAAGCTAGGGGGACCTTCAGGAGCAGAAAATTTAAGCAATTTCCCCAAATTTCTTATGTCAGTATTGCTTTAGATTACTATGCCTGCTGTAAATATTCCACCCCTCATCTCTCTCTCTCTGCCCTTCATTCCTCACACTGAGGGCTTGCAAAGAAACAGAGATTTCATTTTCAGCAGAATATTCCGTGAGCAAGCCTCATGCGGGGCCCTCTGTACATCAGAGAAATATAAGTGTCTTGTGTCCTGTCCATCCTTCCTTTATAAGAAGTAATTACCTCCAGCTGGGCCAAGTTGATTGAGCAAATACTCAATTTGCACATGACTTTGCTGCGGCACCATAATGAACGCCTCTTTGATGAAAGAAAGAAGGTCCATGAAATAAACAGTTCAAGGAGTTGGAGCTGGAGCTGAAAACATGGGCTGCTTTGTTCTTATGACAACTGCTTCACCATCTAAAACGTTCTCCCATTTTGAAGGGTCTGTCTTTTCTCTTCCAGCCACAACCCTCAAGCTACAATAACAGACTCATGATTTTTTTTTGATGCCAAGATTATGAATACTCTTTTATGAATATTTTCCTTTGAACTCATTTTTCTTGAGGAAGAAAAATAGCCCTGTGTATTGCAGGGTTGACGGTAATAGACAAAACATACAAATTGTTCTCTTAGGGGCAGTAAAATGCTCCAAAATGCACATAGGAAAATTCCAAATACAACATAATGTTTATGGAGCACTGCCTTTGCAGCTATAATTTTTAAGAAGTAATATTTCTGACTGGCATGTATTATATAGAACATATTTCAGAGATTGATATCAAGATTAATACCTTAAAATGTCTCCCTTCATGGCATCATGCTGGCTTTTCCCGGATCACGGCAAATGCTTAGCGAATAATAACATTTTAGGATGTGCCATTTGGAAGGAAACCTTCATTGGATTAAGCTGCTTATGTTTTATTTTTCCTTTTATCTCATTTCAACATATCCTCCAACTTCCTCCTCTAAAAATAATTCAACTAATGCCAAGATAACAGATTATAGCAGATTTATTAATTTCATTCTGCCTCAAAAGGAAGTTATTATTGAGGCTTATAGTTATATATGGAATACTATCAGCTAATGTTTAGGTTTCTTAATAAAACTTCTTTTCATTCTGTGTTAATATAATCAGTGAAATCATTTCTTTTCTGGTGTTAAAAATGTGTGTGTGTGTGTATGTGTGTGTGTGTGTATGTGTGTGTGTGTGTTTTCCCTAAATCCCTTTCAAAAGTTTTATCTCATCCAAAAGTTAATCCAGAAAAGAGCCTCCTTTAATCCTGCTTTGTGGCTTAGATTCTTTAGCCCTGGAAGCATTTATGTTGATTCCTGTTATATCCATGCTGATGTAGAAACCTCTGCTACTGCAGAGAAATCATTCTGCATGCAGATAGTATTTCTCTGAAGCCGACATTGTCAGGTGAAATATGGCAAGGGTGATTTAAGAATGCTTCTCCGGACTGAGTGAATGACCTATAAAAATTCCAAGATACAATTGTTGCTTTGCATTTGGCATTAAGAACATTCTACAATGTTCTTTTCGTGTGAAGAGGCAGTACCCTACAGTGGTTCACAGCATAAGCTTTAGAGCCAGACTGCTTAGGTTCAAATCCCATTTTTGCTACTTCCTAGCTGTGTGATCTTGAAGAAGACACTTAACTACCCTGAGCTTCATAAAATAGGGTTAATAATATCACCGACCCCTTAGGATTGTTGTGAAGATTAGGTTGGTAAAAACATATAAAGCACTTATGACACCATCTGACACAGAGTTAGTACCCAGTAAGGGTTAACTCATCATATTATTCAACTCACAAGGCACAACATCCCTTTATAGAGCTTTAGAAGCAGATTCACAAAATAAAAAAAAATCCTATGAAAAATGAAATTCAATAAAGCTTACTAACATGAAATTACAGACATGTTATATACATGATTTAATAAAATTCTGGCTATAATTTTATATAGTCAATAGATAAAACTATTTATCCTTTTTTTCACATGGAAAAAAAGGTTTTAATGAGTCATTTCCTTTCCCTATGACTTCCTTTGTCACTGAACTAAAGCTGTCATTGCTTCCCCACTCTGCTGGTCTGTCTCACCTCCGACCTGGCCAGCATGTTAGTTGTGAATCTGCAGTAAATGTCTGCTCAGAACAGCGAGCACCTTAAGGAACAGCAGCCTCAACTAATTACATCTATATGGAAGGATCAATTTCCTAAATGTTCAATTGATCGAGTTTGTTTTCTTGATAATTGTTTCCTATCACTAAAGAAAAAACCTGTGAATTCCTATGTGTTCCCAGCCCAAACAATTTTGCCTTCATGAATCTCTGGAAAGAGATATACCATAATTAATCAAATGTGAATACCATATACCTTAACTACACAAAAAAATTATCATAA
The DNA here is from genome assembly GCA_028533885.1 of Nasua narica. Taxonomy (NCBI): domain Eukaryota; kingdom Metazoa; phylum Chordata; class Mammalia; order Carnivora; family Procyonidae; genus Nasua; species Nasua narica. The sequence continues at coordinate 26,296,672 of CM052811.1, read as the reverse complement.
ACTACTGCATTACTACTGATTGCCTTAATAGTAACGCTGGAGGCCACACTCAAAAGTTTTGTATTCATTTCAACCCAAGGCCAGAAGAGCAATAAATGTCTGGTAATTATATAACTTAATGAAAAAAAGGCTAGAATATCATACAGTTTGATTATAATTCTGGGTTTTTTTAACCTGCACTGAAAATATGTGAGGAAAAGCTAAAGAGTGAACGGCGATCCTATTATCAGAATATAGTTTTCTCCATTTTCAGTTTTTTTTTTTTTACTGACTATCTTACTTTTACAATAAAGATGTTACATTTGTAAAACTCTATCAAAATTGAACTTGGGGTGCCTATCTGGCTCAGTCAGTAGAGCATGCAACTCTTGATTTTGGTGTTGTAAGTTTGAGCCCCACGTTGGGTGTAGAAATTACCTAAAAATAAAATCTTTTACTTTTTTAAAAGATGTTATTTATACACTTGAGAGAGTGAGAGCAAAAGCGAGAGAGAAAGAGAGAGAATCAGACTCTCCATTGAGCAAGGAGCCCAATGTGGGGCTCAATCCCAGGACCCTGAGATCATGACCGGAACCAAAGGCAGACGGTTAATCGACTGAGCCACCCAGGCACCTCAAAAATAAAATCTTGACAAAATGAACTATAAATTATACAATTTTTCATTTATGTATAAAAAAACAAGTTTGCATGGAATTTAATTCTGATAATTTTTATGAAATAAACCCTACGAAAATTTCTCAAAGAAATTTGAAAGTCCTCAAACTACATCTCTGTTTTGTATTATAAGTGAGAGATTCTCAAGAATAAAAAAATCATAAAACCAAGGCTACGCATTGCACATCACCATCACATTTAAAGTATTATTTGGAAGACCATGATACTGTATGTATGAATCTGATTTAGTTTCATAGTTTCTTATCTGAAGATATTTATTTTCTGCTCTCCTAACATTTGTTTATCCTTATCTCTAGATGAAAATTAACGAGCAATTTACGACATGATGTAAATCTGGGATTTATTGATCACATATTTAAAGACACCTACAGAATGAATCTATAGGATGGAAGTTCTACATGCCATTTGTCTGGAGTGAGATTATTTTAAGTTGTGCCTTGACTTCTGAATGTGAAACTAGATACAATTACAATAAACTAAGACAATATTACAAATGAAGATATTCTAACACAAAGACTTGTAGAATTTTGTTTAGATTGTCAACGGTTGTTTCATCCAAATTTTCTTCGTTGTCATCCATGGTGTGCCAGACTTCAGGGAAAGGAGATGGGATCAGATGCAAAACTGGAACACCTAATAACAAAGAACCAACTTGTAATTAAGTGCTTGTTTCCAGTGAGTAAAGTAGAAAGTATCACTCTTCAAGCACAAGTCTGCATGGGAGCTCTGTACCATAAAAAGACAGCTGATAATTCATCATTTTCTGTGTACTTCCTTGTATCTTACCCTTTTACTCTAAAGCCATTCATTCATTAATCAAATGTCAATTAATTCAGTAAATAATTATAAAGCGCCTACTATGTACCAGTCACTACTCTAGAAGTTGGAATCTGCAGAGAAATCTGCATTTCATCCGTGAAAAGGCGAAGCCCTGCTCATACAGAGCTTCCATTCCAGTAAAGAAACAAGTAAACAAAGTAATTTTAGAGAATGATAAGGGTTCTAAAGAATAATAAAACAAGGTAGGGGAATAGAGAATGAGGGGCAGACAGCTGGACCAAGAAAGATGTATTTAAAGTCAGGGAAGGCCTCTTTGAGAATTTCACATTTAGTTAGAGACATGCAACAAAAGAAAAAGCAAGCTGTGACAAGATCTTGGGATGAGCATTCCAGAAATAGTGTTAGTAAGTGCAAAGGTCCTGAGGTAGGAGTGTGCTTGGCCTGCTCGAGTAACAGCAGGAGGACAATGTAGCTGGATCAGAGCAGTAGTTGGAGAGAAAGGCAGGAGGAGACATTGGAAAAGAATAGAGTCAGAAAAAGGAGGCCTTTGTAGATCATGGTAAAGACTTGGGGTCTTATTCTACGTGATGGGAAGCCACCAGAGCTTTAAAACAAGGAAGAAACATAATTTTTTTAAGATTTTATTAAATCTTAAGAGCACAGCAGGGGAAGAGGCAGGCAGAGGGAGAATCAGATTTCCCACTGAGCAAGGAACCAAATGTGGGACTTGAGCACTGGATCCTGAGATCATAACCTGAGACAAAGGCAGATGCTTACTAGACTAAGTCACCCAGGCATCCAGAAGGAACATAATTTGATTTACATTGTTAAAAGATAACTCTAGCTCCTATGTAAAGGATAAGGAAGCAACAGTAAAAGCTAGAGACCAATTGGGAGGCTACTACAAGAGCCCTTGAGTTGATTTAGATTTCCACCATTGACATCAAGGGTATTGCTTCCCTATTAATCAAAATACACCAGAGTTACACAAAGTGTAAGAATATAATCTTAATCTATTAATGAGAAGTCAAAGTCAGTGGAATATGAGCTTTTATGAATATTCTGAAATGGGGTGGGGCTTAAGGATTTGGAATGACTTTCATGAAAAAATAGAAGTCATGAGACGATTAGTGGATGATTTAATCTATCAAGTAATTAAATGTAATAGCTCCTTACCCGTTTAGATTGTTGGAAATACACAATATACAATAAATATACAGTAAAGAAAAAAATGCATATGTACCCACACATGTACATCCACACATACACACACATTACCTCTTCTTAAAAATGGAACATGGTCATCCAGAATCACACCTCCATAACCATAATTCTGGAAATACCACCTCTCTGAAGAGTGATCCTTGAGCAAATCTAATTTGTAGAGTTCATGTTCTGCAGATGACAGTTAGACAATAGATAATTATTAATTCTTATCTGAGCAATCCTCGAAATGCAGAAGGAATTTGAAATCTTGGCACACGTGGCCATCACTTTTTAAACAATATGCAGCAGTGAGCCCAACTACACCCCAACAATAAGCATCTGGGCTGTACTTGGGTATGTACATTCTGGAGTAGTTCCGAGGAGGAAGAACCACGCACAGTTCTAGCTTTACAGGTGAGAACCTCCTTGCAGGTAGATACTAAGTAGGACAAGGGAGAGGTGGAGAATGAGTAAACCAGAGGAAAAGGGTAGAGGGGAGGGACAAAAGTTTTACCTGAGACTCAGGTAAAATTTCTCTTATAATATTCTAGATTTGGATATTAGTAAATTCTGAACTCAAGGCAAAAGTATGAATTGAGATGGCAGTTTTTTCCTGCTGCTTGGAAAAAAAGAAGTTTGTGCAGCTACTAAGGAATTCCTAGCCTGAAGTTCTTGCCTCAAAAGCAGGCCTTCTGGCTTGGATTTTTTCATTTATCATTAAAGATCTATCGCACTTTCATCTCTCCCTAATGCCAGCCAATTAGCTTTGTGTGTGTGTTTTATGGGGTAGGGAGCAGTACTGGAAGCATGAAGGGAAGAAGTTATTTCCCTTTTTCTTTGCCAAGCCCCAAGTCTTTGTCTTGAGCCATAGATATTTTGTTTCTTTGCCTGGCCTGGCTTGACTTTGTCCAGACTAGCGTACTGTCATTTAGCTGACACAACACTGTCCTTCAAATGACTTTTGAAGGATCTTGGCTTTCTCCTGCATTCCAGTCTCTTAATTTCCTTAGAAAATCCTAGATTTAAAGGAAAATCATATCTGAATAAGGTAGGAAATAGAAGATGACAAAGGCAGAGATTAAAAAAAGAATGGAAAATTAAAGAATGCTTTTTGGTATCCTAAGGATCGTAACAGTCATCATTAGCCAGCACGCTTTTCTGAGTGTAGTTTTCCCTAGACATGCATTCCGTACACTGCAAACAGGACTCTGAGAAAATATTTTCAAACCACTGCTAGGGATATGCAAATATTAAATGTAGCATTGTATGTTTCTAGTTCCAAATGCAGACTCATGCAGGGAAATAAAGTGGACCTCATGAAAAAGATAAATAGGAACAATAAACTAATCAGTAAAACAAGGGAAAAAAGCCAGCAAAGTATATTTTCAAATAATATATTTAAATCATAAATTTTGAATTTTCTTTTTTCTTTTTTTTTTTTTTTGGTTATAAATTTTGAATTTTAAAATGTAGTGTTTGTCCATAGGAAGGAGGTAAGTTGACTTTTTTTTTTAAGATTTTATTTATTTATTTGAGAGACAGAGAAAGTGAGAGCATGAGAGGAGAGAAGGCCAGAGGCAGAAGCAGACTCCCCATGGAGCTGGGAGCCCGATGTGGGACTCGATCCCGGAACTCAAGGATCATGACCTGAGCCGGAGGCAGTTGCTCAACCAACTGAGCCACCCAGGCGCCCTTTTTTTTTTTTTTAAAGATTTAAGTTGACTCTTTAGACAGTGGTTCTTACCAATTGCTTCAAGTCTATTAAACCATCTCGCAGATGTAGGGAAAAAATTGGGAAATGTTGGGTTGGGGGCTCCAATTAAATCCAGTAAGACCAATAAATCCTAAGAGAGAAAAAAAGATTATTTAATCCCTGTCACCAAAACTCCTTTCATATTCATCAATGGGAAAAAAAACAATCAGTGAAAACTAACTGCATTTTAACAATTGAGAATAATCCAGGGAGCTCTAGAAATGGACAAAAGCTTTACTAACATTGTAAGCTGATTATTTTTGAAGAACTTTTAAAAATCTTGCTTATGCAATGTGGACAAATGGCAAAGTATAGATTTTTTGTGTCTGTGACCCCAACAGGATATCACTAAGGATAAATTAGAAAGAGGACATTTAGATAATATTTTATAAATTAAAAAAGAACACATTTACCTGTATTTTCAGGTGGCATTCCAAGCCTCTCTGGTCATCTATTCTATTCTAATTAGTTGTTATATCCTTAGTCTGTAAATGTAATAGCTCCCTATAGGTAAGCACTTGGGTAGTAGCTATTTATTACTCAGAGCAGCATATAGGAAAAATTTCTTGACTACAAGCTCTGTGACCTACTGTCTCTGGATATCTGTTTCCTTTTCCATCAAACCAGAAGCTCAAACTTGCTGGTTTTTAAAGGCCCCTTCTGATGATAAGTCTTCATAATTGCTCCTGTGTTTCTCATTCCAGCCATAAAACATAAGCAGGCTTGATGATTCCCTGAAGACTAACCCCCGCCTTAAGAACTCCTGATTTATATAAATGAGATAACATGTGGGTAGATATGTAGCATAGATCCTGACACACAGTAGATAAATACCTGCAGAGTCCATGATTCTAAAGATATTAATACCTATTAACTCATGAATGATGATTAAATGTATTCATTGGGGGAAAATAAATTCATTCGAAATAAGACTATATTTACAAGGTTGAATAAGCTACTAAGTTTTTCTGGGAAAAGAAACGGCCTTAACCACCACTATGGATTCATGTATTTGGACTGATAAATAACTTTGTTCCTCCTCCTGATCAACCCAGTCTTTCCTCCTCTTCTGAAGGCTTTTGAGCCACTTGGGCCAAAGGACTGAATGAGGTGCCAACCATATTCCTCAGCCCCATTATAAGCTGCCAACAGACAACAGGGTGGAGAGAATGCCAGCATGATGTGTTAGAGCCATAGAGGACACTTAATGTGGCCATCTGGACTCATGGGGTGAAGGTCCGTGATATGGCAAAGGAAAGGGTTGTGTGGAAGGGGTTAGGAATAGAATTTTGGTTCACAGGTAGGGGAGGGCAGGGATGGATGAAGGCACAGGGAAGAATGAAGTCTCAAGCATAGCATGAGGTTCCAAGCCAGGGTTAGTGTGGATGTAAGGTTGTGTGAAGGTCAAATATGGGAAGAGAAACAAAGTAGGGAGGGAATTCAAAGGTGAAGTGAGGGACTAGGGATGGGGTGTGGGCCCAGAAATGAGAATTAAAATGGAGCCATGTGTTGCACCCATTACTTGATAATAAGAGCAGGGTATTAAGGCAGCATCAAAAAATGTTTCCATCCCCATGGCAGCAATATTAGACCAAAACACATCCGACACAATGTCATACACGCTTGGAGTCATTATAACACTTTGAGGCCACCAAGGAAATTCTTCACTCCCATCCCCAATAGCATGTCTCACTGGCACTCTAGTTCCCAAGACCCCAGCCTCCTCAGGCTTTAGAGAGGCTTCAAAGAAGGGATTTGCTCTCACCATCACTGTACAGAACTAGGCAATATGCTCCCATTGGACTGAACTGAATCTGATGTTTTCTTAATCTGATTTTTTTTACATCATTTTAATTGAGATCAGTCAAACATAACTTCTAACCCGGAATCATTCTTTTTAGCTCTGGGATTCCTCAAAAGCCCAATGCCTGCCAAGGAATGTTCTATAATAAACACTCTGCTCCAAGAATGCCGTGACATTTTTAGGTCTTTAATTGGCCTGAGCTTTGGCTTCCTTTGAGGCAGGGCTTGCAGCTACAGCACAATGAGAATTCCCCAGACTAACCATGCCGTGCAGTTGGTTGGTGTCTTTCGCTCCAGGTGGGTGAGGGGTCGATGCCATCTTGGAAGCTAAGTGCCGAGACCCATACAGAGAATCGCGAAGAGACCAATGAAGTAAAGCCTCTTCTCCATCAAAGAAAATTAGCTGCAGTGAGACATCTGGCTTGGAGTCTGGAATATTCTGGTAAAAAGAATAGTAAAAAGATAGCAAAAACACTGTGAGGGTTTAAAAAAAAAAAACAGCATGGTTTCCTATTAACCCAGCAAAAAGACAGATAGGCCATGAAGAAAAGGAAGATACCAAAGCAAGTGAAAGTTGCCAAAATGGATTTTGTACTACTTCGCCTCCAAAACTCAGCCCACTTCTCATGGTCTTCACTCATGTAAATTTCACTTCCCCCCCACTCCCTCTGAATACATAAGTCTTACCTGTTTTTCTCATTCCTTAGAGAAATTTGAAACTGTGAAACTGTCATGGTGGACAAAGTGACACACACTCAGTTTCCTTCCAGAAGGGTGTGTTTGCCCCTGCTACCTGGAGAGCTGTCCTCAGATCTTCAGCTGTTAGTCCTTTTAGGGACTGCCTCAGCCATGGGGGTGTCCTATATCCAATTACTGATCTAAGCAGGTCCTACGGGCTCTATAAAGCCATTCTACCTCCAGAGCTCCCCAGGGTTGGCTGAGCCTGTTGTTGAACATGCATGGCAGACTCACTTCTCCCTCTGCCTAATCCCATTTCTCTCCCCTCCCTGCTGCAGCTGTTAAACCAGGGCCACTCCCTCAGAAAGGACCTAAATGCTAAACTCCATATCAGTGTGCATCCCAGGGAACGCAACGTGAAACAACTACAAATCTTCCTGGCTTCCCACCTTATTTGAGTCTATAATTTTTTCACTGAGTCTAGGTTCAAGGATCTGCCTTGGGAATACAACAGGGACTCAAAGAATAATAATTACAGCCTCTCCTTTGAAGGAGTCCACGCATCAGTTGGGTTAGGAAAGATAAAACAAATATGTGAACAGGACAAAGTATGCCAAGGGTCACAGATGCAACATAAAACTCTTCTGGCAACTGGATAGAATGAGAGGTCAAATCCTTGGGGTGTCAAGGAAGACACTATGAATCAGTATTTGAGCAGAACTTAGAAGGGCAAACAGGATTCTGATCAATTTTATACTTTTCACTGTCATCTCTCACTTTTCAGATGAGTCCTTCTGGTACCCTACCCTCCGCAGTCCTCCAGCCCCACTGGAATCCCTGATCTATTGAATGCTTCACCTGTTCACAGTCTTTCAACCCCATGAAGTCCTTCACTTCATATTCATCTTAAATTCCTCAATCACTCTAACCACTCCCTTGCATACATGCTCAGCTCCCTGGCCTCTCTCTGCCTTCGTCGAACTCCTGTGGCAAAAATAGAACCTTTAGATCAACTCTCTGCCTACCTTATGCCTGCATGCAACCGAGCCTGCCTGAAGAAAAGTAAGCAACCACTCATTCTCTCCACCTCAGCACAGTACTGGGTATATGCTCCCATCAGACTGAACTGAATCTAGGATCTCACTAATCTGTTATGTCTCGTCTTATCTCTCTAAGGATATTTTTTTTAATCTCTAAGGCTATTTAAAACAGTGTCCCTTAAGTTATCTCCTGCTCCTTGTGCTTTTCATATTGTTTTACTCCCTTCTTTCATGCTGGCGACTGTCCTCAAATGTCTGGTCTTCCTTTGCATTCATTCATATCAAAGAGTAAGGTACTAGGGGCGCCTGGGGGGCTCAGTTGGAGCATCCAATTCTTGATTCAGCTCAGGTCATGATCTCAAGGTCGTGGGATTGAGGCCCATATTGGGCTCTGTGCTCAGTGAGGAGTCTGTTCGAGATTCTCTACTGCTGCCCCTCTCCCTGCCACTCTCTGAAAATAAATAAATAAATCTTTAAAAAAAATAAAGAATACGGTTCTAAAACACTGATTAGAGACACAGGTTGGTTGGCTTCACTGCAGGGCAATCTGGTGCCCAGTTGGCATTTTCACCTACATATCCCAGGGCTCCTTGGACGGACTTATAAATGCTCCCCTCCCAGCCTCACTTGTACCTCCCTCGTTATCTCCACAAATCCCTGAGCCACTCCAGGATTTTGTCAGGGGACCACTTCTCCATCTCCTCCTCGCTCTGGGGAATATGACTTCTCTCTACTTGGATATGTCATTTGCCATTTCTCCATTTACCTTCTGTCTTCATATTGTGGTTCCCATTAACACATGGGTTCCCTAGTTTCTTCAAAGATGGAATTTTCCTGATTGTTTTAAGGTGATTTCCTAAGATGGAAAAAAATGTCTTTATCATCTGAAAACTAAGTTATCTTTGTACGCTAGTCATTGCCATTGTTTTAATATTGCTACTTAATTAGACCACAAGGATAATTTATTATACTTTGAGTCTCTCCATAGCTCCTGACAGTATAAAGCATAGGATGTATTTGTCTGTACAGTACATACGTATTTAGGGTTTAATAACTACTAAGTAATTAAACAGATTTTCTCATCAACAAAAAATATAAGGTACATACTTCTGTGGAGACATGATAAGTTTCCAGCTGTTTAAAGGGCCTTGACTGGTTCCAAAGTCCTAGCTCCAAATCAAACAGCATAATAATGAAACACCACAGCAAAATAAGATTGCCTGGGACCAGAGACATTACGTTCATGCCCAGGGCAGAAGTAAAAGCAGGTAGCTTTCACACCTTATAGGCTTAAATGTTCAGGTGCCTCACTGAAATTTCAACAGCTGAGTGACTCCAGGGGTCAGTGCAATGGTTTACTTTCTGTTCCATCATTAAGGCAAGAGTAAACTATATGGACAGTGATCCTGAGTCCCATGAGATACCTTGCTCTTTTTGGTTCTTTTCAGGATTAGCAGGAAAATAACTGTGGCCCTCAATTTCTGGTAATTTGGTCTTGGAGCTGGGAAAATATGTGTAGCCTGATTTGTGAAGGTCTTTCCGTTCTTCATGGTACCATGATAAATGTCTAGTTGCCAGTGTCAACATAGGTGAATTATCTACAGTCTTTCCCCACCCAAGGCTGTATCAGCTAATGCCTCAATAATAAGATATAAAAACCAACCCCAAACTCAGAGGCTTAAAGCAACATTCATGTGTTCTTCTGGGTCTATAGATCAGCTAGGGGGCAACTGATCTAGGCTGGGTTTGGTTGGAGGGGCTCTGTGTCACCGTGCCATCATTAAGGTTGGCTCTGCTCCACATGTCTTATCTTCCCCTGGGGATCTTCGGGCCAGTCAGGGCATGCCCTATGGCAAAGACATGAGACAGCAAGCTCCATTACACAAGCACATCTCCAGTCTCTGCTTGTGTCACATCTACTAGCATCCCATTGGCCAAGACAATCAAACCACCAAATCCAGAGTCAAGGAATGAGAACTTACAACCTGCTACACCAGGAAGGCAAAAGATGGGAATGTCTAAATGTAACCTTACCCCTGGAGGGTTGCACAGAGTTGGAGTAATAATCCAGTCTATTCTCCTGTCCTCTCCCACATCCCATTCCACTACCACCTACCCAATCCATGACAGCCAAAGACCTTGAAACCACTCCTTAATGCAAGCTCAAAGTACAACTGGAAAAATGAATGTGTTACTCTTCACATTTCAATCAAAACTGTCCTTTTTTTTAATTGTCCACATCACTGCTACTTCTGTGAGAAAGGATAATTAAGAGAATGTGTGTGTGTATTTTTTAAATGGGGATATTCAACCAATAACTCATTCAGCACTTTCTGTTTCTAGTCAATAAAAGCAGATATGAACTACATAGAAAAAGGCAAAGGAGCTCACATAGAGAAAACACACCCACTAGATAGACTATGCCTTTCACTTAGTGTCCTTATACTCGAATGCAAACATGAAAAATTAAACTTTTATGTCAGCTTCTGAACTCTCTCACCCAATCTCTGGGGAAAGGTACTAGTTAAAAGCAGAGCAGAAGATTGGACAAAGACATTAGAGAAGGTTCAAGAAACAAAACAGAACAAAACAAAACAAAAAACTGAAAAGGATATGGAGAGGTTACAAACAATTCTTGCTTTCTTCAAGTTTAGCATATCCAGCAAAAATAGATCAAATATCTCTATTACTTCCATTACAAGATAAACCTTTTACTTCTTTACCCCCATTGTAGCAAAGGCTGGCCCCTTAACAAAGCTATGGGGAGGAGGGGAAGGTATTTGTTGCCTGTGAACCAAGTTTATTGCTTTTGCTTTGTTGTGTTTACTTGGTTATGAGTGATATCTGAACAAAATGTCTTCATCGAGCTTAGCACTTTTTCCAATATACCCTCAAGAACAGAGACTGAAATAACATCTGAGAGTCCCAGAAGTATTTTGAGCTGAGACTGTAACAAAAGCTCCGCTATGCTACATAAAATTGAGCCGAGATTCACAGATAATAACAATAATGCATTTCTGCTCCACGCTTTCCATCTTGGTATGTCTGAATTACCCACTCCCAGCACCACTTTACAGCGACCCCCTCCCCCAACTCAAGAGCCCCATCTCTCAGATTAGAAGGTTGTGATGTTTCATGGCAACATAAACAAGAAGAAAAAAAACCATACTTCTCATATACACGCCTGTACCAACCATCCACCTGCTTCATATTTTGCAAAGAAATGTTGCATTTCAGTGAATGTGTATGCAAAATGAAGCAATCAAGTGCCAATGAATAAATTCACTGTCGTGTATCATAGTGTGAACTTCCAATTAATATTCATTTAAACTCACATCATTTTGCAACAAATTATAAAGTATAAAATGTCCAACAAAGTATAAAATGTCCTAAAAGTCTACCTTTCTAAATGGCCTTCTTACTCCCCCCAAGGATTCTAGAATTCACTCTGAGTTCTTCTAATGTGTTTTATCCCAAGAGTCTACGAGACAGAAACAAATACCTCCAAGGAAAGAAGCTGCTTGTCTAAGGCACGGGCAAGTTCCAACATCATGGCACATGGCACGGCTGAGTCGGTGGCTCCCACAAACACCCTGTTGTCCCAAGGGTGAAAATACTTGGAGTCGTAGTGACAGGCAAGGACCAAGTGTCGTTTAGCATGGGGATTGAGAGTGCTGATGATATTCGAGAAAGACCGGTACCCATAGGGTGTCTGACTCAAGAAGGTGTCTACTTCCAAGACCCAGTTGGCTTGAAGTCTCTGAATTCTCTGTATGATGTGCTGATAAAAGAAAAACCAAAATTTCAGATCTGGACAGTTTCCATTGCTTAACTACATGAATATATATTTTTTAAATTTTATGTGATGCCTTTCAAGTTAAAAGTGCAATACATGGTTATGGAATTAATAGCAGGGATGATTAAAGGAAATGCTATCCTTCTCCTTCTCCCCTAATCATTGCCCTGCAAAGCAATCCCAATCAACTGCTAGTATTAACTAATGTTAATGGTCTAATGTATATCTTTCCTTTTTTAAAAAAGATTTTATTTGTTTATTTGAGAGAGAGAGAGAGAGAGAAAGACAGTGAGGGGGAGCAGAGGGAAAGGGAGAGGGAGAAGAAGGCTCCCCACTGAGCAGGGAGCCAGACACAGGGCTCGATCCCAGGACCCTGAGATCATGACCTGAGCCTGAGCCTAAGACAGACACTTAACCAACTAAGCCACCCAGCTGCCCCATTAGTCTGATGTATCTTTCCACACCATTCCTATTGTTTATATGAACATATACTAGCATACAAACACATAATTGGTGAAGGGGAACATGCTTTTACAGGACTAGAACCTACGTTACACATTATTCTGCCCCTTGCTGTTCTCATTTAACAATATAGCAGGGTCATTTCTGCATGTCAGGAGAGAGAGACCCAGTTCAGTATGCATTAAAGTCCACTTTCAATATTTCTAGGAGGCTAGGAAGGCATTTTGAGAAGTCAGATATACTAAGGTCCTGCAGGTCTCGACTCCTACCCTCAGCTCTTTGAGGGCAAGAACAGCAAATGTAGCTCTCTTTGTTCCAAGAGCATAGCATATGCTCTAAGCTCAGCAAATCCTTCAAAATGTAATAGACGCTAACAAAAGATACTGATGGTATAATGAAGTCCCATAGCAAGGGGATGGTTGGGAGATATGGGACATCCTGTCTGCTTTAAGAATCAGTAAGCAACTCTGAACCACAATGACATATCAAGTGGTTTTCCTTTTGCACCTGAGGTAGATTCAAACCCCACTACCAATGGTAAAAACAAAAAGAAACCTATTTTTGCATTTCTCCTGGTCATCTGGGAATTTATGAAGAGCACAGTGACTGGTAGGTTACAGATGGAAAAGAAACACTGTTTTTGAGACTGGCAGGTCTTCCTTAAGAGTCTAGAATGTATGGTGTGAACTCACAGCTGTTCCCTTGGTCCCTTCCCGCCTTCATTTTCCCCTCACCTCATTTTTCTCAGTAGGTTTCATTTATTTTATTTTATGTTGGAATATTGTATATGTTTTTGTAAGTTTGCCTTAAAGGATTGACTTAAAACATCAAATGACAAACTAACCATCACCAGAACTGGCCATTTTTTCCACAATCAACATCCAGTAGGCATGGACTTTGTGATGATAAAGAAATAATTCATAATAACTGGAAAAGAATAGAAGGGTTTTGTCATTTTTTTTTTTTTTTGGTTTTGGGATTTTTCCCCTCAAGGAAATACAAGATTTTCTAGCCTAGCCAACTCTTGTGTGGCCTATTATAACTATGTGACATGACACAGAGGCAAAGGCTTTGGAAAAACTGTGGCAGGAAGCTTCCAGGAAAATAACTAAACCAGAGAGAGGACAGTGATTCTCCACTCAATGCTGCAAAAGCCAAATAAATAAACAGTCCCCTTCTTCTCACTCCCTGCTTTCTTTAGTGTGGCGCACTCTGGCCACAATTGGATGTGTCTGCAGTCCCTTACCTTTTCGATTTCCAGCTTATAAGTTCTCTTATCAAGTATAAAAGGAAAATGTTTCTAACCTTTTTGAAATCATCATTTGTATCTCATTTGCTCTGTTTTCATCCAAAATTCTTAATACTGGGCTTTGCTCACAGTAGGCTATCCCTGAGTATGGGCTGATTATAACTACTATGTTAATCTCGGTGAGAATACATAAAATTAAATAGCAAACATTAGTAGTTTGAATAGAGAGAAATCACTGTGCACTTCATATAAGCTTTCCACAGAATCTGAAAATAAGTTATTCCCAGACTTTGAGGAAAAGAAATTTTTTCCATAGAAGGGGTCATCTTAAAAAAAAAAAAAGGCATATAGTCCAGAACATCTGGTATCCAGATGATGAACTACTCCAAAACCAACAGCAGCATGCTTACAAAAATGAATTGAGATTTAAAAAATAGATGTCTGTTAGCTTTGTTCAGCAAAGGTCTCACAGAAACTCATTTTTCGACTCCTAAACAGGTTGTGAACATAATTTCCGACACCTTTTGTTAACTCTAAAATCCACAAAGGCATCAGCAAATGTTCCCAAGAGTTTTCCCTGAAGCAACTTTTTTTTATTCAGTATAAATATTTTTTAACAATCTTAGCAACAAATTTCTTTATAAACAATCAATTTGGCTCCATAATCTAATTCGGTCACCAATATCTCTTGCTGTACTTTGGCCTTCAGCCTTCGCCTGCAAGTTCCCACTGCAATTCTCTAGAGTAGGCTCCCCAAACTACTGTTCTGTTTACTACAATGCCCTAAGCAGAGAGAGATTCCTGAAGCCAGGTAGCAAGAACTCGGGCCCACCAGGAGTGCAAAATGCAGTTCAGGATATAGATTGTATTTTGGATTATTCTTGATTTGCTTTTTGGAATGGGTAAGGGAGAAAAAGAAAGATAAAGAGAGAGAGAGATGGATAGATCGAGACAGAGGGAGATGCTGACAGAGATAGGCAAACATTGTGTAGAGCCAAAAAGGATACAAAGGTAAAGGTAGAGCCAAGGAGAGATACGGAGAGTGAGAGAGGGAGAGAGAGAAAGATAGACATAAATAGGACATTCTACTTCTTGAGGAGTTGAGGGGGAGGCCTGGGCATTTTAGCTTAGCATTAGTGAATGATCCTGGGTCTAATTTAATTTCACTTAAATTCTCACATCCAGGTTCCAGAAAACAATGATGGTAGTAGACCAGGTTTATTTGTTTGGAGAAAGCAGATTCTACAATATTTGCACCAAATCTACAAACAGATCATTGTCAAGATGCTGAATCCTGCCATCTGGGACTTCAGGGTACCTAATTCCTTCTTGGACAGACCATGTATTAGTCTCTTGGGCTCCATGATGAGCACTTTCCTCTCAGGACCCTTCATCCAAGGATATCCATACTTTCAGCTAAGAAGCCCAGCTTCAGCTTCTCAGATGTACTGTTCATCTATAGGGGATTTTGACCCTGAGGTTTCTAGCTTGCCTCTTTTAGGCAAAATTTCTGGCTTGCTCCTTAGTGAGATTTTTATCATCCTGATTTTTTAAACCATTTTTTTTATTCCCATCCCAGAGAGAAGTCACTGAAATAACCCCAAAATTTCACACCTTCAAACTATTTATTTTACAAATAAAATCTCTCCTAAAAAATATAGGGCAGGGGATTATGAGGGGGTGGGGAAGAGAAATGAAACAAGATGGGATGGGGAAGGAGACAAACCATAAGAGACTCCTAAACTCATGAAACAAACTAAGGGTTGCTGGGAGGTGGGGGGTGGGGTAGGGATATGACATTGGGGAGGGTATGTGCTATGGCAAATGCTGTGAAATGTGTAAGCCTGATGATTCACAGACATGTACTCTGGGGTAAATAATACATTATATGTTAATATATATATATATATATATATATATATATATATATATATTCTAAAACTCCAATAGGCATCTTTAGCCTCATTGAACAGAGGCAGTAAAAATAGAGACTATGAAAGGCACCTGGGTGACTCAGTTGGTTAAGCATCTGAGTCTTGACTTCTACTCAGGTCTCATAATCTCAGCGTCGTGAGATCCAGCCCCCGCACTGCGCTCTGCACTCAGAGCGGAATCTGCTTGGGATTCTCTCTCTTTCCTCTCCCTTTGCAACCCTCCTTTAAAAAAAAATTGAGACTATGGGACAGTGTTCCCATATTATTCTCTGAAAAAGAATCTATAGCAAAGCCTATCTTTACTGATAACTGCAAAGGTCAACTCAATAAGTTTTATACCAACTCTACATATCTTTAGACTTGAGAGTCTTCTCTAGCTATAACCCTGAAACTCTATAAATGATAAAGCATCTAATCCGGTGCTTTAAAAGGTCTCAGGAAAAAGCAGATTTTCCACCATTCTTGTTTGAACTTAGTTCTGAGTGACAGGTACTAATCCTGGTCCAACTGAGTCTGTTGGTGTAATTCCCTCATCACAACCTAAGTGTCATGGACATCATCTTCTAAAGCTTAAACATTTTATCTTCCACAGCTTAGGGGACAGCTCTCCAAAAACGTCATGGTGATTTTATAAAAATTATAAAATTATACAATTGAATCTCTTGAGGGACATTTCTATCATAACCATCCTATTCGAATTACTGCCATGTGAGCTAGAACATGCATAAGCAGCAGAGCAAATTTCCAAAATACTGTCAATAAACTTCTCATTTGCCTCCACCCCATATGGCATGGGAAGTGTCGGAGGTTCAGTCATTTTAATGTATTTTTTAATCACAACAGTGTCTATATGTATTATCTATGCTGTATGTTCTGTGAAAAGCTAAATACAGATCCAAATAGCAATATTCGTTGAGTTTACAGATTTCTAAAGCCTGCCGGCAAGGACCTTCGGGTCTGAAGTCTTCATAAATGTTTCTGGGTAAACACAACCTTCAGATCGAATGGCATGGGGAAATGAAAAAAGTTGAATTGAATGTGTGAATCTATAGACCTAATTTTTCTTTTCTAATGAGGAACTGAGGATTTGGGAGTAAGCATCACTCAGTAAGCATCACTGAACTTCCTTTAAGAAAAGAGAGATGGGAGATGAGGCCCAGGGAATATCACTGAAATGGATGGTATATGTCTCACTCTCCAACTCAGGCAAGAGAAGATCCAGAGCCGGGGACTCTGAACACACACTCCAGAGTTGGTTCCTCCAAGCCACTTCTCTTCAGTGATAGAATCAAGAAATCAAGATTTGGGTCCAAATTCTGGTCTCATCACTACTATGTGTATAAGTTGTCTCATATGCCTAAATCTTACACCTTTTCAATCTGTAGCACTAAGATAATAATAGTACCCACGTGACAGCATTGTTGTGAGGACCAAATGAGAAAATCCGTGCAAAGAACTCCATAAAGTGTTTAACAAAACAAAAAACCAACCAAACAAACAAATAAACAGTGCTCCATGAAAGTCAGCCATCAACATTATTATTCCTCGCTTTGCCTAAAGGTTAGAAAGAACTAAGGTGCTCTGTGGGTCTCCACTGTCTAATTCCTTAGGAGAAATGGGTGCCATGCGGTTGGAAGACAAGAGCCTAATGGAGCAACAGACAAGCTAACTGGGCTAGACTCGAGAGGCAGGAGCCATATACAGGGCACAAAGGATGAGCCCAACAGCTGTGTTGGCTGGACCTTGCAGGTGTCACTCTAGCACAGAAGTGGGGTGCCAAGGTCTTTTGCCTGAGGAGTTAGGCAGGTGGAGTACTCTCAAAGGAGGATTTGAGGGGCCAGTCTCTCCCCATTCTTTCTTGAGCTGCCCCTTGAAATGAGGCTATTCTGAAAAAAGCAGCCATTCAGAGGTGGGATAACAGATCACTTAGAAAGACGTCACTAAGGAGGCAGAGACATTCAAGGTCTAGCCCAGCTATGGTTTAATTTACCCTCTATTGCAGCGATGCTCCAACTGCAATGGTAAAATCAGTGGATCTTGAAATCCGTTTACTGGGTCATGACCAGCATTAAAAAACAAAATAAAACAACTAGTAAAATAGAATTAACAAGATGCAGGTAACGCAGGTAAGAAGAGTGCGGATTGCAGGTAACGCAAGTAAGAAGAGTGCGGATTTCTTTCATGAGACTTTGGGTCATTTGAATCTATTTTTATGTTTGTGTGCATAAAATGTACTTTTTAAAAATTTTTTTGCTATTTTTTTTTAACATGGACCAGAATCAGAAGTTTCAGAAGCATCACACTGGTGCAAGTAGCTTATCACTGATCTCGACTTTCCCTCCAAGGAGAACACAATTTCCCATGAGGAATGAAGGCCTGATAGGACAGTAACTCACCCTTGGCCCAGAATGGTCAGGCAAGGACTGCCTAGGGCTGTTGACCTTGGGGGGGTGTAGGGTTCAAGAAAACGAAGTTGGGTGCCTGGGGGTGTGTTACAGAAATGACCAGGAGTTGAATACTTAGTACGCTCCCTCCTACTGTACCCCGGCAGGGATTGAACGCAGAAATTGATTTAGATGAATGTGTAACACTCAGACTTAGACTTGATATTCACTCCCCATTGTTTGGTTGTTTGGGTGACTTACTTTGGTGAGTAATAAGATGAGATGACAGATCTGAATATCAGACAACTCCAAACTTGGGACATGGTAATATCTGTCATGTGAAAGCGAAGTGTTCAACAGCCTTCAGATGTGTGGGCGGCATCCTTACCTGGCGGGCAGCATAGCTTCCAGGGGATCCCGGATATCGCTCTATCAGTAACGGTCGCAAGTCGTTTTTCCACATTTCAGAAATATTGGTGCCTTCTGCAACTTGTCGAAGAGATGATGAGCTCAAAATGGCTGGTTGGTGATAATACTGAGGATTGAATGACATTATTTAACTGGCTATCGTCTCATAAAATGGTCAAGATTTAACCCTGAGACATTTGCAACAGAGAACTCTTTCCTTTGAACCTTCAACTGAAGAGATAGCGCTTATGTCATGAAGCAAACCAAACGACCCCACTCTAAAACTTGCCCCTCAGATCCAGAAAGTTATACGGTTTTGGCAGCTTACTTTAAAAACAAAGTGAACGTAATGTGTCGAAACTGAGAATGAATTTTTGGCACTTCCTGTGTAACTTCTAATCATTTTAGTACAAGTGCTTTGTAAAACTAAGATTTACAAGATCAAGTATTGAACTCCTATTCTTTTTTTTAATAGATATTTTTAAAGATTTTATTTATTTATTTGTCAGAGAGAGAGAGAGCACAAGCTGGCAGAGTGGCAGGCAGAGGCAGAGGGAGAAGCAGGCTCCCCGCTGAGTAAGGAGTCCATTGTGGGACTCGATCCCAGGACTCTGGGATCATGACCTCAGCCGAAGGCAGCTGCTTAACCAACTGGGCCACCCAGGAGTCCCTTGAACTCCTATTTTTAAGAAAACCCAGCATTGACAAAACTGCAGCCAACAGAATAATTATACTTTGTTAGCACAATGGTTTTATAAAAGGCAATGTGACATTATAGAAGAAGCATTGTCTTAGAGTCAGAGAAGTTGGAGTCAAAGCTTCCAGCTATCGTTTATAGGTTCTATAACTTTGGGCAGGTCCCTTAATTCCTCATTTCCCTCAAAAAAACTAATAAAGGAATTTGAGCTACATCTTCACTGTCTAATATGGTAGCCACTAGCCACATATGACTATTAAGCTCTTGAAACGTAGTAATTTGAATTGAGATGGGCTTTAAGATTCACATTAGATTTCAGACTTTGACTAATAAAAAAATGAAAAAATATGCTATTAATAAGTTTTATGGTGATTACATATTGAAATTTCATATATCGAGTTACAAAAACATATTAAAATTAATTTCACCTACTGCTTTTTACTTTTTTAATGTAGCTACTAGAAAACCTAACATTACATATGTGCTTCTCATCATATATTTTTATTAAACAGCTCTAAACTAGATGATCATTGAAATTCCTTTCAGCCAGAGTTTGGTGATTCTATAACCCACTAAATAGTACACTCTTTATCTTCAGTTAAAATTATTTTAAAATTCTAGTTACACTCACACTCTTAGGAACATTTACCTATTAGCTGAATTACCCTTAACTTAAAGAGCTCAATAAACATAAAAATCAAATTTGTATTGTGGATATGACTTTACACATGCTGTATTTTCTTGTGATGAATGATTCATTGCAAGTTTATCAGACACTCAGTGTTGTAAGGTGTTACTCTTCCCACAGGGAAGTGTGGGATTGATCAGCTGCTTTCTTCCCTGAGGGGAATGATGAAGGTAATGTAAGGATAGTAAGTTCTTTGGAATGCAAACCAGAAGCTGGAGGAGACTTGTCTACTCACAGTTCTTCCCGGCACCAGTGTTGGTTGACTGTATCTCAGTAATCACATAGGTATTTTCAATACCTAATCACAATATATACCTAACCACAAAATACCTAATCACACATAGGTATTTTCACTCCATGTGGTTAGTGAGAAACTGGAATTAAAGAATACTCATTGCCAAATGACTTACACTCATCTATACTTTGCTATGTCTCAACGTTACTCTCTGGGGTGATCACGTAAAGAGTATGGGCTGTGGGTTCAGACACGCACTCTCAACTCAGCTCCCCACCACTCACTAGCTCTAACTCTGGTGGGTTGATTAGCCTCATTAAGGTTCAATTTCCTCATCTATAAAATGGAGGCAATAACACCTACTTCCTAGAGTAATTATAATTAAGTGAGCTAATATATGTAAGCATCAGAGTAAACATTCAACAAGTTGTCATTCTGTTACCTTTTATTATACACAAAAGAACTATAGAATTTAGAGCTGGAGGCATCCAAATTGGCAAAGAAGTCAAACTCTCACTCTTTGCAGATGATATGACACTTTATGTGGAAAACCCAAAAGACTCCACTCCAAGACTGCTAGAACTCATATGGAAATTCAATCAAGTGTCAGGATATAAAATTAATGCACAGAAATCAGTTGCATTCCTATACACAAACAGCAAAACAGAAGAAAGAGAAATTAAGGAGTCGATTCCATTTACAATTGCACCCAAAACCATAAGATACCTAGGAATAAACCTAACCAAAGAGGCAAAGAATCTGTACTCAGAAAACTACAAAGTGCTCATGAA
>CM052811.1:26218253-26275593 GCA_028533885.1 Nasua narica | reverse complement strand
ACCCAGCAATCGCACTACTGGGTATTTACCCTCAAGATACAAATGTAGTGATCCGAAGGGTCACATGCACCCGAATGTTTATAGCAGCAATGTCCACAATAGCCAAACTATGGAAAGAACCTAGATGTCCATCAACAGATGAATGGATAAAGAAGAAGTGGTATATATATTCAATGGAATACTATGCAGCCATCAAGAGAAACGAAATCTTGCCATTTGCAAATACGTGGATGGAACTAGAGGGTATTATGCTAAGCGAAATAAGTCAGTCAGAGAAAGACAATTATCACATGATAGCTCTGATATGAAGAATTGGAGAGGCAGGTCAGGGAGTTATGAGGGCGGTGGGGAAGAGAAATGAAACAAGATGGGATGGGGAAGGAGACAAACCATAAGAGGCTCCTAAACTCATGAAACAAACTAAGGGTTGCTGGGAGGTGGGGGTGTGGGGTTATGGACATCGGGGAGGGTATGTGCTATGGTAAGTGCTGTGAAATGTGTAAGCCTGATGATTCACAGACATGTACCCTGGGGTAAATAATACATTATATGTTAATAAAAAATTAAAAAAAAAAAAAAGAATTTAGAGCTGGAGAGACTGTGGACTCTGAGCAACAAACTGAGGGTTTGGAGGGGAGGGGGCTGGGGGGATGGGTGAGGCCGGTGGTGGGTATTGAGGAGGGCACGTACTGCATGGAGCACTGGGTGTGGTGCATAAACAATGAATCTTGGAACACTGAAAAAATAAAAATAAAATATAAAATAAAATAACAAAATAAAGAATTCAGAGCTGGAAAGATGACTTAGAGATGATCTAGTCCAACCTCCTGGATTTATGTCAGTGGAAACTGAGGTTCATATAGACAAGATGATTTTCCCGAGGTCGTAGGAGAGCTCCAGGTAAATCCATGAAAGTATCTGGGTTCCATGGTTTCCCAGTCCCATGTCCTCCTGCACTGCCTCCCTGCCTCTCTGCCTCATTACCCTGAAGGTAATCCCAAATGTAGATGCTGTGCCTGAACCTCTTTTTTTTTTTTTAAGATTTTATTTATTTATTTGAGAGAAAGAAAGAATGAGAGAGAGTGGGAGAGACAGCATGAGAGGGGAGAGTTCAGAGGGAGAAACAATCTCCCCCCGGAGCAGGGAACCCCATGTAGGACTCAATCCTGGGCCTCCAGGACCAGGACCTGAGCCAAAGGCAGTTGCTTAACCAACTGAGCCACCCAGTCTCCCTGTGCCTAAACCTCTTAAGGTTTGTCTTTGTTTACTGATAATGAATTTTTACACATTTTTTTCCCTGCACAAATTTGTCACCAAGCCTTTAAATTCCTTGCTACTCTCAGGATCTCGGTCCTTAAGTTAGCTCTCAAACAGCATTTTGAGAAGAAAGCGGACTCTAACAGACAAAACAACAGAAATGTGAAAAGGACAAAGAAGGAACTGGAGGCTAGAAGTGGGATGACGTCTATGGTTCATTACTACTTAAGCCAGCCAAGGGAAGCCTGTCTGGTCTCTCCTGCCACCTCGCCGCCCCCAGGCAGGGCCGCCCGCCCCAACACACCATGCTTCAGTCACCCTGGCCTCCTTACAGGTCCCGAAGGGGTGGGAAACTCTGCCATGTCCCAGCGTTTGCACCTGCAGTGACTTCGGCTTACAGGCTTTTTCCTCCCTCTTCACCTGACTCTCCTGCTTACTCAGGTTGTGACTTGGAGGCCGCTGTCCTGTGTGTTGACTTGTCTAACACCTGATTTTGTACTGGGCATCCGATGCATGAGGGCAATGACTGTCTCTATACCCTAGTCCTGCCTGCAGCCACATGGTGCCCCGGGCATGTTAAGTACTCAGTCAATACTGGGTGTGGTCATCAAATAAGGAATTGACAGAAGAGCGGTCTCTCTGAAATTGTCTTCACTAAGCCTGTGTCTACATAATAATAAAATGAGCATTAAAAATATCAGATCAGTTAAATGTACAAGCAATTATAAAGAGAGGAGAAAAGATACCTGCTGCAAAGGGCTAGAAAGGGTTGTGATTCAATTTTGGTATCTTTGCTCTCTCTTAATTTCTCATCTCAATTCCCATGATGCCTTAGGGTTGGTTTGGCCCTGGGCAGTCTCTGCGACAACCAAGATCTGTTGTGTCAGGAAGGCTTCTGACCAGTGACTCCTTTTCTTTTTGGTGTCCATTATTCCATCCCAGAACCTACCTGGGCTCTAACCCTACTGTGGACCAGGTCCTTCACTGCGTGTCCACAGTGGGAGGAAATCAAGCTCATGTTTAAAAGGGCAATTTATAGCAGTATATGAAAGAGCTCTGAAGAGATTTAAGAAAAAACAGGAACAAGATAAATAACCCTCCAGCATTGCTAGCTGTAACAGATACCATAGATGAAATATAGTTGAGAAATAGTACCAAAAAATGCTCAATGGACCAATGAAGGGTAAGTGCAGCAGACAGGCCCATTGATTGATGCTCCTCAAAACCCAGAGTGACATGAGTTGCTCCTCAATCTCCTGGGCTCAACCATTTAATTAATGTTTCATTAAAGAATCCTCCTCTCCCTGCCTTCCTGGAAGGAAAGATGCTCGCGAAACCATCCAAAGAAAAACTTCCCAGTCAGTGAAGGACAGAGAAGGGGAGACGACCACACTCCATTAACTATTTAAGCCTTCCTGGTCATTAAAGCCTTGTACAGACAAGCATCGGACTCTTCCAACCAAAATGGTGCCCATTCAGCTTTCAAGGAGCCTCATTCTCAGAACCCAATAAATATAAAAAATCTATGTGGGGATAAGAGGAAGAAGTGAGGGGAGAAACCTGGAAAGAAAGTGTGGGCTGGATATGCAAAAAGTAACTGAGGCAAAAATAGTGTTGAGCCCAGTGTTAAATGCAAACCCCGAGTTAGTCTAGGCTTATCTCAGTTAAAAGGCACATAAACAAGTTTCTTTGATATGGGCATTCTCAGAGGGACGAGTCTCTATTACAGCCCCTGCCTTGTCTTTTCAGCCAGGCAGAAAGGACAATAAGTCTGCTTTGGGTGACAAGAATCTTTCAGCTAAAAAAGTGTGAACAGATATCCTAAAACATCTCCTCTGGGCTAATCACATGGTGCCAGGCCAACGAGGGTTTTAATTACATAATTTGAAGAGTTGGCCCCACTTGCAGGGGGATTTGAGGTCCCAAGCCATTGAATTAAAGGGAGATCATTACAGAAGCCCAGTGATTTCAATTCCAGTTCTCATCCCATATGAGTGTCTCCCAGACAGCACTCAGATTTACTTCCAGGTCTACCAGTGGATTCAACCCAGCCAGCATTGACAGAAATCCTTCCCATGTGACCAATGCCTCTGACATGACAAAGGCATGTGGAAAAGTTGAGAACTGAATAAGATAAAGTTCTGTCTTCTTTCAATGAAAGGAGTCCTCTACCTAAAAGAAAAGCAATGTTGGCTTTGAACTGACAATTCAGAGTCAAATCCCAGGTCCCCGGCTTCCTAGCTGTGACTAGGAAAGGCTTAATGATCTGTAAGGACATCATAGTATTTACTTGCTAGGTGGTAGAAGCTCAACAAGGGTACATTTTCTCTTTCTCCCCTACCAATGCCCAGCCTACCACTGACCTCCCTGTGCCTGCTTTGGAGTCTCCATTGCTGTTTCCCTAAGAATCATGGCGGGTAAAGGGGTGAATGGCTAAGGACTTTTAAAACCATGGAAGAGGGGAACCCTAAAAACTTTCAGAGTTGAAAGCAGAACAATGTGAAGTGCTGAAGACAGCAGTAACAGCATGGCAGAGGTGATCCTGGAGAAGGACCCCTAGGGGAGGCCAATCTTCCCGTATATGGTTCCTCTGTTCAAAAAAATCTGCCCCTCCACATCCGATATGACTTGAAATGCTCACCTTTGTTATAATAAAAGAAAATTCTACTAATTAGTATACATTGGTTTCCAAATTTATGACAGAGCAAGTTCGGAAACAAGCTAAATATCCAACAATAAAAGGAGTTAAATTACAGAATATGAATGATTTAGCAATCATCAAGTGATGCTTTCAATGAATTTTATTGGCTCATGGAAATACTGGCAATATGCTTTTAAGTGACATAGTAAAATATAAAAACATATATGCAGCATAATCTCTAGTATGAAATAAGTATTTGTGTTATTTTAAAAATAAACAATTAGTCTTTATTGAGCATTTACTATAGGTCAGCATGGTGCTAAGCACTTTATATGGACAGCTCAATTCTCATAAAAACCTACAAGATTGGTATAATTGTCCGTTTCTATAAATAAAACACACACCATATATACACATGTGTATGTGTGTGCATATAAATATGATATATACATGTACAGGAAGAAAGAGGGAGGGAGAGAGAGAGACCAGGAATAAAAACACCAAAATGGTTAATAGCAATTAGCTCTGAATGTGCGATTATGGGTGACAATAGTTTTCTTTTACTTTTCTGTATTTTCCTAGTTTTCTAAAATATGCATTTTAACTTTATAATTGAGAGAAGTCATACTTTTCAACTAATAGCTTCCTTTTAAAAAAAAAAATATGCAAACTTCCTAACAGTCATCAGTCTTTCACAACTAAGAGAGGACTAATGAGATTCCTTTTAAAAGCCAGTTGACAAGTTGTACCAAAGGAATGGATCTGTACCAAAGAAACAGGGTTGGGGATCAAGGATGGGACTTCTATTTCCAGAAAAGTAGTTTGGGAATATGCTAAAAAACCCAGAATAATAACCTTTAAGCTCCAAGATGGAGATCAGGAAAGGGGGGAAACAGGAGAGAAAGTTCCAGATGCAAACTATCTATTTTGGAATTCTATTTAGGGTCCACTCCAAGCCAGAAAAAGGGAAATAAGTTCTTCCTTTGGCCCCCCAACCCTCCCACCTACCCCACCCTTCTCGTTACCTGGACGCTGTCTCCTACACCATCAGCCAGGACTCATTTACCTCAGAGAAGAGGGTGGAAGAAGATAGAGGAAAGCTCTTCAGTTCACTGCTTAGGTGAACTGCGGTCAGGTATCCTCACCTGTAATTAGGGATGAATCTCCCCTCCCACAGGGGAGGGGAAGTTCAAGTGAGATGATTAAGAGTCCTGGTGAAGTTCAAGTGAGATGATTAAGAGTCCTGGTGCCCAGATGCCAATGCCTCTAAATATACACCTGTAGGTCCACCTGAGAATCTAACCACTTATAATGCTGCTTCTATGGGAAAATGTCTCTAGGTTTCCAATAACCAAATCACAGTCCTCTGAACTCAACCATCAGGTAGTTTTTAGGTATTAGATGCACTGAAAGAGACATACCTTTATTTTAAAACAAAGAAAATGGATTTCAGAATCATTGTTTTCTTTCCTAAACCTCACCTTTTGGCAGACCAGTCCACCTCAATGATTAAGATAGTTACATGCGATATATATCAGGAAGGCATGTATTTTAGTATGGACCAATTCATTTCCCAGGCTGCAAACCGTATGTGCCACCTGCAGGACTTTATGTAGGCCTACAGAATAAGGGATGAGGGGACCAGAAATTGGCAATTGTCATGAGTGATTTTGCCATTTGCTCCATTTTCTGACCACATTTGAAAGCATCCAGTTTCCTAGTAAAACAGTGATGAGAAGCTTCTTAAAATAAATATAAAAGGGATTCATGCTTTAAAAGATTTTTCTCAAAGTTAAATTCTCATTAGTTCAAAATGTGTCCAGAATTCGAAACCATCTCCCACCTACAAGTACATCCTGCCTACAAATGATTCCCAAGAACGGCTCAAACAGTTCCCATCTCACTTATTCACCTGTTCAGATGAATCAGAAAGACAAATCTGGTGTGGCCCCATATTCTGGTTATTAATGCCCCCTTCCCGGTTTCTGACCAGGAAGGTACTCAGGGTGAAATGAAGAAGGAAAGGTTTTAAGTATGGAACTCTGTGTCCCTTAATGGACGTTACTCCTACTGAACGCCCAGGGAAAGTTTTTCTTCTGATGCAGTTATTCTCGAGCTGCCTTCCCACATCCTCTCCAGGGTCCCTACGGTTGGTGGTCTCCACGTGTAAGTGGGGGCACGTTGTGGCGTCTAAACGGTGAAGTGAAGGAAACATAACACGGAGAACTGAAGCCAGCTATTCATACACACATGCATGTGGCTGCGTGCGAGCCTGCATGTGACCCAGAGAGGGCCTGTGCATTCACCAGTGTGCCCTGTTTTCCCACTGTGTGAGAAAATACAAGCACACCATAAGCATTTAAAAGGCTCCACAACACTGTCAAAGTTTATAACCCTTTACTGCTTTTCTTTCTATGTTTAAAAGCATACCATTTTACTCCATGACCATTAACATATGCATAATTCCCTAGCAATGTCATGATTTCAAAACTATTGCACAAGAAAAAGAAAAAACTTTGAACCTATTTACTTCACACAGAGGAAACTTGCATCCTAAGTTCCTTATATGATTTTCCACCTACAACTAGATACGACGTTCCGACAACTGCATTTATTCTGTTAAGAAAAAACATATATATATATATACATATATATTTGGATATAGTGTGTGTATATATATATATTAGAAAAAAACAAATATTTTAAAGTGATTTAAAGTATTTAAAGTGAAGTGGGTCCTCAGAGCTGCTGCGCTTAAAAACCTGAAAGAAACGGGAACATCCATCTGTACAGAGACTGCATGGAAACTCCAACGTCCCAAGGGCGTCCACGGATGCAGCGGTGGGGGAGCGGTGGCACACCCCCCGCGGCGCGCCCGGCACCCCCCTGACCGCCAAGCGCTGCCACCTCCTGCCTCCCGGGTCTCGAGTGGGCGGCAGCGCGGCGAAGCGCCCTCACCTCCCCGCTCCGCAGCCACCGGCTAGACACACTTCCTGTGCCTATCGGTCCCCGCAATCAGACCGCAGCCGAGGGGAGGCTGGTGACATCACTCTGCTCCCGTGGCGTCTCCAAAGCAGCCCCGAGGCCAGTGAGGCACCCCGACGAGGACGCAGAGCTCCGATTCCTCCGGGTGCCCTTTGCGGGCACGGCTGCCTGGACGCACGCCGCCGGCTCTACTCGCCTTCCACCCTGCCAAGGTGGGGTCTCCCGGCCCGGGTGCCCTCACGCCACACCAGCCGCCCAGGTACAGTCACGCAGCGGGAGCCGCTCACCTTCTCTTGGATCCAGTCCACCGAGCCCCGGCGTCTGACACCCTGGGCCGCCAGAGGCAGGGCTGCCACCAGCAGCAGCAGGTGGAGGGTGTCCACGACCCGCCGGTCCCCGCCGCCTGCCATCTCCGAGGCTGTCTGGGCGCCGGCTCCCCCGGCCGCCGGCGGTCACGAGCTCGGGAACGCGCGTCCTTCGCCGTCCCCCTTCTCCACCCTTGGGTCGACTGCGCCCGCCTCCCCATCGCCTCCGGGTCCCCTCCCCACTGCGCTGCGCAAACCGAGGACGCAGCTCTCCTCCCCCACCCACGACCTTCGCAACCCGGGGGCTGGGCTGTCCTGGGAGGCAGAAGCTTTCTGAAACCAAGGAACGGAGCCGGCCACCTTCTTGTCCTGGAGAAGAAGAAAGGAAGGAACAGACAGGGAAAAGGCATTTTTATGATCTCCAGGGCCGTGTAACTGGGAATAGAAAGGGGAGCGAGGGCTCATCAGATGACCTGTGTGGTTATGAAGTGTTTTCCCACAGCTCTTCAGGAAGGGATGGACAGGGGATCGACGTTTACTGAATAGTTCTGTATCAGGCACTGTCCTAGGTGCCTTGCTCTTCCTATGTCCCTTCTGTAATGTTCATAACCACTGGAGGTAGGGATTAACCCCACTTTACGGATGAGGAAACAGACTCCCCCTGCACAAAGCCTAAACTAGAAACCCTGAAAGTATTTCCTTTGTAACAACAGCTCAGCATATCTTGTCTTTTTCTCACAAATAGTTCCCTTGCCTTGTAGGCAATGGATCATCACATACCCCAACCAAGAGGGATGGTCCGAAGTGATTATCTGAACTAAAGGAGATCGAAAATGTTCACAGTGGCTCTTTAGGTAGTCCTCTTCTCCAATGCAATTTCCTTTCCTTTCCAAAACGAAAGCCTAAATACAATTGTATTTACTTAGTAACATCAAAGATTGCTGTTATCAAAATAATCCTAGAAGAAAATAAAACAGTATCTCAATTTTGTCTGTAGGCCTATGGTCGAAGTTGTCAGGACAATTACCTCTTTTTCTTCCAGACAGTGAAGATCAGGGTGTGGTCTGCCAGCATCCTCTCCTAGTAACATATAGACCCCAGAAAAATCAGAGCAAGGACACTGAAACAGACCTATTTCCCAGAGATCCAAGGTCTGAAGGTAATGGAGTTGGCCGCTGGAAGGCTCTCCCACGCTCTCCCAAACTCTTAAGAGTTTCAAACACAGGCGGGGCCTGGAATCCACTGTTCTGCCCTCCTCTGGAGCTACAGGGGAAGACAGGATAGAAGTACTTACTTTCCTGTTTATGTTCAAAATTACTAATCCTTTTCTTGTCTGAGGATTCTGATTGACAATTTAAATCTTCAGGCTCAAAATTAAATTCTTTATTCCCTTCAGGGACAGTTCCTCTAATAATCAGACCACTTCAGAATTTTCTATTAGTATAATATTCAGAAAAAAAAAAAAAAAAAAAAAAAAAAAACCACTGCTTCATCTCCCAGCGTATTTCCTCTCTTGCTGTGTAAGCCAACCTTGAAATAGTGGATTTCCTGAGTGGCTGAGGAAGAAACCACCTAATTGTTTTTCTTACCCTGTTACCTTTTTGTCTTTCCACAATAGGATTCCTGTAAGAAAGGGAAGGTAGGAATAGCAAAGCAAATCGCTATGAAACGAAATGTTAAAGGTAGTATCACGCTAAGTACAAGCAAATCGAAATGACAAAAAAGGAAACACTCGAGTTAAAGTGTTGACACATAATTTTATGTTGCTTTTCCATCACCTCACGTTCTTTAATTTTCTTCAATTTTGGTTACAGTTTAGTCAATAGATACTGTTGTAGTTCGGAAGCTACAGCAAGCTGACTCTGAAACAGAGTTTAGCATTCAGGGTGTGTCTTAGGAGTGCCCTTGGGACAGACCCCTGAGGCGGTGGTGAGAGGGAGGAAAGGTTCTGGGCAGAGAGAAGTGGGTCCCCCTCCACAGCCTCACCCAACCCCTGGGGGCGCCCTGGAGCTGAAAGTCCTGTCAGGAGCTGTAACGTCGGGAGCCAAAATGTCTAGGGCTTTCTAGCCCCACCTCAGTGGGCTGACTTCCTGCTGGCAGCTCTCCACTGCCAAAGGAGCTGACAGCTAGAGGCTGTTGGCCAAAAGCACTCCACCAGCTGGAGCAGAGTCCCTCCCTAAAGGGGCATCAGATCAGTGCATCTCTGCATCCACCACAGAAGCATATAAGTGAAGCTGATTTCAGTAAGTAAACTGTTTTTTACATGTGAGTTCTTCTGACAACTCTCCATAAAACTACAAATCTGACACAAACTATAACATAAAACTATAAATCTGACACTACCCTCTTTATTTGTATCTCTTCTTGTGCCTGACACACTAAATAAATATCCTTCTTCCCTTTTCCTTTACTCATTCTACTTTTCTCCCTTCTTTCATCCTGGAAATTGTCAGAAATCCCTTAGATCTGCTATATTTTTCCCCTGTGCAACTAGTCCCTTCTTCACACTCTTCCCATGGAAAATAACCCTTGACTATTAGATCTAATTAAATGCAGGCCCATTTCTCATCATGGAAAAAAATCAGTTGGGTTTGCAGTGACAGCACTAATCACAAGTTGAGTGGTGATCGTCTTTATTATAGTATAGATTCTATACTGTGATACATAGTAAGGACCCAATTGCTAAAAAAAGATCATCTACATGTAGTTACCATGGAAGGAGTTTCACACAGCTAGTCCCACCATTAGACTAATGCAGTCATAATGAGAAAGTTTTGTTAAAACAGTAGTTCTCAGGGCGCCTAGGTGGCTCAATCAGTTAAGCATCTGCCTTCGGCTCAGGTCATGATCTCAGGGTCCTGGATTAGAGCCCTGCACTGGGCTCCTGACTCAGTGGGCCGCCCGCTTCTCCCTCTCCTTTTGTCCCTCTCCCCTGCTCGTTCTCTCTCTCTTTCTGTCTCTCAAATAGATAAATCTAAAGAAAAAAAAAAAGTAGTTCTCAAAATGTGACCCATGGATCCCTGAGGTTTCTCCAAGACCCTTTTGAATGTCTACAAGGTTGAATCAATATTTATAATGATACTAATGCAAAATTAGCTTATTTTACTGTATTAACTTTAAACATTGATGAGGCAAAACTGCTGGTACCTTAGCACTTACTAAGACAGGACACAAAACTATACTATTAAAAAAAAAACCTGTTTATGTAGAAGTCATTGTATTATTTACTAATACGCATTAAAAAGAAAGGAAAAGGAAAATAACAGATAAATAAAACAAAAGAGCCAATCTCACTTAAGAATATCACAATGAAGCAATACTAATTGTGGTTATTATTAGATCTCAACCCTTGATCGAGTACATGTCTGGTTTTTAACAACTTTATTGAGATATAATTAAAATACATTAAACCGTACAAATATAAAGTATATAATCTGATATACTTTGTTTTTTAACATATGTTAAAAATTTTATACTTTAAATTTTAACATATGTTTACACCTCTGAAATGATCACCACCATCAAGAAAATGAAAATGTCCATCTTTTACCCATGGGTTATTAAAATTATGTTATTTTGTTTCCAAATAGCTGAAGATTTCTCTGATATCTTTTTGTTATGGATTTCAAATTTAATTCCGTCCATAGTCAGGGAAGATACCATAGTCAGGTATAGATGAATTCTTTAACAATTTTTGAGAATTGGTTTATAGCCCAGAATATGATCTGCCTTAGCAAATGTTCCTTCTGCACATTAAAAAAATGTATTTTGCTGTTATTGGGTAGAATGTTCTATAAACATCAACTAGGTAAGGTAGTTGACAATGTTCTCCAAATCTTCCCGTTAATAACTGGTGTTCTGTCTATACAGTCTACTGATTTCGAGGGAGTGGGGCTGAAATCTCTGATTATAATTGTGGATTTGCCTACTTCTTATAGTTCTATTAATTTTCATATCATGTATTTCTAAGCTTTCATATTGAGTGCATAAATATTTAGGATTGCAATGTCCTTTTGACAAATTGACCCTTTTATCATTACAAAACAACCCTTTTTATACTTGATAACAGTCTTTGCTGTGAAATTTACTTTTTTTCTAATATTAATGTAACCACTCCAACTTTCTTTTGAGTAGTATTAGCATGGTATATATTTCCCATTCTTTTTACTTTTGAACTATTTTCTTATTTACATATAAAGTGGGTTTCTTGTAGGCAGCATATAGTGAGGACTTATTTTTTTTTGTCCAAATGGGCAATCTCTGGCTTTTAAATAGAGTGTTTAGATTATTTAATGTGATTATCGACATGGTCAAATTTAAATGTACCACTTTATTATTTTTTTCTATTTGTTCCGTCTGTTCTTTGGTCATTTTTTACTACTTTTTCTGATTTATCTTGAATTAATTAATTTTTTATTATTTCATTTTATCTCCTTTGTTAGTTTGTCAGCTATACCTCTGTTATATTTTTAGTAGCTGTTTTAGGATTTATAATATATAGCTTTAATGTATTACTGTCTACCATCAAGAATTATTATATCATTTAATGTATAGTTCATGAACCTAATGGGGCACCTGGGTGGGTCAGTCAGTTAAGCATCTGACTCTTGATTTCAGCTCAGGTCATTATCTCAGAGTTGTGGGATTGAGCTCTGTGTTGAGCTCCCCACTCAGCAGGGTTTGCTTCTCTTCCTCTCCCTCTCCCCCCAACATAAAAAAGTAAAATCTTAAAAAAAAAAAAGAATCTTACAATAGCATACTATATGTTATATGTATACTATATGTTATATGTATACTATATGTATAAACATACATATATGTTTATTTTTTATGTTTTCCCTTTTTAGTCTTTGTACTATTTTACTTATATATTTTTATGTATCTTTTACTTGCTATTATCTTTGCATTAAACAATTACTTTTCAAAGAAATTGTTAAAATAAAGTTTTTAAAAGTCTTTTTCATTTACCCATATATTTACCATTTCTGATACTCTTCCTTCCTTTGTATAGATACATATGTCCATCTGGTATCATTTTCCTTCTGCCCAAAGGATATCCTTTAACATTTCTTGTAGCACAGGTTTGGTAGCAATTTTTGTACGCTGAAAAAAACTCATTTTCCCTTCATTTTTTTGAAAGATATTTTCACTGAGTATAGAATTCTATGTTGACAGCTTTTTTCTTTCAGTACTTTTTTAATAAGGATTTTATTTATTTATTTGAGAAAAAGAGAGAAAGCACACATGTGAGTGAGCATGTGCAGGGGGAGGGGCAGAAGGAGAAAGTGAAGCAGGCCCCCCTGTTGAGCAGGGACCCAGACTCCGGGCTCAATCTGATTGAGTCACCCAGGTGCCCCTCTTTCAGTACTTTAAAGATATTTCTCAATGTCTTCTTGCTTGCTTTGTTTCTGATGAGAAATCAACTGTCATCCCAATCTTTTTTCCTCTGCATGTAGTGTGATTCAATCTGTCTTAAGATTTTCTCTTTATCACAATTCTTTTAAATATATTTTTTTAAGATTTTATTCATTTATTTGGCAGAGAGGAGAGAGATCACAAGTAGGCAGAGAGGCAGGCAAAGAGAGAAGGGAAGCAGGCTCCCTGCTGAGCAGAGAGCCTGCAGAGGCTTTACCTCTGAGCCACCCAGGCGCCCCTCTTTTAAATATTTTTTTAATTTATTTATTAGGAAAGAGAGATAGTGAGAGAGAGCATGAGAAGGGAGAAGGTCAGAGTGAGAAGCGGACTCCCCATGGAGCTGGGAGCCCAATGTGGGACTCGGGACTCCGGGATCATGACCTGAGCCCAAGGCAGTTGCTCAACCAACTGAGCCACCCAGGCGCCCTCTTTCTCACAATTCTTAAGCAATTTGATTGTGATATGCCTTGGTGTAATTTTATGTTCTCATGCTTGGGGTTCACAGAGTGTCTTGGACCAATGGGCTTTAAGTTTTTGTCAAATTTGGAAAATATTTAGCTATTATTTCTTCAAGTATTTTTATCTGCCTTCCCCCTTTGGGGGCTCCACTTACACACATATTAAGTTGTTGGAGTTTTTTTTTTCCCATAGTTCACCAGTGCTCTGATTTTTTTTTTCTGGTTTTTTTCTTTTGCCTATTTCATTGTATCTATAGTTTCTATTTATATGTCTTCAAGTTCACTAATTTTTTTTTATGGTGCCTAATCTGTTTTTTATTCCATCTAGTTACTTTTCATCCCAGACATTGCTGTTTTCCTTCTCTAGAGGTTTAATTTAGATTTTCTTTACACAATCCTTAATATGTTCAATTTTTACCTTCTTGAACACATGGAATATAGTTATTACAACTGTTTTTAATATCTTTATCTGCTAATTTATCATCTGTGTCATTTCTATTAATTGATTTTCCCCCCTTCATTATGGTTGTATATTGCCACTTCTTTGCTATCCTGGTAATTTTTTATCAGATATCAGACATTGTGAATTTTACTTTTTTGGGTGCAGGGCATTTATTTTCCTTTAAAGATTCTTAATCTTTGAATCACAGTTAAGGTGAAATATAGTTTGATCCTTTGGAGGTTTGCTTTTAATTTTGTTAGACTGCAGCAGAGCCGTTATAATCCAGGTATAATTTGACCCCAGCTGAAGCAATACTCTCTGGGCATTTATTTTTGCCCCTTGCTTCTTGTATATTGAGATTTTTCTACTTTTTTTTCTTTTTCTTTTTTCTTTACATTTTATTTCTTTATTGGAGAGAGAGAGATTGAGAGGATGAGCACAGAGGGAGAATGAGAGGGAGACGCAGACTCCGCACTGGGCAGGGAACCCAATGCAGGGCTTGATCCCTGGACCCCAGGATCATGACCTGAGCTGAAGGCACACACTTAACCAACTGAGCCATCCAGGCGCCCCTCCACTTTGACTAGTAGAAACACAAAAGATTCCTGACCCTATCTGTGCCCTGGTGCTTATTATGCCTGTTCCTTTTTGTTAGCTATTTCCTCCACCTTAGTGAATTTCCTCACCTGCACATTTTAATACATACTTAGATGAACACTGATGGAGAAATCTTAAATGTTCTCTCTTTGCTCCACTCTGTCCTGCAAATTATAGCCAGCCACCCACCCCCCCCCCCCCCCATGTTCTCAACTCTGTTCTTTCATTTAACAGAGACCATCTGACTGTGTTGGGATTCCTCCTATCCACACTGCATCCTGCAAACTCCTCAAGTTGGCAAGTGGGGAAAGTGTCTAGCTCATGTCACTTACTTCCCTTCTGCCATCCCTCTTTTATAATACTTGTTTCCCAATATTTGAACGTAGTTGTTTGATTTTTTTTTCAAGATGGGATGATAAATATTGTCTCTGTTACTCCATCTTGACTAGAATCAGAAGTTGAGAGTATGAATCTTTTTATATTCTGCGTGACAAAATGGGAGATATGTGGGCACCTGGGTGGCTCAGTTAGTTGGATGGATGGGTGTCTGCCTTGAGCTCAGGTGACAATCCCAAGGTCCTGAGAGGGAGTCTCACATTGGGCTCCCTGCTCAGAAGGGAGTCTGCTTCTCTCTTTTCCTCTACTCCTCCCCCCTGCTTGTGTACTCTCCCTCTCACTCTCGCTATCTCTCAAATAAATAAAATCTTAAAAAAAAAATGGGAGGTACACATAAAGTACTCATGCTGCATACTGAAGGACAGTTATCTCAAGGAGAAGCGCTTGGACAATTGTTTGAGATGTATAGTGAACTATCTGCTTTTTTCATAAGATTCTACTTTTACTGATAGAATAATAAGTAACTGATAATGTATGATTATTCAGAGTTGGATATTTGGCAGATATTTGTTAAAAAATGAATAAAGTATGCCTATGCCTTCAAGGAAACTAACTGGCAGTATTTACCACCAATGATAAAACTAGATCTTTCAGGTAAAAATTGGAATTTTGGAAAACTTGTATAAGCTACTGTAAGCCTGACAGTTTCCTTACATGTAACAACTTTTCTGACAAAGTCAGTTATTTTAACAAATGTAATTTTTAAATATATAATAAAATGTTCAACATTTGGAATATCTGTAACTCAATGAAGCAATATTTTCCAAATGTTCAGTGCCCAAATCACAGAGAAAAGATCTATTCAAAGTGTAAGAGAGACCAATGGAGTTTAATATAATGAAGTAAAAAATTTTATTTATGTGGTCTCAGATTCTGCATTGCAGCTAACTTTTATGACATTATCATCTATCATGTTTTGATTGAATAACAAAGATTATTCACAGTATCTGAAGAGGGTATTAAAATACTTCATTCTTTTCCTACTACATGTCAGCATGAGGCCAAATTTTCTTCACATACTTCAACCAAAATAACATATCTCAGCAGATTGATTGCATAAACAAATCCAGTTATCTTCTAATAAGTCAGAGATTAAAGAAAATTTTTAAATAGTCAAAAATGTCAGCCTTTTCACAAAATTATTTTTGCTTTTAGAAACACATTTTATACAAAAATGTGTTACTTAACATGTAATGCTTCTGTTATTTTTAAATAAGTCATGATTAAACATTTATAAAATGCCTGTTTTAATTTTCAGTACAGTAGACATTGATAGACATAATTCACACAAACAAAAGCTATTTGTGTTCCTCAATAATTGTTGGTAAGGTAAAGGAGTCCTGAGTCCAAAGCATTTGAGAACTGCTGTGTTTAAGTTATTTTACCTTGGAAAAATAATGTATTATCCAATGGTTTTTAGTACATAGTGAAAGATTTTGATATGGTTAGTCTGGGGTGTGGCCTGGACATCAGAGGTCTTTAAAATTTGCCAGGTGATTCTAGCTGGGCTAAGAACCATTGCATTAATCCCACACTCTGAGAAACACATGAGCAAAAACCAGATAATCAGATTAATAACATTAATAATCATTTTGTGAAAGTGCTGAGGATAATGGTGGAAAAAAAAAAGAGAGAAAGAAAGATTAGTAAAATGGGCCAGTCCTAGACAAATTATGAAGTAGACAAGAATAGATCCAAACCTCTCAGCCTTTGCCTTACTTTTTGCCAGTGTACAAGCCTCATGTGAAAACACCTTGCCCTTTGTTCCTTGAGTAGCCACAGAGACTATAAAGACACCCACATTATATCCCTGCCCAAATCTGTCTGCCACAGTTTTCAATAATGGAATGAAAAATTAAAATGTTTGCTTCCGCAGTACAGAGTCAGACCTTTACTGTTCCTCAGAAATCTCAGGAATCCAGATTTCCTGTCAATCTTCCCAGCTCCTTTCACCTTATCGGAGGTCAGGTCAAGGTGGCAATAAAAGTTAGGAAAAAATCTCCTCCTTTGGTTTTCTGGCCCTCTTCCTTCCCAGTCCTTTAGAATAACAGTTCATTCTTCTCTCAGAGAAAGGGAGGGGAACATTCCCCATAAACCCTGATTCCTGTCACCGACACTCATCTTGTCCCCAAGCAAAATTCCTCTTACTGCTTCACTAATTTTATCCTGCTTTTGAATCAATTTTTCTCTGCAGGGTCTAAAAACCAAAAGCTCTCAAGATCAAAAAAAAAAAAAAAATACACTTCCAGTAAGGAATTTTAATCTACTCAAGGAGATGAGGGTAGAGAGAATCAAAAGATGAAGAAACCCCCCCAAAAGTTCATCTCTTTACTGTTCATGGAACAGACCGCTCTGATCTGTAGAATACCGAAATTGACTGTATGGTTTCAATAAACCAATTTTTATGAAGAGTATGTATACATATAGTGTATGTTTGTATATTTGTAGATTCATTTTGATCATTTTGTTTTTTACTTAAAAGATTCTGTCTCCATTCCTTTCTCTTTCTCTCTCTCTCTTTTTTTTTTTTTTTTTTTCATTTTAAGGATTAAGTAGGTGACAAGGCAAAATTTTCTGGAAATTTTCAATGACAGTATGTGAAAGACAAAAAGCTGTTAACACAAGAATTTGTTTCCATTCAAAGTTACTAATTTAATTTTTGATTCAAGATAAAAATATGATCAAAGATGGTAGGTATGTCAATGATATGTTTCTAAAGACCCTCTAATTCTATATATTAGTATGATGATAGATATCACTATT
This sequence comes from Nasua narica, assembly GCA_028533885.1. Lineage (NCBI taxonomy): Eukaryota > Metazoa > Chordata > Mammalia > Carnivora > Procyonidae > Nasua > Nasua narica. Next base: position 26,258,334 of record CM052811.1, on the reverse strand, counting down.
ATCCTCATTGTTAGTGATAAGAAAATAAAAGCACAGGGATGTGGAGTAATCTGCCTGGGCACACACAAAGCCAACTCAATGGTAGGCAGTGTGTTTACTGCAACCTACAGGCTTTGCCAGTTTCCAAGGAGAAAATTTAAGTAATTATAAAATCTAATTTTTAATATACTGAGGTAGGCTTTTCCTGAACGTAAAACCAGACACCTTTGAAATTATTTTATTTCCAAGTGTTAAGCAGAATATTCATTTTGTGTTGCTTTCTCTCTTTTCATCAGATGTCTAACACCATACCTATTAGAAGGGGAAACATGATTTAAAAAAAAAAATGAAATACCACAGTGTAAACTAATATAATCTAAAGCCAAGGCTAAGGCATTTGGTTGTCTTTTGCTTTGAGGTTGCTGACAGGTTTTCCAAGGTATTCTATTCTATTTAACTTTGTTCTAATGATATGAAATTATGAGGTATTCTACTGATCATACTACACAGTCTATAATCAGAGTTAACTGTAAAAGCTCCCTTTCTTTCAGTTTTGTGATCCTGAAGCAGCATTAATTCTGGTTGTTAATTAGGCACTTTCTGACTTTTCAGGAAAGGGCAATAATTCCAAGAGAGTTTTAAAGTCATAAGCAAACAATCAAAAACTTGTTTTAAGATTCGAGTTAGGCCCAGCAGTCTCAAATGAGAGAGGAAGGAAGGCTCTAAAATAAATAAATAAATTATAAAATAAAACGTTAAGAAAGCAAATAAATATGACACAAATATACAGAAAATAACAATACTCACTTAAAAAAAGAAAAACAAGTTGACTATGCCACCATAGCTATTAATAATAATGATAGAAAGTTGCAATGATACCTAAATTTATGGTATCGTTCTAAATTCTGCCTTAAACCACATATGTTCCTATATATATCTTTAGTTTTGCTTAAATTTAGGTTTAAAATTAGGATGAATTTATGATGTTTGTTTTATTTATATATCTGAAAACATTAGCAAAGTATTTCAAGTGTTTTAGTAGTTCTAAAACAGCCCAGATTGAGGTCATAGAAAATCCTTTCCAACCCTACGGTTTATATATACAACATGTTCAGACTGTAATAAATGAGATGAGCTAATCCACCTTCAATTTTAATGTTTGAAAAAGCATTTCAGCAGAACTGTCATTAGCCGAGAGTATACCTGAATTTCCCTTTAAAAGAAGCTTAAATTACTCAGGATACAATTTTAGTAAGACTAATCCCCTTATGTCCCTGGACAAACCTTGATTTTTTTCTGATTCTCACTGCGTGAAGTCACATACCTATTATGGGCAACACTGAAGTTTGAATTTAGAGATCCATAAGAAAGTGAAAGAGATCAAATAATTGTCTTTCATAATATGCTTGATTAGTCTTCCAAGAAAATCTTTCCAACAGTCTAGGGTTAAACCTGTATTACAAATTAGGAAGAAACAAAGTTGTAATTTTAGGAAGCAGAGGGGGAGGAAATTTTGCAAGCAGAGGAAGTGACCAAAGAAGAAATGTGCATCTTCATTGCAGTCTGAGGCAAAATGGTCCCCTTCTTTCAACTCGACTCTTAGATTAGAGAAAATAAACACCGATCAGAAAACAAGCTCATGGCTCAGACAGGAAATACGTGACATTCAGGACCATGCCCTATACAAGGATACAGGAAAAATTATTATTCAGGATTTTTAGAGGCTGAAAACATGAAGGAAACATGGAATAGTGGTTACCTAATAGCCTTCTTACACACATCTCCGTGTGCCAGTGTTTCACATGTTTATCTTTATTATATTCTGCCACAAGTTATACAATACTATTATTTTATAGTACACATGCATCCTTAGCATATAGTATACATGTGTCAAAGTTTTGGATAACATAATCCTTACACGAGCAGAGACCTGGCAGCATATAAAATTCCCGATAAAATATTGAATGTCTGAAAACAAATACCTTATGATTGTTCAGAGCAGTACCTGCCAAAAATCTGAGGAAATATCTGACTTGTCATAGTGCATAATAGCCCAGCTGAACCAATAACAACAGGCAGACAAGGATCTTGCTTTGGCATTGCTACCTTCTTTAATTACTGCCCTTCTTCCCTCAGCTTCTATTTTTAACGTAATTAACCCCATTAGTTCCCAAATGCTAGTTCCATATTAACACTTGTCCACGGCTACCCTTATTCAATCTGTTATGAAATGAGAAAACTAAGAAAAATCTGCTTTGTCAACAAGGTAATTGTATTTAATATTTATTTTTATACCCCGCCTTCCTGTTTGATGTTACATGTTTTTTTAATTAGTGTAATAGTTAGTGTAAGCCCCTGAGCTAGTGTTGCTCTATTGTCGGTTTTTTTGTTTTTGTTTTTTTTTTTTAGTTGTGGTAAAATTTACGGGACATAAAATTTGCCATCTTAACCGGTTTTAAGAGTACAGTTCAGTGGCATTAAGTACATTCACACCGTCGCACAACCATCCCCACCATCCATCTCCAGAACTCTTGTCTGGCAGGACCGAAACTCTGAATCTGTTAAATAATAACTCTCCATTCTCTCCTCCTTCCAACCCTCGGCAACCACCATTCCACTTTCTGCCTCCATGAACTTCACTACTCTAAGGGCCTCACCTAAGTGGAATCACTAAGTATTTATATTTTTGTGACTGACTTATTTAACTTAGCATGATGTCGTCAAGGTTCATCCCTGTTGTACCATGTGTTAGATTTCCCTTCCTTTTCAAGAGTAGGACCTCAAAAAAAAAAAAAAAAGAGTAGGACCTCAATAAATGTAATTTCCACTCCTGGTCTTCCTGCAGATAAATTCATCCCTTCGCATAGTTTCAGTCTCCATCCTATGCAATGACTCCCAAATCTCAGTGGAGCACTAAGACTGGGTAAAGCACTCTGCAAAGAAGATAGGGATGAGTTGTATACTGCCCCTGCTTTTCAGGAGCTTACAGTTTAGTAAGAGAGAGAGTTGTGTGATAAAGTGGTATATGTCCCATAAGCAGCCTGTGTGGAGCACAAGGAAAGGCATGGTTATTCCCACTCTGCCTGAAGTGGACGGGAGAGGCTGAGGGGATGAGATTGAGTCTTGGTTACCAGGTAGAAAGGGGGGAGAAAGGTATCATATTAGCCAAAATACAGTGGGAGACTGTCAACAGTTCCCCACTGCTTGAGGTGCTAGGTATGTGAGGAATTGGAGATAATAAGAGAAGACAGGAGCAGGTACATCATGCACCATGCCAAGCAGTTTGCACAGTGAAGGCACTGGGTAGCTACCGAAGGATTTCAGCCACAAGGAATCATACTCTGCATTTTAGAACTATCCTTCTGGTGGCAAGGTAGAGAATGGACTAAAGAGAAGATTCAATCAAGCAGGAAAATGTCTTAGAAATCTCTTAGATGGTCATTTCAGTAGATCGGGGAAGCACTAATGGAGGCCTAAACTAAGACGGTCATAGTGAAAAAGAGGCAAACAACACGAGAACTAGGATGGTATGAAATTGATGGCACTTCATCATTAATTGGATCTAAGGACAAGAGAAAAGGAGTCTAGGCTGACCAAGAAGTTTCTGTCTTAGATGACTGAACTGATAGTAACACTACACACTAAGATTGGAAATATAGGAAGAAGCGAAGGTTTCAAGGCAAAGATGAGTTCAGGTAGGGACACTTTGAATTGTGATCTTTCTGTGGAACATTCAAGTGGTTATAGAAAGGGATCAAGCTAGAGGTAGAGATTTGTTAAGTCAGTGGTTGAAGCCAAGTGTAGCAAATATGGCATGTGTCCTACCAGCTGCCCTTCCACACTCACCATTCCCCCACCTGCTCACCCATGTGCTTCCAAATGCAAGTAATTGAGCTCCACTGGGAGCTCACTGGGTGGGCTGGTCACCTCTGGGGGTCACAGGGAGTGATTGCTAATGGATACGGAGTTTCTTTTGGGGGTGATGAAAATATTCTGAAATTAGTTATAATATTGCATAATTTGTGAATGTACTCAAAAACAGTCAACTGTGCATTTTAAAAAGGTGAATTTTATAGTTTGTGAATTACAACTCAATTGTTAAAAATTGTGTGAGGAAAAAAATCCTATGGCTCAGCCTAACCAAACTCCTTGGTCTACAACTATGCCCCATGTTTTTATACATATGTGCTTTTTCTCACTGTTGCTTCCACCTGGACTTTTCCTCTTCCCCCCATTTTCCTCCCCCATATTTCCAAATCTTACTCATTCTCCAAAGTCCAGCTAAAATCCTCTTTGTCCATGCCTTTAGCCTTTTCCAGATCAGGGGTAGGTCTTGTACTTCTCTGCCATCTTTTAACCTTTTATTTTGCCTCCTACTTACTTTCTTACTCTTTTGTCCATATAACAGATCTTTACATACCTTGTTTAATGAACAGTAGTCCCCAAGAACAGCGATTGTTTCACCTATGGATCCTATCAAATGCCCTGCACATAGTAGCCTCTCAAAAATGTTTATTGAGTCTGTACACCAAGGACTGTAAGGAGAATCTAGGGGAAAAGGCAAGCAAGCCAAATTAACCTCGATTAGTTTTCAGCCACACATTGCATCATATAAGGAACTAGGAGACAATTTGAAGTCTAGTCAGAATTCTTTCTGGAGATACATGAGATTTGGAAATTTGGGATATACGATCAGAGTGCCAATTATAATAAAATGTTCAGTATAGTCTGATTACTTTATTAAAAACAAAACCAACAAACATAAGACCATTTAGTGATTTTATCCGGCATAGGAACGCCTGAGCTATCAGTGCAGAAAGTGTCACAATGATGGCTTCTGATCAGCCAAGTACCTGTGCAGTAGGATCTTCCTTTGATGAAGTAAAAATGAATTCATCCTATGGCCATAGGGATTCCTGGGTTATTTAAACTCTTCGATATTATCTTAAATATCCCTTCACAGACTCAAGTTTGTTAACTTTTCTCTCTGTGCTGCTGGGAGATGTGGCACCCGAAAAAGCTCTAACTCTTTAATGTGAATAATAGCTAACATTTACCGAGCATTCACATGTGAATTTTTTAAAAGTGTCTTCATGTGTTATGTCATTTAGTTCTTGCACAATTCCCAGGGTAAGGAGTGCTATCATCCAAGGATGATACCGGTTACCTTGGCTATAACTGATGCTGAGACGGAGGCTGACCGAGGTTGCTGTGCCCGTGGCCGCAGGGCAGTTCAGTGGCAGAACCATGATGTGTCCCTCAGGGGGACTACCTTCAATGCCCGCTATATATGCAGTGCACTCACGCCATCTCTTCCTTCTCACAACAACCCTGTGGGGTACAGAATCATCTTTCTGCATCTCACGGACAAGAACATCAATTCTTAGTTGAGATTAAGCAGCATGCACCTGCGAGATGGCAGAAACTAGGTTGGATTCTGAGTCCACATTCCAGCCCTTTCCTTCTAATTGGCCCCTCCAGGCTGCTGCATTTTCCAGACTGTGAGTGAGGGAGCTCACTTGCCTAATTCCTTTGCTTGGGCCAGTGTTGGCATGAGAATTAATTTTAATACTGGTTCCCTATCCAGGTCCATAGCACCTTTGTTCTCTTTCTCAGTTGTCTTCTAAAATACATTATAACCAGTCTACAGTATTTCAAAAGAGAGGTTTTTCTGGGTGCATTTTTCACTTATGTTTCAACCTCATAAAAAAACCCCACAAAAACAAAATACTTTTTTCAGGAATCACATTCCATAAATTAAACCCAGCCGAAGTGTTAGAATGATGAGCATTTCCTCTAGTAGGAGCCTTAGCAAATCATCCTTTTCCCCACTTAGGATTCTGAACCAGGTAATTCTGTTCCCTTAAGTCACAAGTGTTGACTCCCTTTGCTTATATCAGGTATACGTCTGAATGATTGTGTTGCATGGCATTGAGTACAAGGGAGGCCAGTGAATGTGGGACAAGACTTGCAACTATAGTCCCAGAAGAGGAAGATTGTAAGCCTTCAGTTTTCATAAGCCACCACTAAGAAATAAAACCTTTTCCATCATGGTCACTCTGGTTATATTTTCTTTCAAGGCTAAAAAACCTCACATGGGAATGCATTTACTTATTAAACCAAATCTTAATCACTGAAATGCTTTTGGAATAGGAATAAAATGTCCTGAGGAAATTGCAGTTCATGTCAAGCAAAATATTACAGGTACAAAGATAGTCTTATGCTAAAATGTATTGTTGAAAAATTCATCTAAAGTGGAGGAGACAACCTTATTTTTAAAAAGAGCAGAGCAGTGGAAATGGAGTGTGTGTGTGTGTGTGTGTGTGTATTCTCTCACACACAAATCCTTAAATCTCTATATAATGAGCTTGATTCGTTTAGAAAAGTTACTCCTAGGAAGAGTAACTTCTGTCTCTTTAAGGACCATGAGAGAAAATGGAAGTTACTAGTGAGAAGGGACTGGCTGTAAACTGCTCCAATGAGGTCCTGGGAATCTTGCTGAGAGATAATATTTGGGGCTGGACTAAAACGTCTGTTGGGAAGTGGAAGGAAGAAAAAGGCAAAGTTAGGTAAAAGCGTTCTTTAAAAATAGTGTAAACTTGAGTAGATTTATTTTCAATTTTAAAATAAAACAATAGCAGAATAAGACTAAATATAAAATATTAGATTGACAGGATATGGGTACAGTTGGCAGCTTCGGGATACGGGACATTTGGCAGCTTCCAATTCCTGAGAGTATTTCAGAAATGCCTTTTCTAAACAATAGCTTCACAGTAGATCAGAGTTATACACAATTTTACTTGCCCCATCTTTAATATAAATTATTTAAAAATTCCCATTTCTTAAGTTTAAATATAAAAGCATCCGTCAAGATTGATGACAATATAAAACAGAGGCACCCTTTTCTTTCTGTTTCTTTTCTTTCTGTTCTCAGAAGCTGCCTTAGACCACTGCATGGGGATGGATGGATTGTTGATAGCAGCCCATCCAGCTTATCTCAATATGTTTTACTGAAGTATTTTTGAGATAAAACCTTGACAGAAGGAGAACTAGGTCCTTACTGGGACAGTAACTGTCAGCTGGTCTGGTTTTCCTCTTACATAAAAGTTATAATTTAACCACATAATGTATTTTCCCTCTAGATCCTCATCCTGACACCCCTCTCCCTTCCGCGGGCATTGTTATCCTCGTTTCCCTGGATGTGGAAGCCTAGGTTCATGATTTTCACGATTCTTGAATGCACTTCACTTTGATGGCAGGGGACACCGCAAGTTGAATGACAGACAAGTAGGAAACAAGTTACCACTTCAGTTTACTCTGCTTAGATGAAGGGCTCTGGATGTCTTTGCCTCGGGTGCAGAATGGCCAGGGCTGCGGCATCCGGCGGCCACCTGGGAGGCAGGCCCGGGGGAGGACAACGTGGGGAGCAGGGAGAAGAGCGCTCAGGCTGGAAAACGCTCTCTGCTGTGGATCCCTACCAAGTCCCCCGTTCAAGGTGTCACCTCTTGGTTCCTCGCCACGGTGGCCTCCGTCAGAGCGGACGATAAAAGAGAAAAAGGCAACGATGGGTTCAAGTACCGTGTGTAACTGGTTGAAATACACGGTTGCGGCCCGCTCCCCCGCGCCCACGGAGACACAGGGACGTCCGAGGACGCAGAGCTCTCGCTACCCCTGCTCAGTGCAAAGGCACTGTGACATCCCGGCGCGGCTACCACCCTCTCGGGCCGGCCCGGAAACTACAGCTCCCGGCAGGCCCCGCGCCGGCCGCGCGCCCCCGCCCCGCACGCCCCGGCCCCCCGCCCCCGGGCCTCAGGACGGGACGGGGAGGAGGGAGGGAGGAAGGGGCGCCAGCGGCGGGCGGGATCCTGCGAGGCGCGTGAAGCCTCGCTGGCGCCTCGTCTGGGATCCAGACGCTGGCGGCCGCGGAGTTTCTCACGACCGGCGGAGCCCGCCTGTGTAAGTAGTCGCCTCAGGGAGCGCGGATCAGACACCGAAAAAGTTAGCGCCGCCGCGGCCGCCGCTTTGTTCTCGCGGCCCGTCGGGTGAGGCGGCGGCGGCGGCCCCTCCCCCACCCGCCCGCACGCGGCGGCGGCGGCGGCGGCGGCGGCGGCGGTACTCGGGCCCCGCGCGGGGCCGGGCGGTGACCGCCAGGGCTGGGCGGGAAGTTGGCGGAGCCCGCGGCGGGAGGAGCGGGCGGGGGGCGCCGCGGCGAGCTGGGGCGCCGGTGCGGCCGCCAGATGGGGCCAAGTTCCGGCGTGGGCGCGGAGGCCAACTTGCGACCACCGCGCGCGACCGCTTCGGGAGCGGGCTGTTTCGAGGTCCCTCCAGCTGGCTCCCGACGCCAGCCCGGCGACAGTCAAGCTGCCGAATTGGGGATGATCCTTTTTTTACCCTCTTCATTTCATCACTTCGTGTCGTAGCCGTCTCAAAGGAGTGAGTAAATGGTGCTTAGAGAATGGGTGAGCCCCCACCCCAGTTTCCTGACTGTGCTTAGTTTTGCAAGTTGCAGCCTTGCACTGAGTTGTTCTCACCCCCGGGAGGTTTTTCTTGAGATGAAACGCCGAGGAGTGCGACTGTTTCTTTGAGTAGTAACAGTAACCACGGACTACTCGATTGCCTGTGGGATCTTTTATTTGAAGTCGTCGCAGCATAGGCCTTGCCGACTGCAGGCACGAATATAAAATCAAGCGACAAGCTTGTGTGACTTTTCCATACACAGATTGATGGCTTGGACATAACTGTCTCTTCAACCACACCCATCCCCACAGGAAATAAGATATCGGTGTCATCTCTGATTAGGAAGGATAAGTTACACCCCGAACTACTAGTTGGTACTGCACAGCTTTAATGAGCTGTAGCGGCAAATGAAACAAAAAATTTTTAAACGCCTTAATCTGTACCCTAGAAAATGCTATATTGTATTACTCTTACACTGCTTCTACTTTGTACTTAATGTTGCAGTTCTTTCTTACGTTTTTAGCGACAGTGATTTCGCTTAGATCAAGTTTACTTACCAACTTCTAATGCGTCGAGGGCAGGGAATATCTCTGGATCTTCTGCTGAGGACATCCATAAAGTTCCCTGACCTAGCTCTAGACTTCTGAGTTTTATTTTATCAAAGGACCTTTTCTTCTTCCTCTGTTAGGATCTGAATTGAGAGCAAGGATGAAAATTCAGCCAAAAAGGAGTTAGAAGTTTAGTAAAAGTATTTTAAACATGTCACAGAAGCCTTCATGTTAGATTTTGCTTCAGCAGGTAACTGATCGGATAAGCTTGGAGTATTTGACAAGCCGGTTTCCATACTAAGTTCTATAATTTGGTGGATAGCATTTCACTTTTTAGGATGACTCACATTCAAGATGCTGACTGTTTCATATCTTGAGACTATTTTTTTTTTTTTTAGCATCTCAGATGGTAATGGCTCTTTTAGATACACAAATTTTATAAGGTTCCAGTTTCAATAGATGACCTCTTTAAAAGAAATTTCCCTCAGTGGGTTGTTCTTAATTTAACAGTGGCATATGCAAAAAAGGCTTTAATAAATCAAGTTTTTGGACATGAAAAATTTTAAGTTACATTAGAATTGAAAAAACCATTTAAATGCACTTTTAAGGGACATTTTCTCATTTTTAAAAAGACTTTCTAAAATTGATGAAAATATTGCCGTATTGAAATTAATTGCTCATTTTTAAAAGAAACTACTTTTACAAAACTAGCTACATGGGGAAATTATTTGCTAGTAAATTTTTTCATTTGGTTTAATAATAATTTTATGGTTCACAATCATCTGTGCTGGTACTACTTTGAGTCTCCAATTATGTAATTTAAATTGAACTTGTATGTGTGCCTCTGTGGAGCAGTGGAAAAATTTGAGATGATAAACACTTAGGAGATGTTTTAATTTTAATTTTAGTGCAGAAAAATGTTTTCTCCACTTGTGTGGTTACAGTGACATTATGTGACAAATTGCTCATTGGCTATTAGCCAGTTAGATTTCTCAGATACCACTGGGGCAGAGAGAGGCGATGAAGGTCCATCAAGCCCAGCATAGATTGATACAGCACTGGCCAGATTGGCAGACTGTAATCTTATTACCGGATAAACTTCAGTGCCTGAGCAGTGAGCAGACATGGTGTGCTCTCTGTACTCTCTCTGAGAGTGGAAGGACTGAGATTCAAATATCACTGGTCCAGATGAGCAGAATTTTACCTGCAAACAATTTAGTTGAATGCTGAGCTCTTTTTTTTTTTTTTGAATGCTGAGCTCTTAAGAAAAGTATTATATTAACCTAAGTAATCGTTGTTTTTGAAAATATATAAATAGATGCCAGGATTGCTACAGACTACAATTTAAAAAACTCAAGAAGGTTATTTGAATTGTTAATACAGTATACAATAATGACTATAAAAACAACACTAGGATTATTAAGCCTGGTCAAGCCTGTATCAAGGAAAAACATAGACATTGACTTCTGGACAGTAGGCAGGATTGCACTGAAAAAGGCCACTTGGTTTTTAACATGCTAAAAGAATATGTGTACTATCAAGGTTGGGGGAGGGTAGGGAAGGCCCTCCATTCATTAGCATTCCTGGCACACAAAACTAAATTGAACCAGGACAACCCATTACTGGTAGGAAGTCATGGTAAATATTATGCTATTTGGAATAAGAAAAACATTTTACCTCTTCACTTTAACCTTTACTGATTTACTGATTACCAGAAAGGACACTGGCTATACTAAATAATGAGCTTTCTTGTGAAGTATTTAAGAACTGGATTTGTTTTGTCTTCCTGGAATCCTCTTCCCTCTTCTCTCTCTTTCTCTGACTCCTACTTATCCTTTAGGTCTTAGCTTAAGCACCACTTCCTTAAGGTCACCTTGCATGAGACCCCAGTTGAAATTAGGTCCTTTAAGTATATTTTGTCATATTGCTTTTCATAATTTGTAGTTACTTTGCTGTTTATATGAATGGTATTTGTTTAGCGTGTGTGTCCCACATCACACTGTAAGTTCCAGAGACAGCAGTAGCCATGTCTGTTTCGGTTATTGCTGTATAACCACAGTGTCTCTAGTAACAGTATGGCAAATAATAGGCACTCAGTAAATGTTGAATGAAAATGCTACTATTTGAGCTTCTAATTAGAGGCTTTGCTAAATTATGAGATATGTACATGCGGGGGGCGCGGTTTGAGGGAGTGGGAGAGAAAGGTGGATCAACTTGTGATATTACTATAAAGTAATGAGCCTTTGTTTTACCTTGTCTCTAATAATAGGGCAGGGTGGGCTCAAGAGTCCTTTAATATTTTGGGGCACCTGGGTGGCTTGGTGGGTTAAAGCTTCTGCCTTCAGCTCAGGTCATGATCTCAGGGTCCTGGGATCAAGCCCGGAATTGGGCTCTCTGCTCAGCGGGGAGCCTGCTTCCGCCTCTCTCTCTGCCTGCCTCTCTGCCTACTTGTGATCTCTCTCTGTGTCAAATGAATAAGTGGAATCTTTAAAAAAAAAAAAAAAAGATTCCTTTAATATTTCATCTTTTGATTCCATTCAACAGTGGTGATGGATTATAAAAGCTCATTTGAATTGGATATGTGACAGATAACTCCCCAAAAGAATATTTGAGATGTTCCAAATAAACATATTAGAAAATGCTTGCCAACTCATAGCTGTTAGAAACAAACATATCTAATTAATATACAGTTTATAAATTAGTAATTGTCTTGTCTTAGTTTCCTAATTGAAACATAAAGACAAAATAAATTAGTTATTAGATTTTTTTATATTAATCTTAATATTTTTCATCCTACATCTGTTGCATCTTACAGAGCAAATCAGGGTTCCATAAAATAAAAGGAGAGAGAAAACAGATGGAATGAGTGGGCAGAAGCTAATGACAGCTCATTTAGTTTCTTCTATTTGTTTTCATGCTGAAACTTTTAAAAATATTTTTATACAAAGCATAACATAGTTTATTAATAGTTATCAGTAGTTCTGATAAATTGGCCAATTGTATTAGACATTTACTGTTACTTGGCTAACAATAACAGGTATAATAAAATGAAAATTTAGTGGGAAGACATCCATTGAAAATAAGTTATTACTGAACACAGCAGCATCTTGTATTTTGATGTATTTAACCTGAATACAGTATTATTTGTAGATATCTTACTACCTTTTTTTTTTTTTAAGATTTTATTTATTTATTCGACAGAGAGAGACATCGAGAGAGGGAATACAAGCAGGGAGAGTGGGAGAGGGAGAAGCAGGCTTCCTGCTGAGCGGGGAGCCAGATGCTGGGCTCAAAGCGAGGCTCCGTGCGGGCTCCATCCGAGAACTCTGGGATCACGACCTGAGCCCCATCCCAGGGCTCTGAGATCATGACCTGAGCGGAAGGCAGATGCGTAATGACTGAGCCACCCAGGTGCCCCTGATCGTTCAACTTTTGAAACTACTTAGGTTGTGTATGTTAAGTAGCTCATTACCTCAGGAGAAAACCTGTTCTGTTGTTAGGCTGTTGGAGGTGGAGAGAAATAGGAGACAGAACGTGGGCTTTGGAGTCAGGGAAACTCTTGTTTGAATCTCAGTTCCATCTCATATTAGATGTGAACAAGCAACTTCTCTGAAACCCTGGCTCCTTTTCTGTAAAACAGAGTTAAACAAATCCCCAAGGGTTCTTGTAAGGCCGAAATGAAGTATCATATCCCAATTGCAGCGTTTGGCATAAAGTAGGACCTTAATTATTAATTCCTTCATGTAATTACTATGAAAATTGTTGGAAGCTACTGAGCACTTAATTGTAAGCCAGGTATTGTTGTTGGTACTTTACATGCAGTAGCTCCTTCCTCATGTCCTGTGAGGTAAGCAAGTACTGCTGTCATCTTTATTTTACTTCTCTGCAGTGATACTGAGTAAAGCCGATTATTCTCTTAACACCTTTTCAAGTATTTGAAGACCATTATTCTATTTAGCTTTATTAAGCGTATATTTGTCACATGACATTGTCTTAACCTTATTCTGGATGCATACTTTTAATTATTTTTTAATCAGTATAGCTCTTAAAAATGTGGGGTATAGAAATGAATACAGTGGTGATATAGGCTGACTAGCAACAGAGTTTACAGATTGATGTTGATATGTTCTCCGTGTCCTGGGGGGTAGATTTGCATTGGTTCTTTTAGTTACCAGTTAGCAGCCCTTGTTAAACTCAGGTGGCTAGCTCCACTTCTAAGTGAGCACTTCATCTCTGTTGTAAAGCTTTACACTCACCCTTTTTAATTTCACTTTAACTTCAGTTTGTTTCTCCTGGATTGTACACTCTGGGGATTTTATAAGCATGTATTCTGTGTCTTTATCTTGTAAACAATCAGAATCAATATAGGGCCAAGGAAAGAGTTTCAAGGCACATCCCCTAAAGATTTCTTTTATCTAGGTTCATATAGACCAGTAAGCTTACCCAACTAACACTAATATCCAGCTCACACTCAAACAATATATTTGCAAAAATAGCATAAAAAAGCATCTTGAATACTGTCCTGGCCAGAACACACTTTTTTCCCCTGGCTTTGCTAAATTCTGTGATCTTGGGCAAGTACTTTAATTTCTAAGACTTTTTTTTTCAACTATAAAATAGATTGTTGTGGAGGATTAAGTGAACTAACACATTCAGGATGTTTAGAACAGTGCCTTACAGATAGTTGGAGCTCAGTGACTGTAAGTTATTATTATTTTTCTTTCCTTCGTCTAAGATGTCTAGTAATCAGCCTTTTTCAAGATGTAAATGCAGTGGATTTGGCCTTATTTGTTCTGTTTGAATTCATGCTATCATCTAGTGATTATTATATTCTTTTCAGAAGTATTCAGAAACCACTTGTTTTCATAATCTATTCTCAGATTTGACTGAAGATTAATATTTAATATATATGTATATATGTCTGTGATTTCTGGAACCCACTTCTCCAGCTCATAAAATTTGAAGTACCTCTGACCCTTCTCCAGGCCTGATTATTTCTTTCTGAGCTCTTTCTCCAAGATTATAGGAGTCAGCTTTGTGATTACACTTGCTAATTGCTTTAGCAGCATAGAATGAATTGCATCTGGAACCAAAGACTTGCACTCATGTAAAGTTGTTTTAGTCTCTCATTGACCAGGCTTGGGTTTCAGTTCTCATTGCTCTTCTATAACTTTAGTTTAAAAACTGAGAGAAGATAAGCAAAATACAAGTTGAGCAATTCTGCCTTCTCTACGTGCTCTCTCAACCTTAACAACATCCTCTCTGAGTAGTGATTCTCTCAGTTCCTTGTTCTCTTTGACGAATAGTATGTTATTGCAGAGACAGCACTTGGTAAGAAAGTATGAAACTTGGGTCCTGATTCCCACTCTGTCTCTCTTTTTTTTTTAAAGATTTTATTTATTTTTGTGAGAGAGAGAGAGAGAGACACCCCACAAGTGGGAGGAAAGGGGCTGAACAGGGAGCCCAATGTGAGACTCATCCCAGGATCTGGGACCATGACCTGAGCCAAAGGCAGACACTTAACTGCCCGAGCCACCCAGGCGCTTCCCCCACTCCACCTCTTAATACCCATGTGATGTTGGGCACATTGCTTTATATGCTTGTGCTTTTATTTTTTCATCTGCAGAAATCATATTTGTCTCCAAAGAGGTATGCATGAGGTAAAGTATGTAAAATATTTATAAGATGTTAAGTGCCGTACCATGTAAGGTGGAATAATATTTATTTGAATATATTAACAAAAGCTTTTGTTATCTTAAGCAGCTTTTTCTAAGCCTTTTTTCCTGAGCTTTCAAATTCCTGTTACCTATCTGTATGCTTTGCTCTTCTGTTATGTTCATCCTAATTTAGCCCCATTAACTACTCCCTAGAGGGTCATTCTGCAGCCACAATGGATGCTTCCTTCTTTGTCATCATTGAAATTGTTTATAGGTGTATATATATGTAAAATTTAGATCCCTTGTGGGCCATTTCACTTAGGTCATTGGGGTCATACCTTTTGTTTTTGAACTGTCCTGTTGTAAACTGTGATATATTTGTTTGTTTGGTTTTTTTAACATATAATGTACTAGTTGCCGCAGGGGTACAGGTCTGTGAATCATCAGGCTTACACATTTCACAGCACTCACCTGGCACATACCCTCCCCAGTGTCCATCACCCAGCCACCCTACCCCCCTACCTCCCCAACCCTCAGTTTGTTTTGTGAGATTGAGAGTCTCTTATGGTTTGTCTCCCTCCCGATCCCATCTTGTTTCATTTTTCCTCCCCTACCTGCCACGATCCCCTGCCCTGCCTCTCAAATTCTTTGTATCAGAGAGATCATATGATAATTGTCTTTCTCTGATTGACTTATTTCGCTTAGCATAATACCCTCTAGTTCCATCCACGTCATTGCAAATGGCAAGATTTTGTTTCTCCTGATGGCTGCATAGTATTCCATTGTGTATGTGTGTGTGTGTATCACATCTTCTTTATCCATTCATCTGTTGATGGACATCTAGGTTAAACTGTGATACATTTGTAACTAAGCCTAATGCTCTCTCTCTTTTTTTTTTTTTTTTTACTTTTAGAAACCCTTTATAATAAGATCACTTTCTCCCGTGATTCTGTCATAAATATATCATTCACATTATAACCGTGCATAGTATGTTCCTTCTGCTTCTTTAGCCTTCTGAAAGAAATCTGTCAACAAAGCAAGTCAGCAATCATATTTTGGCAGAATTAGACTTTTTGATATAAAAAAGAATACTCTTGACATGTCTTTATTAGGACAGTATTATACATCTTTTTTATGGCTGAGTAGTATGTACTCTATTTCTATGACAGTGTCCATTTTAACCTTTTTTTAGTCCCTTCTATTTTTCTTTGTTTTTGTCCTAATTCAGATGTATATTTGTGGAATAAAAGTGAGCTTCAGGTTTCAGGTATGAGTGAGGAGTGCCAGGGACTTGCTAGCGGTGGTAGTGGTGGTGGTGGTGGTGAGCAGGAGGCTCTCCCTAAAATGAACCTCTCACAAAAAATGTCTTTGATATCTAGGCCCCCCTAAAATGGCTAGACATTAGGATGTCTTGGTGTATTACAAACATACAACCAAAACTTACCATTTAAAAAAAAATACAGGGGTTCTTGCATTTTTAAAATAATGTCAAATGAGTATAAAATATTAAGAGTGTTTTTAAAATTCCTTCCAGGCTGACTACATTTCAGAAAGCATCAACTTTTCTCAGTGGACCCAATCATCAAGTGGAATATGCCTGTACTGTTTTAAAAAGCTTTGTGCTTCACCATGGAAAAATTTGCCCTCCCCAAAATGAAAGTAAAGACATTTGAGAAGGTGATTTAAGGTGTGGACATTTGGAAAATTGTCCCATCAAATCAGTAAACCTCTAGATAAGGGTTAAATAGATTAAGCCTAACCATTTATTTTTTAAATCAGGAGGATTTCATCTTAAATAGAAAAACAACTTTTATTCAATATGTATTTTCTGAAATTAAAAGAGAGAGACAAGAGTAGACTTAAAAGAAAATAAATGAAGATGGTTAGTAAGGAAGGAATGTCAACTCTGTTCTGATGAGGATAATTCAGTGATGTTAAATCCTTTCCAAATCCTTGGTTGTGGTCCTAAAGACAAGACTCTTTTTTGATGGGACTGATACTAAAGGAAGTAGGACCTTTTGTGTATTCAACTCACAGTTGTAGAAGTTGCAGTCATTGGCATGAGTGGCTTAAAAGAGGAAATAAAGAAGTTTTCAGTTAAATCCAAAAGTACAGTCATTTTTTTACTGCTGTGATTTTAAAAACCTCTTTGTAACCACTGAAAAAGAATTGACAACTATTTTAAAAGATTAAAGAAAGGCAGATGTCTGCAAACAATTCCCCTCCTTCAGCCCAGAAGTCTGTATTACCTGCACCTCTTCCTGCTGTGCTTCCCGCTCCTTCTCCATGTTCAAGTCCTAAAACAGGACTCTCTGCCCGACTCTCTAATGGAAGCTTCAGTGCGCCATCACTCACCAATTCCAGAGGCTCAGAGCATACAATTTCATTTCTGCTGCAAATTGGCCTCACACGGGAGAGCGTTACCATCGAAGCCCAGGAACTATCTTTATCTGCTGTCAAGGATCTTGTGTGCTCCATTGTTTATCAGAAGGTACGGTGCTTGCTATTTATGTCAATAGTTTTTCTATTTAATGTTGTATCTAATGCTTTTCTATAAATTATACATGCAACAGTGAATTAACATATATGGATCAAATGTTTATATCCTAATTTGGATCATTTTGGAAGACTAGAAGCCTAAAGTCTGAAATTTCATATTCTAACATCTGGAGGCTTTATACTAACTTTAAAATACTGCCTATTCAGTTTTTCTTTTAAGAGCAGGAAAATCCATATAAAATGAAAAGGACTTCAGAAATCTCATTTGTTTTTAGAGAAGACAGGAGGCAGAGGGTACAAAGCATCCAGGGGGTTTACCAAAAAGATGGAACACAGCTGTGGCTGAGTCCCAGATCCACATCTCTTTTTCTTAGGTGCCCTGTATTCTCCCCCCCCTTTTTTTTTTTTGGGTACCTTCTTCCTTCCCTTTAGGTCTTGATTGCACCTATACTGCCATTTAATAAGAGAAGACCACTCTTCTTGCTTAAAAAAATAGGTAAACAAGTTTTGAATATATGACAATACATAAAAATTTGAAATTGTGGGTGGTTTTATTTTGTTTCCCTTCTGCCTACCTCCTACCCTATACTATACCATTTTTTTAAGGAACCTTAGCTAAATGTCTTTAATAATCTTGATTTGATGGGTAAGTAGGTATGTTCTCTATTTTTTCATAGAATTATATGTTTAAATAGTAAGAATTGGTTACATTGTATTTTTAATGGACTGAGTATATGTTTCAAATTTGTTTAAAAAAATTGTACTTTTTATTTTAAAAATCGTATCAGATAAGATTAATATATTTGTATTCAGGCTCCTCATCTTACTGTTTTTGTTTTAATTTCTTATGCTTTATATGATATTATCTTCTGATGTAGAAGTAATTAATGATCTAAAAAAAAAAAATTCTGTGTTTTAGAAATAGCCTATGCCTTATGTGTGGTAACAGTAACTTGTCTGTTGAAATGTGGCTTAAAGATTCACTTTCCTTTTGTAGATCTGTAGAACCATCTGCGTGTCTTTAAGTATTTTTGCTTTTATTTTCCCTTTCATTAAATGTTACAGAGGTTTTCCACAAATATTTTGGCAACTAGGTTTTTAATTTAAAGATAAGAATTTATCTTAACTACAATTTGTTTTTGTTTTTTTGTTGTTGTTGTTGTTTTTAAGATTTTATTTATTATTTGACAGAGAGAGATCACAAGTAGGCAGAGAGGCAGGCAGAGAGAGAGAGGGTGAAGCAGGCTCCCCGCTGAGCAGAGAGCCCGATGCGGGGCTTGATCCCAGGACTCTGAGATCATGACCTGAGCCGAAGGCAGAGGCTTTAACCCACTGAGCCACCCAGGTGCCCCCTTAACTACAATTTGTAACTTGAATGTTTCGTTTTCATTTGAGCCCATAGAAATTTATCACTAATGTTTTGATAGCATCTGTACTATTGTTTTCAGTCTTCCAAAATTTTCTTTCGTTCTTATATTCATACAGAGGCATACTGATTTCTACAGGATTATTTTAGAATTCATGTTACTTCATCTTTAATATAGATGTGAGATGTGGGTCAGATGGGTTAAACTCTTAGGAGACTGAATTAAACATCGTAATCCATGAAAAAATACAGCGATACCAAGGAAATAAGATAGAGCTAGAAAAATCAGTCAGTATAAACTTTATATAGATGTAAAATAGAATTACTGATTATAGAGCTAGCCAGCATAAAATGAATATCATAGTAAACTGAATTTGAATCAACATTATAGTGAAATAGGGATGTACTTGGCAAAAATACATTGTCTGTATAGGCATAAGCATATTACACATTCCTTTTGACGTTTGCTGGGATCCTAACTGTTGTTTAAGTGTAGTGTAAAAGGGTTTTGAGCTTGAAACTATGTATTGTTTATTTACTATATAACTTTGCACAAGTGGTTTGACTTCTCTGGATTATAGTTTGCAAATCTATCAAATGTTGAGTTGGGATGATTTCTGGTGTGTAATTCCAGCAGTGAGATTTTGAATCATTTGATCTGAATTTGGGTCTTCACTGCTAGAGACTGAGAAAGGAGAAAGGAGTTTCAAGGGATGACCTGTTTCAGGCCAAATCAGAGAAAATTCTTAAGGGAACCAGCTCAGATCCTAAGATTTTCTAGAGATGTTTCATGGATCCCTAACTCATCTGGACGTTGGAAGAACCAAGTCAGAGTTCTTTGATTTTTTACCTTCCCTCTTGTGTTGGGTACTTGCTCACCAGACTTCCATTGTACACATGTACAACTCCAGGTTTACTGCCAGGACTCTTTTGGGGACACCTGCTTTTCTTATATCTTTTCTTAGTAACTCCATCTACCTGAACCTTCTAAAAGATAGGGCACTGGTTAAATTTTAGGAAATAGATTAGTCTTCCCTCAAAAAGCTTATAGTCTAGGGCCCCTGGGTGGCGCAGTTGGTTGGGCGACTGCCTTCAGCTCAGGTCATGATCCCGGAGTCCCGGGATCGAGTCCCACATCGGGCTCCCAGTTCCATGGGGAGTCCGCTTCTCACTCTGACCTTCTCCCTTCTCATGCTCTCTCTCACTCTCTCTCTTCCGTAATAAATAAATAAATAAAAGCTTTAAAAAAAAAAAAAAAGCTTATAGTCTACTGAAGAAAACTTATTCACCAGAGTAAAACATAAGTAGAAAGTGAAGTTAAAGAGTACTCTTCTCAGGTTGATAAAGGATGTAGAAGACTTCAAACAGAAAGTAACATTTCATTGCATAGTTGAAGAATGAGCAAGATTTCAATAATGTAGGAGGTGAGGAATACATTCCAGGCAAAAGAATCAGGATGAGCAAAGATACAGAAAGGGAAAAGAGGAAGATTATAATAGGCAACATTTACTGAGTGCCTACTCTATATCAGGAGCTTTACTCATACTTTCTAACTAATCCTCAAAAGTTTGTGGTGCATCTCAAATTTTAATGTGTATGCCAGTCATCTAGTGATTCTACTAAGATGTAGATTTTGAATGAGTAAGTTTGGCATGGATCTGCATTTGTAATACACTCTTAGGTGATATTGATCTTCCATCTCCGAGGACCTCACTGAGTGGAAAGGGTATAGGTGATATAATTGCTGTTGAATAAAGGAGCAAACTGAATTTCAGAGACGTTTAATTACTTGTTGAAAGTCAGAATTCAAACACAGGTCTTTTTTTTTTTAATGATTTTATTTATTAGAGAGAGAGCGCGCAAGAGTGAGAGCTAGAGAGAGGGAGAATTAGTGGATGGGAGGGGCAGAGGGAGAGGGAGAAGCAGGCTCCCCACTGAGCCGGGAGCCACACGTGGGGCTGATCCCAGAACCCCAGGACCATGACCTGGGCCAAAGGCAGATGCTTAACTGACTGAGCCACCCAGGTGCCCCAAACACAGGTCTTTTTTTAACTTACAAACCTGTATCCTCTTTTCACTGCTCCACACCACCTTCCTCATGCCAAAGAAAAGTTTCACACTCAATTCCTGTAAGAATAGATATTTAACTAAGGTCTATGTTCAGCACCCCAACATGATTAGATTTGTGTTTTGGAAAGCTTAAATGTGTAACCAACTATGACATAAAGTAAGGAGATCAGATAAGAAGCCATTATAATGAAGATCTAAACTGAGATGGTCAGAAAGTGATGATATATTTGAAGGGTATTGGAAAAGTAGTGTTGGTAAAACTTGACTGCCTATTGAACATAGAGGGAGAGCAAAGGATGGAAGGGTAGTGTGGGTGACTGGATGGGTGGTAATGCTGGAAACTAAGAAAATTCAGGAAGAAAAGTAAGGTTTTTCTGGGGGAGATAATGGGACTGATTTTTACCAAACTTTAATAAGACAGAGTTCCTGTGTTCCAGAAATTTTTGAAGATTATGGCCCTAGGGTTCTGCTATGACTCTTGAAATAGAATCATTATTCCTCCAGAAGAACCTTCCCATCTCTCTTTCTATAGAGAAACCAACAAGGCTGAAAAGTGATGAAAAGAGCTCTTCGTGTAGAGGACCAGAAGAAAGGCCTCTAAATGTTAGTGAAATCAGCCCACAGGGAAACCCTACTTTTAAATTAAGGGAGGGGGGTTACCTGACCCATAATTTCATGTTAATAATATTTTAGATATTTTAAAATCTATTTTTAATCTAGTCATAATACCAAAGGTATATTCCATTTATCTTACATTTTTTTCTGTCCAGCATTAACAATATATTAATAACTGACCACAGACATAAGGAATAGGGATTTCACCTCAGACTCAAAATAGTTTACAAATTCGTAAGACTTTTTAAAAGTACCACTGTAGTGATACAAGGTGTAGTTTGTGGGATTCTTTAAATGTTTTTGCAGCTATTAAAAAAGGAAACATTTTGGGGCGCCTGGGTGGCTCAGTTGGTTAACCAGCTGCCTTTGGCTCAGGTCATGATCCTGGCGTCCTGGGATCGAGTCCCGCATCGGGCTCCCTGCTCCTTAGGGAGCCTGCTCCTCTCTCTGCCTCTGCCTGCCTCTCTGTCTGCTTGTGTTCTCTCTCTGTTAAATAAATAAATAAAATCTTTAAAAAAATTAAAAAAAATTAAAAAGGAAACATTTTGTGTGTGCATGGATGGGGGAGGAAGATCTGCAAGATATATAGGATATATAGATAATGTAAGTGCAGAACAGGGCATACTATGCTATCAGTTTGTATCACACACACTTAAACATACATACGTACGCATAATATGATTTCTTGATTGTTTTTTAGATGACCTTGGAAGGAGAGATAGGTTTCTTCCAGGAAGGGAATCGGTGATGGGAATAAGAGTGAAAGGGAGATTTACATTTCATTGTATACTGTTGTGTACCTTTTGGATTTATGCATATATTCCATATTCAGAAATAATATTTAAATATTTTTTAGAATAACAGTGCAGTGATCTAAAAGGAATGACCATTACATTTTTAAATTATTGGGTAAGATTGGATTTTATTGTTTTATTTTCTAGCACCTTTCAAACATTAAATAGAAATGTACCATATATTATTTGCAGCTATTTTTTTTCTCTTAAGGGCTTTTTTTATTAGGTGTTTGTTTTTTAAAAATCAGACGAGATATCATTTACCTATAATAAAGTCCATCCCTGGTAAGATCATAAGTTTGATGAATTTTAGCAGTTTCATGCAGTTGTGCAACTATTACCCATTCAAGATACAGAGCATTTCCATCACCCCATAAGTTCCCTCTTGTACTTTTGCAGTCTCCTTTCCTCATCCTGGTCCTGGGCCAACACCACTCTGCATTCTGTTACTATGGTTACACTTTTTTTTCAAGATTTTCATATTAACGAAGTCATAGTATATAGTCTTTTGTTCTGCCATCTTTCACATACCTCTGTTTTTAGTTTTTTGTTTTTAATTCATCCATGCTGTTAGGTATGTCAGTAGTTCCTTTTTGTTGCTGAGTACAGTTCCGTTGTATGGATGTACTGTACTTTATTCAGTATATTCAGTCATCAGTTGATTGATATTAGAGTTTTTTCTAATTTGGGGGCATTATAAATAGAATTCCTATGAACATTCTCATTCAAATCTCAATTGTAGATACATGTTTTCATTTCCTTGGGGTAAATATTTAGGAGTAAGATGGCCATATCCTTGCCAACACTTGGTATTTCCGATCTTTTTAATTTAAGCATTCCTGGTTGGTGTGTAGTAATATCTCTTTTTGGTTTTAATTTGCATTTTCCTAATGACGAATAAGATTGGTTATCTGTCCATGGAATTAATTGCCAAGTTCTTTAACATCTTAGATACAAGTTCTTACCAGGTATAAAATGCAGATATTTTCTTCCAGTCTCTGGTTTCTTTTCATCCTTTCTCTCTTTTTAATCTAAATAATAGTCTAAATAATCATCATTTTAAAGGCTACTATTCAGTCATCTTGATGCATAAAGTTTATAATCAGTTTCATATTTTGCTCATTTATGTTGCTTCTAATTTTTTTCCAATTTTATGGAGATATAACTGATGTATAAATTTGTATTAGTTTAAGGTAAACAACATGATGATTTGATATGTGTATATTTTGCAGGATGATAACTACAAAAAATGTAGTTAACTTATATCACCTCCCACAGTTAATTCTTTTCTTGTGATGAGAACTTCTAAGGTATGCTCTCTTAGCAGTTTTCAAGTATACAGTAAAGAATTGTTAACTATAGGCACCATGCTGTACATTACATTGCCAGAATTTATTTATCTTACAACTGGAAGTTTGTACCCTTTGACTACCTTCACTCATTCTCCCCCTTCCTGCCCTCTGTCTCTGGTAACCACCAATCTGTTCTCTGTCTCTGTGAGTTAAGTTATAGGCATTTTCACATATAAGTAAGATCATACAGTAGTTGTCTTGCTCTGCGTGACTTATATCACTTAATATAATGCTTTCAAGGTCCATCCGTGCTTCCACAAATGGTAGGATTTCCTTCTTTTTGTGACTGAATAATACTCCATTATATATATACCACAATTTCTTTATTCATTCACCCTTGTGTGGACATTTGGTCATTTCCATGTCTTGACTGTTGTAAATAATGATGTATCGACCTGGAGTGCAGATATCTATTAGAGGTAGTGATTTCATTTTCTTCAGAAATGGCATTGCTGGATCATTGGTAGTTCTATTTTTAATTTTTTTGAGGAACATCCATGCTCCTTTTTTTTGTTTTCGTCTGTACTGTTTTCTAGAGTGGCTGCACAAAGTTAGATTCCCACCAGTAACACACAAGAGTTCCCTTTCCTCCACATTCTCACCAACACTTATTATCGCATATCTTGTTGATGATAGCCAGTCTGACAGCCAGGAGGTGATATCTCCCTGTGGTTTTAATTTGCATTTCTCTGATGATTAGTGATGTTGAGGACCTTTTCATGTGCCTCTTGGCTACTTGTATGTCTTCTTTGGGGGAATGTCTATTCAGTTATTCTGCCCATTATTAAATAGGATTGTTTGTGGTTGTTTTTGCCATTGAGTTAGAGGAGTTCTTTATATATTTTGGGTATTTATCAGATACAAGATTTGCAAATACTTTTTCCCCTTTCTGTAGTTGCCTTTTCATTTTGTCAATGACTTTCTTGGCTGAGAAGAAGCTTTATAGTTTGATGTAGTCCCACTTGTTTATTTTTGCTTTTGTTGCCTTTGCTTTTGGTGTCAAATCCAAAGAATCATTGCCAAGAATGATGTCAAGGAATTTATCCCTTGTGTTTTCTTCTAAGAGTTTTGTGGTTTTGGGTCCTACATTCAAGGCTTACATCCATTTTGAATTGATTTTTGTGTATGGTGTAAAATAGGCATTCAGTTTCATTCTTTAGCATTTGACTATCCCAGTTCTCCCAGCATTGTTTATAGAAAAGACTCTTCTTTCCATTGTATATTCTTGATTTCTTTGTCAAAAATTCATTGGCCATATATGCATAGGTCTATTTCTAGGCTCTTTGCTCCGTTCCATTGATTTTATATGTCCATTCTTATGCCAATACCATACTGTTTTGATTACTATAGCTCTAAGGTATAGTTTGAAATCAAGAAATGTAAATACCTCCAGCTTTGTTCTTCTTTCTCAAAGATTGCTTTGAGATCCTATTCAGGATCTTTGTGGTTTTGTATAAATTTTAAGATTGTTTTTTCTATTTCTGTGAAAAATGCCATTGGAAAATTTTGGGTAGTATGGACATTTTAATAATAATCTTCCAGTCCATGAACACAGAATATTTTTCAATTTATTTGTGTCTTCTTCAGTTTCTTTCCTTAAGGTCTTATAGATATAATTTTTAGTGTGTAGATTTTTCACCTTCTTGGTTAAATTTACTTTTAGGTATTTTATTCTTTTTGATGCAATTATATATGGGATTGTTTTCTTAATTTCTCTTTCTGATATTAACTTAATAGTGTATAGAAAGGCAACTGATCATTGTATAGTGATTTTGTATCTGGCAACTTTGCTGAATTTGTTGATTAAGTCTAAAAAATTTTTGTTGGAGTGTTTCATGTCATCTACAAACATAGACAATTTTACTTCTTTCTTTCTGATTTAGATGTCTTTTATTTCTTTTTCTTGCCTAGTTGTTCTGGCTAGGACTTCCAGTACTATATTGAATAAAAGTGGCAAGAATGGACATCCTTGTCTTATTCCTAATCTTGGGTTTTTCCACTGAGTATGATGTTAGCTGTGAGCTTGTCGTATACAGCCCCTGTTATGTTGAGGTATTTTTCCTCTATACCTCACTTCGTTTAGAGTTTTTGTTATGAATTGATGTTGAATTTTATCAAATGCTTTTAATGCATCTATTGACATGAGCATATGATTTTTATCCTTTATTTTGTTAATATGGTATATCACATTTATTGATTTGCAGATGTTGAATTATTCTTGCATCCCTGGAATAAATCCCACTTGATCATGGTGTATGATCCTTTTAAAGTCTTGTTGAATTCAGTTTGCTAATATTTGTTGAGAATATTTGCATCTATGTTCATAAAGAATATTGAACTACAATTTTTTTTTTCCTTGTGGTGTCATTGTCTGTCTTTGGTATTAGGGTAATGCTGGCCTCATGAGCTTGGAATGGTTTGGAAGAGTTTGAGAACGATCGATATTAATTATTTAAATGTTTGGTAGAATTTGCCAGTGAAGTCATCTGGGGTTTTTTTGTTTGTTCGTTGGGAGGATTTTGATTACCAACTCAATCTTTTTACTATGAATTGGTCTATTAATATTTTCTATTTGTTCATGATTCAGGCTTGGTAGGTTCTAGGAATTTATCCATTTTTTCCAAGTGTCCAGTTTGTTGGTATATAATTGTTTATAGTAGTCTTTCATGTTCCTTTGTATTTATGTGGTATCACAGTGTCACCTCTTTCATTTGTAATTTTGAGTCCTCTCTTTTTTTCCTTTAGGCTAAAAGTTTGTCTGTTTTGCTTATCTTTTCAAAAAACCAGCTCTTAAGTTTCATCTTTTCTGTTGTCTTTTTAGTCTCTATTTATTTTCACTATGATCTTTGTTACTTCTTTGTTACTTCTCTCCTAATTAAGCTACCTTTGGGCTTAGTTTGTTACTTTTGTAGTTCCTCGAGGTGTAAAGTTGGGTTGTTTATTTGAGAGCTTTTTCTTTTCTTTTCTTTTCTTTAAGATTTTATTTATCTATTTGACAGAGACACAGTGAGAGAGGGAACACAAGCAGGGGGAGTGGGAGAGAGAGAAGCAGACTTCCTGCCGAGCAGGGAGCCCAACTCGGGGCTTGATCCCAGGACCCTGGGATCATGACCTGAGCTAAAGGCAGATGGTTAATGACTGAGCCATCTGGCACCCTGAGATCTTTTTTGTAATGTAGGTGTTTATTACTATGAACTTCTCTCTCAGGACTTCTGCTGCATCCCATAAGTTTTTGTACATGTATTTTCATTTTCATTTGTCTCAAGGTATTTTTTTATTCTCTTTTTATCTCACCTTGACTAGTTGTACAATTGCATTTTGTTTAATGTCCACATATTTGTGAATTTTCCAGGGATTTTTTGTTTTGTCTTGTTTTGTTTTTGTAGTTGATTTCTAGTTTTATGCCATTGTCATGGGAAAAGGTGGTTAGTATGATTTCAGTCTTCTTAAATTAGTTAAGACTTGTTTAGTGGCATAACATGATCTCTCCTGGAGAATGTTCCATGTTAGCTTGAGAAGAATATGTATTCTGCTGCTTTTGGATGGAATTTACTAGTAAATGTCTGTTAAGTGTCTGGTCTAATGTATAGTTTAACTCCAGTGTTCCTTTTTGATTTTCTGTTTGGGTGATCTTTCCATTGTTGAAAGTGTGTTACTAAAGTTCCCTGTTACTATTGTGTTGCAGTCTGTTTCTTCTTTTGAATCCATTAATATTGGTTTTATATACTTTATGTATTTAGGTGCCCCTATGTTGAGTGCATAAAGATTTACAAATATTATATCCTCTTGTTGGATTGACTTCTTTATCATTATATAATGACTTTGTCTCTTATTACAGTCTTTGGCTAAAAGTCTATTTTGTCTGATCTAAGTTAATTTATATGCTTTTCATTATAACATACTATATTCTTTGTTCTTTTAACAGTATCATTCGGAGAGCCAAAATATCTGATTTTAATGAAGTACAATTTTTTCCTTTATGAATCGTGCTTTTTTTTTATCTAAAAAAATATTTGCCTGAATGAAGGTAACAAAGATTTTGTCCCCTGTTTTCTTCTGGAAGTTTCATAATTTTAGCTTTTACATTTATATCTGTAATCCATATGTTCTGTGGGACTACCACAGCTGCCTGTATTAAACAGTAGAAATTTTTCTGACAGTTTTTGAGGCTAGCTGTCTGTAATCAAGTTATCAGTAGGGTTTGTTCCTTCTGAGGGCTATGAATAAGAATCTGTTTCATGCCTCTCTCCCAGCTTCTAATGGCCTCAGGCCTTCCTTAGCGTACCGATGGTGTTCTCCCTGTGTCTTCATATTGACTTCTCTCTATAAATGACTGGCTGTGTTGACAAATTTCCTCTTTTTATAAGGACACAGCCCTATTGGTTTAGGGCCCTCCTTAATGACTTCATCCTAACTGGATCATCTATCTACAAAAACCCTATTTCCAAAGGTCACATTCATAGATACTAGGGGTTAGGATTTTAACATCTTTTGGAAGAACACAATTCAACTCGTAACAATCCATTTCAAAATAATTTTTGTATGTTGTGTGAGATAAAGGTTGAGCTTCATTTCTTTGCATTGGACATCAGATTTTTTTAAGGACCATTTGTTGAAAGGACTGTTCTTCCCTCATTGAATTACTTTAAGACCTTTATTGTAAATCAGTTAACCACATATGTTTTGATCTGTTTCTGAATGTTGTTTTGCTTTATTGGTCTATATATGTGTATCCTTAAACTAATTTCACAGTATCTTGAATTCTTCAGTTTTTAAAAGATAAGAAGTCAGGTGCATTAAGTCCTCCAATGTTGTTCTTTTTCCAAGATTGTTTTGACCAGTCTGTGTCCTTTGCATTTCCATTAAAATCAACTTGACAATTTCTACAAAAAACAAAAACATCCTATTGAAATTGTGTACATGATTTGTTATCTGTTTCATGGTTTTGATGCAGTTATAATTGGGATGTTTAAAAATCTCAGTTTGATTTTTCATTTTATTGTATAGAAATATTGTGATTTTTGTACCTTGATATTGTGTCCTGAAACCTTGATAAGCTCACTTATTACTTCCAGTAATTTAAAAAAATTCTTTAGGATTCTTTATATAGACGATCTTGTCTTTTGTAAATAAAGATAGTTTTATGCTTTGCCTTCCAAAATTTTCTTTTTCTTGTTTTGTACTGGAGGCTAAGCCCTTAGCCAGTACAAAAGTACTGGCTAAGCCTCCAGTACTATATTGTAAGAGTGGATATCTGTGCAATGTTACCTGGCTTAAAAGGAAAAGCATTTGGTCTTCCACCATTAAGTTTCATGTAAACTTTTTTAGATGTTCTTCATCAAGGTGAGAAAATTCCTATCTATTCCTAGTTGCCTTAGACTTTTTATCTTGAATGACTGTAAATTTGTTAAATACTTCTTCTGCATCTATGCATTTTTATCCTTTAGTCTGTTAATATGATGAAGTATGTTGTCTTACCTTTGAGTATTAAACCAACCTTGCATTCCGGCAACAAACCCTCCTGGTCATCATATGTTATCCTTTTTATATTTTCCTTGATTTAATATACCTATATTTTCTTAATATTTTTTTTCTAAGATAATGAATGTATTGGGCTGTAATTTTTTTCTTCTATTATATCTGTGTGGTTTTGGTATCAGGGTAATGTTGGCTTCACAAAATGAGTTTGAAAGTATTTCCCTCCTGTTTTCTGAATAAACCTGTACAAAACTGATATTATTTCTTCCTGACATATTTGATAGAATTCACCAATGAAGCCATCTGTGCCTGGAATTTTTTTTATGAGAAGGTTTTTAACTCAATTTCTATTTCTTTAATGGTCATAGGGCTTTCAGATTATCTATTTCTTTATGAGTACACTTTGGTAATTTGTGTCTTTAAAGGAAAATTTTCATTTCATCTAAGTGAGCAAGTCCATTGGTGAAAGTTGTGCTTTGCGTTCATTACCCTTTAAAGTGATTTTCTCTATTATTGTCTGTTTTCTGTTTTTTAATTTTCTTTTTTCTACCTTCTTTGAGTTTAACTTTATTTTTCAGTTTCTTAAGGTAGAAGGTTGGGTCATTGATTTAAGTCTTGTCTTTTTTATATATGTCTAGTGCTATAAGTTTCTCTCTAATCATTACTTTAACTGCATGCCACAAACTTTGATATGTTGTATTTTCATTTACATTTTGATTAAATCATTTCCTAATTTCTCTTGTGATTTCATCTATGATCCATGGATTGTTTAATTTGGAAGCATTTAAAAATTTTCAGATGCTTTTCTGTTATATCAATTTCTAGTTTTATTTTAATTTTGGCTCAAGAATATACTTTAATTTCAATCTGTATAACTCAAGGGTTTATTTATTTATTTATTTTAGTAGTGTAGGATTCTGTCTTACACTACATTCTGAATGTTCCTTGAAGGTTGGGTCATGTTGGTTGATAGTATTTTATTTATCTTTATAGATTTCTTATTCTGCCTTTTATTAAGATAGGAATATTGAAATCTCTGAGTATAATTTTAAGTTTGCCTATTAATCCTTTGAATTTTAATTAATAGACCTTAAAAACATGAGGCAAAAATTATTTGCAGGCACATTAGGATTTTTACAACATTTGCTATATTGATTTCTTTTTCAGTGTAAGTTTTTTTCCTTCTCTCTGGTAATGTACCTTGTTCTGAAGTCATCTTTGTGTAGTATTGCTATAACCAATCTTAATTTTTTTTCCAAAAAATTAGTGTTTGCATTGTGGTATATTTTTATGTTTTTGCTTATAACCTCTCTGTCTTATGTGAAGTGGGGTTTTTTGTCAATTACATATCCTTGGGTCATGCTTTTTAAATTCAGTCTGACAACTTCTGTTTTTTTAAGTGCTTAGACCATTTATATTTAATAAAATTTTTAATGTAGATGTATTTAAATATATTGATTTCTGTTTGTTGCTTCTGGTCTTGGGTCATTTTCTCTTCTTTTGAATTGAGTATATTCTGTAAGTCCATTTTATCTCCATTGTTGATTTACTCTACTCCTTAAAATTTTTTTTCAGTAGTTTCTCTAGTGCTGGGATCAGTAGACTACATCTATGGGCCAAATCTGACCCACTACCTCTTTTTGTGAATAGAGTTTTATTGGGACATAGCATGCTCATTCATTAATATCTTGCCTGTGGCTGCTTTAAACTACAACAGCAGAGTTAAGTAGCTGTTAACTCTACTATAGGTATACCAAGCCTAAAAGATTAATATCTGGTCTTTTATGGAAAATTTTTGCCAACCTTGCTCTAATTTATATAATATACATCTTTATTTCATCAGAGATGTCTTCAAACAACATCATACTATTCTAAGTATGATGTAATTTACACCTTAGAATATTTCTATTTTTTATTATCACTTGTACTGTCATACATTTTATTTCTATAAACAGTTGATTCTCATTATTTGTGATAGTTATATTCTGTAAAGTGCCCTCAAACATTGAATTAGTGAATATTGAACAGTTGCTCCTAGGGGAAATATAGGGTTAGGTTCCTATGAGCATCTGGTCAAAAAATTTTTGTCAACCAGTAAATGCATAAACTTGTTTTATATGTGTTTGTGTTTAAAGTTTCCTTATTTAATATATATATATATATATATATATATAGTTGATTCATTAGCATTGATCTAACGGCCAACAGCACTGTAACTGAATGAAGTTTCTCTAACACATACTCTCCATAAGGCATATCATAGGCTACTTGCTTGTAGGAACACTTGACAGCACTTCAGCATGATGCTTGGTGGGGGTGGATTTTAAACAGAAAAATCACCATCAAAAAAGCCCCCAAATTAGAACACGTGACAGTAAATAGACCATGAAACAGGAAGAGCATCACCTTGTTTGACTTCAGCTGGGAAGTCAAATATGCACAAAAGTGACTAAAATTTTGTCTTCTGTGCATGTCTGTGAATGATTGCAAAAGCACAGAAAGATTGATTTTTTTTTATTACAAATAAATTTTAGCAAGTAGGCATGTTTACAGATCTAGAATCTGGATGATGAGGATCAGCTGTTGCTATAGATCCCACAACACGTTGTTCTTTTTGCTTTTTAACAGTAAATTATGTTTTAAAGTAAAAGTGAGAAAAATTATCTTTTTATATTTTCTCCCATATTTAACATATTCATTACTTTTCATTACTTTGTGTTAGATCCAAACTGTATGCAATATGTTCTTTTATCTAGCTTCATTTACAATTTTTGTCTTCTTGGTTTTCAGCAGTTTGCTTTATTGTGGTTTTCTTCTGTTTTTGTTGCTAGGGTTTGTTGAACTTGGTCTTGAGGTTATAGTTTCCTCAACTTGGGAGACTTTTTGTATTCATTTAAGTTTCTTTTGGTCTTTTCCTGTGTGCCATTTTTACTACCCTTAACACAAAAATTTCCTGAACACGTTCTTTTGCTTTTCTCCTCGTCTTTCTATCTACTATTTAGGCTTTCACTTGAAATATATAGTATAGTGGAAAGCTGTATTTGAGTTGTTCCTGGGTTGTGCCATGACCACATCTGAGTGAATGCGTGATTCACCTGAGTGAATTATTTTTCAGTCCCACCCTACTGTTGGAAATAGGTTGAAGGAGTGTGACTCAAGCTCCTTGTTAAAGTTTTCCATGTTTCAGTAATTTTTGATAAGGCTGTAAATTGGTTACAATCAAATGAACAATCTCTAATATATATACTTTGACAAATGCACTTCAGTGTTTATGTCTTTTTGTTTTCCTTATAAAATCTTATCCAATAACTTTTAAACACTCCATAAAATTTTTTGATTACTCTATCAGCATTTCCTAAAGACCACCTTTTTTTTAATTAGGAGCAAAATCTTCAAATTTTGTTTTGTATTGTTATGCAAAAGTGGCTAAATTTTCAGAAGTCTTTATCACAGGGCAGATGTTAGGAGGGATCAAGTTTTTTAAGTGTTTACAAACTCTATGTATGTGGTTTCAAGGTTACATGCAACTTAGTTTGTAACAGTGGTTTTCAAACCTGGCTGCACCTTAGAACAACCAGGAAGCTTAATAGACCCTTCCCTAGACCAGTTAAGTAAGGCTTTCTGGGAGTAGAGAGACGAAGAGTTCTACCTGTGGTTCTAAGGAGAGCCAGAATCCAGAACCTAAATATAATGGAAATCAGTAAGTTTAAAAGACAAGATAAGTAATAAACTGAAGATATTTCTTCCAAATATTTAAATTGTTATTTTGTTGTATGAGCTTTCCATCATATAAGATAAATTATATGTATATTTTAAATCTCATATACAAATTCAAAAATTCAGTGAAGTCTGTATCTGATTATAGATTAATATGATAGTTGAAAATTTTTGATAGAAAAACAAGTCCTAGTGATTTCATTTCTTTTACTTGGCAATTTGCAGAGGGCTAAATAGTGTGGTACAATGACCCCTTACCAGGTGCCATTATCTGTTATGGCTTCAGGCAATTGAACAAATATTTGTGGTGCACTTACTCTGTTCAGTCACCATGGTAGATACTGTAGAGTTACCAAGAGGAAAGATAAATTTTCTGCCCCAATGATTTGTGCTCTGGAAAAAAAGAAGATGAATGAATGAAAATTACTATAATATAAGGTTGATCATGGTAAGACCTAAAATAAGGGTACAAAACAGATAAATGACTCAAAGGAATAACTACCGTCTCATTCAGGAGGTATGAAAGCTTGCTTTAAACCCTACTTTTGGCTTTTATTGTCACCAACTATGGCTCTTCACCTGGGGAAATAAACCTTAGTGGCTAGTAAAGTGTCCTGTTACTACTTTAATAGCTTGTAGTGTGGATAAAGCAAGATGCCTATAACATTCTCAATAATCAGAAACCTGTGTATTTATGCACGTGTTAACCCCCTCCCCATGGGTAAATGAAAAAGCTGCATGAGTCTGCTTCCTAGTAGTGTTCTAAATTTATGTGAGCTAGAAATTCATGGTGATTTCTGTTCTGTTCCTGGTAATTCCGTTTACCATCCCCACCGTCGTTTTTCTTCTAGTACATTAAACCTAGTACATTAAAGGCAAATAAGTTGCCTTTTATGGATAGTATGAGAATAGTAAACATAACAGTTATATATGTCCATTTAATTACCATGTGCTGTGCTCTTCATTCCTGGACAACAACTTGTATTTAAACTTGCATTATATTTTTTGTAATTGTTCTTTTACTTGAGTATAACCACCATAAAATTGTAAGCTCTGTGAAGTCAGACATATCCATAGTAGGTGTTCAACAAATATTTTTCAGTTGAATAGATTTTTAAAATTTATATGAAACAGTATAGTATGGGTTATTAAAAACATTTGAAGGGGGAATGCCTGGGTGGCTCAGTCGTTAAGCATCTGCCTTCCGCTCAGGTCATGATCCCAGAGTCCTGGGATTGAGCCACACATGGGGCTCCCTACCCTGCTTCTCCCTCTCCCTGCTGCTCCCCCTGCTGTGCGCTCGCTCTCTCTCTCTCTCTCAAATAAATAAAATCTTTAAAAAAAAATTTAAAAAACCCAAAAAACATTTGGCATCAAATTTCGGTTTATCTCTACCACTTACTAGTTGCGTAACCTTGGTTTCTTATCTAAAAAATGAGGCTTAAAATAGTGCTCATCTCATGGTTGTGTCTGTATATGTATATTAAATGACATGTTTTGCTTAGCGCAGCACCTAGCATATAGCAATTTCTCAATATTAATTTATTAATAATATTATTATTAATCTACCCTTAGTGGTTTCTAAACTTAGAAAGCAAAACTTAAGTCACACATACTTTGGGAACTTTTTTCTTTCAGGAGTTTATTGAAAATTAGTGGTGATCCAGAAGTGAGTGAAAGCTACTACCAGTTAGGTTTATGTTACGCTTTTGTGCTTTACACAAATGTCATAATCCATTTTCTACTGTGTAGAAGACAACCCAGTTGTTCCTTAATCTGTATAGGTAAAATTTTCACAGTTTTCTACTAGCTCTACAAATGTTCTCTTTATTGGTGCAGAAACTTGGAGGTTAATGGTATATCAAGTCTGTGGTTTATTTGTCTGTTTTGGGGCTGTATGATGTCTATTTCATGTGCATTCTTTAGCTGCTGAAAACCTGTGATTTTTGCCTTAGAATATTATAGTATATTATATTCTTCAGGGGATGAGGTAGTTATATGATTCTTTAGATTAATGGTGATTATAGATGTGGCTTCACAATCATAATTTTGAGTTCAACTGCTTTAACTAGTTACTATTATTGAGCAGTGAGTAAACATGCTTTTCTCTATTCCTGCACCATAGATACATTCCCAAGGACTGAACTGCCAGAAGGAGCCTATAGAGCAACTACAGAGGCCTAGGGACAGTTAACTGAAACTATGTAAGATCTTTTGATATCAAAAGAAGGACATAAAAACTAACCAAGAGTACATTAATATTTCCATTAGGAAAAAGTTGATTAAAGTATTTTTTGATAACTGTCTTAAGAAATGGATGAATCCAGATAGAAGTAAAATTTAAAATTTTTATGAAATATTTAAGACTTTGTGAAATAAATGCATTATCATATTCCTGAAAAAAGAAGACTGATAGTGTATAATTTTTACTTCCCAAATTAAATTATGTGTTCCATTCAAGATTTTATTGGAATTCCTTTTACCTGAACAATATTTTTCTAAAGTTTAAAAAAGTAGCCAAAAGTATTAAGTTAAAAGTATGAAAAAATAAGAGAAAGAGGGAAGGAAAAAAAGCTACAGTAATGGAAACTATATACTACTTGAACAGTCATAGACAGATCCATAGTACATTTTAGGTATATGGCTAAGGAGGCATTAGAAATAAAAGGGAATCATTTTTTAGAAATGGAATTTAGAAAGCAAGTTAGCCAATGAGAGGAGCATTAACATAGACTTCCACTTACTACCTGACACCAGGATAAATTTCAGAGGAATTAAAGTGAAGGTTAAATATGAGAATCTTGAGAATAAAATGGAATTGAATATTTATCAGACTTACAGAGAATGGGATATCTCACTTTCATATCAGGTAAAGGAAGCCCAAGGGAAAATAATTTACAGATTTGAGTATTGAAAATTAATATATTTACATATATAAAAATAAAAACTAAGATTGGGGAAATACTACACAAGTTTTAAATATCATTAATATCTTTATTCTGTAAAGAGCTCATGAATTGGTAAGAAAAACATTGATTTCTAAATATTTAGTCAAATGATTCAAAAATACATTTCACAAAATATTAAATTAGTAAACAGGCATGTGGGGAAATGTTCAAAATAGTAGTAATAAATACAGATTAGGTATGGTGTCCCATTGGGAGAAAATGAAATTTGTATTTCTAGGATAGATGAGGGTATGATAAAACTTCATAGAAATAGAGAATAATCAATGATTTCAGGCTTATAATAAGTTAAAAATGGGATTGAGTTCTGATACAGATAATACAAAATATATACATCGTGATTTTTTTTGTTTGTTTCCAAGAAAGTTTCTAACAGATCATTTATAGTTGAGTTTTGCTTAAAACTTGGATATGACCAAAAGTGGTCACTCTTTGAATTCAGTCCAGTTTCATGACACATCCCAAGGGTAGATTGGGTGGAGTTTCTTTTGTTGTCTTTAATGTAAGCCAAAAATTTACCTTCCTTTTCTTGAAGATTTGAAGTGCTTCCAACATTTATGTTACATTGAAATTTGTTCTGTCTTACTCATCTTTGCCCTCAAATGCCTTAGTCTCAGTAGGCATTTGTTAAGGACATGTTCTACCTGCTTTCACTGCTGAAAACAATACTGCAAATAATCTATGGTGATAGTTAACCTCTGCTGGTTAAATGATTTATAGAAAGAAATAAGCAGATAAGCACGTTTTCTTTTCCATTCTGTTTCATGTGTTGGTACCTTAGTTGTGCCCAACCTGCTCCAACTACCTTATATTTTTCAGATATTTAGTTCAAAGAACTCTTTCTTCCTGGGATTGTGCAAAAGGCCAGCTTCTTAAAATACTTATTCTCAGTTAATTCACTCAGAGAACACCAGTAAACTTTTTCCTTATACCTTTTAAGAATGTAGATTAGCACTACTTAATTGGCAAATATTATAGCTCCAATATCTCATTTCAGTGTATAAGATTAAATTAAACCAGTGGTTTTCAACCAGAGTGATTTTGATCCCTGGCAACATTTAGCAGTGTTTGGAGATTTTTCCTTTGGTTGTCACTACTGGGGAGAGAGGGAGTGCTATAGGCATCTGGTGTGTGGAGGGCAGAGGTGCTTCTGTAATGCTCCACCCAAAATTCCATTCGTGAATCTTCTAGATGTGAATTGTAGCTCGAGAGCTTTCAAATAGGATTGCTCGTTTGGCTTGGATGTGTTCGTTTTAAGTATGTACTACACAGTTTCAGTTGTGAGTATGGATGTAGTTAAACAATGTAAATTTAAATTTTATTGAAGTATAGTTGACGTACAATGTATATTACTTTCAGGAATGAATGTAAATTTTTAGATGTGTACAGTAGATTCCTTTATCAATGTATTGGTTTATAAAGCAGACTTAGCAACAAACAGTATCTCTGCCTTCTAGGAGTTTCTATGCTGAAGAGAATGCTTAAACTGATGAAACTCAAAAAACTAGGGAGACTGGCTCTCAGGAGAACTGAGAAGGCAAGTTGATCTGAGCAGAGGTAAAATTGAGCTTGAGCCAAATGGAAATTAGATCTCTGCTGGGAGGAACTACCACAGAGTCAAATTACAGTCAGCAAATCAAAACCCAGGGAACAGGCCAAAAGCTTTGCCCAGTCTTAGAGTGATTGTTTGTGCTTGGATTCCCAATGTCAAAATTATATTGGTGTTTTAACCTGTACTACTATTTTTTATTATTGGTGTATGCAGGGTGGAGCTTTGGTTCTTAAAAACTTTTTTTAGAGATTATAAACCCTTTTCAGGTCACTTACTTCAGATCTTCATCTGCAAAGCTGGGATCATGATTCCTACCTTCGTTAAAAAATTATGGTGATAAAATGTTAAAGCTCTTAATGCAGTGTCTGCCACATAATTAGTGCCTCAAAATAGTAATCATAATTTTAAAATCTCTCTTATCTGGAAAGATCATCGATCCTGTAGTGTTCTTAAAATTTTAGTAAATACCACAACATGTATAGGATTCTTTCACACTGACATCACTTTACTCATGTCTTTTGATTTTAGTATTTAGCATATGACAGATTATAAAAAATTGAGATCAAGTGTTAGAGGACTAGGATTATTTGTTCTAGGAGTTTTGAGAAAATTAAATGAGATAGCCATGTCAAGTGCTTTACATGGTGTGGTGAATGTTAGTTCCTTACATTCTTGATTTCAAATTGCCAAGAAGCTTAGAAAATAGCACTATAACGCTACTCCTGTATTGTGTTAATTTGTTGAATGAACATAGTAGATGTAATTGGAGTAATAAGAAAGAAAATTGGCCAACAGCAATTCATTTTAAGCTGTAATGATTTTTATTGAAATTGAAATGAATTTAACTAAAGCAAACTCTGCTTTCAGCAGCTGGTTTACAAAACATTTGTTTTTAGTTTTGACAATTTACATGACACTAGACCTGAAGAGTCTTTGCCTGTGTATCCTAGTTTAGGAGTGATTTTGATCTACTTGTCAAGTGAATACATTGTTTCTGCAGACAAGGGATTGGGTATAATTTTCAGGTCCTGCCAAAGTAGAGCGAAAACCCCAGCTGTGTCTTTTGTTTTCTGGAAACCAGTTGTCATTCTGTGTTAGTTTTTTTTTTTTTTTTCCTCCCCTATTCTTTCTACTACAGCTGTGTTGCAGTGGCTAGGTGACATCCTGCTCTTTACCCTACATTTTTTGTCTTGGCAGAATAATGCCAGGCAACCATTACTAATCTGGAGGTTCAAACCGGAAGAAAGATTTTTTTTTTCAATTCTGCTAGATATTCAGGTAAATATGTTGGCTAGGATAGAAAGTTCCAGAAAGTTTGAATTAAAGATAAACAGAAGTAATAGCAAAACAAGTAAAAAGGAAATGAAAAAAAATTACTCTAGTTTGTGTCAAAGAGAAATGGTGTTAAATGAAGCAACTCTTCTAGTGTGTCATATCCAGAAAATCCTAGTTTAAAGATTAATGATGAAAGTTAAGAATAAATTCAGAGTCCCTACTGAATAATTTTCTCATTGACTCATCTAGACTGTAGTGCTGTCTGTCTGTATATAGAAGTAGTCATTGAAATTCTTCTTTTCAACTACATACTTTCCTGAAAAATGATGGTAAATTAAATAGCATATTTTAATTAGAAACAGGTGTTAATACCATCAAACGTTATTTCCATTAGATGGTTCTAGAAAGATAAGATGCTCTGTTTTTTATTATTGAAGCCATCTTTACCGCAAAGACATATGGAATGTGAAGTGGGCAAAGAGAGCAGTATATAAAGGATGCGCATTTGATAACTTAGAATGAAATTCTGTTCCTCTCCCATATGGACTAGGAAAAGACTTCATTTTGCACAGTCAAGAAAGGAGTCATTTGCACAGTCTGTAGAAAGCACGTCCAGAAAAGCCTCAGGGGAATTTGGAATGAGGCCAAATTAAAGGCCTATTTTGCTTCTACCCTGCTAGTTCTTTTGCTGTTTCTTTCATTTCCTCTTTTTTCTTTTAATCAAGGCTGAGGTAGGCTAGGGAAGGAAATATGGGCATGTGTAATTTTCAGAACTTTGTCAACTTCCTTTCACATTTTCCAGTCTCTCTATATTCTTGACCCCTTTATTCCCCAGAGCAGGGTTTCTCAACTTCAGCACTGTCAACATTTCGGGCTGGATAATTCTTTGTCCTCTGTGGTGTCCTATGCATTGTAGGATGTTTAGCAGCATCCCTGGCCTCTACCCGCTAGACACTGGTACCTCACATACTCCTGGGGGAAAAAATTGTCCTGATTAAGAACCCTAGTTTAGGAATAAACTAAATAGCCAGTGACAATTACTGACAGTTACTGAGCGTGTTACCACCTCTGCTGCTCTTCTAATCTTGTTCCCTATCGCAAATCACTTTCTTCCCCATGAAAGTAGAATGCTTAGAAAGCATTATTTCATTTTATTAGCTAAGATTTGCATTCTGGATGGTAAAAAGAAAGGAGTCCAGTCAAAATAGTGGTTTTATAAATGTAATCAAGAATTGATTTTCATTAGTTTGGTAGAATATTTCTTCCTCTTAAAATTATATAATTTTGAAAGGGAAAAAGTTCTCTATTATTCTTTTCTACTGGAGTCTGGTATAGGTAAACAAGCTATTATTTTGGTAAAGCTCTCTTTTCGTGTATATAATATTTTATTGGCATCAGGTCATTTTGAGAAATTCAACATATATGCTAGGTATACAGGGGTTTTGTTTGTGTTTTTTGATATGTTGTCCGGGACTTACTAAGGATTTCCTGCATAATGAGAAACATTTTGAGGAATGTTTGGATTTAGAGTTTTAAAGATCTGTTAACTCATTAAAAATGGTCAAAGAGGGCCCCTGGGTGGCGCAGTTGGTTG
The DNA here is from genome assembly GCA_028533885.1 of Nasua narica. NCBI lineage: Eukaryota > Metazoa > Chordata > Mammalia > Carnivora > Procyonidae > Nasua > Nasua narica. The sequence goes on along the minus strand of CM052811.1, from coordinate 26,218,415 downwards.
AGCGACTGCCTTCAGCTCAGGTCATGATCCCGGAGTCCCGGGATCGAGTCCCACATCGGGCTCCCAGCTCCATGGGGAGTCCGCTTCTCACTCTGACCTTCTCCCTTCTCATGCTCTCTCTCACTCTCTCTCTTTCCTAATAAATAAATAAATAAAATCTTT
>CM052811.1:26120064-26218153 GCA_028533885.1 Nasua narica | reverse complement strand
GTGACTTTGGAGATAGGACTTTTTAGAAAGTAATTAAGGTTCAGTGAAGTCATAGGGTTCTAGTCTGATAGAATTGGTAGGTTTATATAAGAAGAGGAAGAAAGAGGTCTCTATCTCCCTCCCTCCCTCCCTCTCTCTCTCCCCCCCCTCTTTACCCCATGTGCATTTTTGGAGGAGAGATCATCTGAGCACTAGGGACAAGGTTGCTGACTGCGAGTGAGGAAGAGGTTTCTTAAGAACTTGACCTGTCTAGCCTCCAGAAATCTGAGAAAATAAATTTGTGTTGTTTAAGCTGTTCTATGATATTTTGTTAATGCAGCCTAAGCTGACTAATACAGCACTAAAAAATAAGATGTGGAAAAAATAAGCACTCGATATATTATTTATGGAAATGTAAATTGGTATGGTCTCTGTCATTTGGCAGTATCTAAAAATGTCAAGGGGTGCCTGGGTGGCTTTGTCAGTTAGGTGTCTGACTCTTGATTTTGGCCCAGGTCATGATCTCAGGGTCATGAGATCAAGCCTTGAGTTGGACTCCACACTGGGCGTGGAGCCTGCTTAAGATTCTTTTTCTCTCTCTCCCCCACCTCTGCCCCCCCCATTACTCCCCTACCCCTATGCACTTGCTCTCTCTAAAAAGGAATAAATACAAAGTAAAACAATTAAAATGCCAAATGTGCATATTCTTTGCCCTAGCAAATATATTTCTAGGAAGTAATCCTATTCATAAACTCAAAAAGTGAAAAAGATGTGTGTATAAGATTGTACATTGGGTGTTTGTAATAACAAAAAACTTGAAACAGTAGCTAAGATTTATGTCGTGCTCAAAATGGATCAGGAGTTCTAAGCTTTTTATGTGTACTCATTTATTTAATTCTCATGATCACCTTATGAAGTAGGAGATAGAAAAACTGAGGTTAAGTTAGCCGCAGTTAATACAGTTAGTAAGTGAAATGGATCAGGATTTGAACTCAAAGCAGTTTGGCCTTAGTTTTATTCCTGGACTCATATCCCGTCAGTAGGGAGCTAGTAAAATAAAACTATACAATTGTGTAAAACAACAACAACAAACATTTTTGGTACAGAACATCTTCAGGATACTATGGAAAGCTGGCAACAGTGTCGACTCTGGCAGGGCTAGCTGGGAAACTCCAGCATAGATTTTGCACTATTCTCTTTTGTACTTTAAAAACTTTGAGTCAGGGACACCTGGGTGGCTCAGTTGGTTAAGCTGCTGCCTTTGGCTCAGGTCATGATCCCAGGGTCCTGGGATTGAGTCTCACATCAGGCTCCTTGCTCAGCAGGGAGTTGCTTCTCCTCTGCCTCTGCCTGCCACTCTGCCTGCTTGTGCTCTCTCTCCCTCTCTCTCTCTGACAAATAAATAAATAAAATCTTTAAAAAAAAAAAAAACAAACTTTGAGCCATGTGAATAAATTGCTATTCAAAAATAAATTTTATTTTTAAACAGTATATATTATATCCCAAAGTATTAATAAATATCTGCAAGTATATATGTATATATAAGTGATTGGATGAATACATAAATAAATGGGTGAAAATAGATAAATCTCACATGCAGAAGAATCCAAATAACTTATATAGATACTCTGCCTTCAAGGAGAAGGAACATAACTCAACATTCCTTAAGAGTGGGCTGCATAGCAGTGCCTGGGTGGCTCAATTTGTTGAGCATACAACTCTTGGTTTTGGCTGGGGTCATGATCATGGGGTTGTGGGTCAGGCTTTGTGCTCAGCATGGAGCATGCTTGAGAGTCTCTCTCTCTCCCCCTGCCCTGCTCTTTCCTCCCCAGGCACCACTCATGTGCACACATATGTTCTCTCTCTCTCAAATAAATAAATAAAATCTTAAAAAAAAAAAAGAGTGGGCTGCACATGGTGACCAATTTCCAAAGGGTACGGTATTAGGGGTTCAGAGGGAGTAACTTTGCAGTGAAGAAACCTGACAAATACTACCTTAGCCAGATAGTCAAGGTCTACATCAATAGCAGTAATCATGTTGGTGGTAGGTACACTTGATATGATGTGATGAGAATGACACTTCACCTCTGTGGTCTTCCCCAAAACCTGTAACTCCAATCTAATCATGAGAAAAACATCAGATATATTTTAATGGTGGTGGCATTACACAATACCTGATGTTTAGTCAAAGTCCTCAGAACCCAGCAAAGTCTTTTTTTTTTTTTTAAAGATTTTTATTTATTTATCTGAGAGAGAGAGATAGCGAGTGAATGAGAGAGAGAGAGAGAGAACACAGAGGGAGAATGAGAAAGAGAAGCAGACTCCCCGCTGAGGAGAGAGCCCGATATGGGACTTGATCCCGGGACCCCAGGATCATGACCTGAGCTGAAGGCAGACACTTAACTGACTGAGCCACTCAGGCGCCCCAAACCCAGCAAAGTCTTAAGAAAACACTGTCACAGCCAAGAGAGGCCTAAGGAGACATGACAGCTAAAGGTAATGTGGTATCCTGTATGGGATCCTGGGATGGAAAAAGGAAAAATTGAGTAAAAGCGAAGGAAATCTGAATGAAGTATGGACTTTAGTTAATGTATCAGTACTAGTTCATTAGTTGTAATGTACCATATTAATGTAAGACATTCATAATAGTGGAAACGTTCAAAATAGGGTATATGGGATCTCTGTGTACTATTGTCTCAATTTTTCTGTAACTCAAATTCTTAAAAATAAAGTTTTTTTTCAAGTCTTTTTTTAAGAGTATATATAATAAGTATATTGACTGATATAAAAGTGTATTTGAAAAAAAAAAAGTGTATTTGATATTCAGGTGTCCATGTCTTATTCCACAGAGCTTAACCATAAACCTGGGAAGAGAGCCTTAGCATCTTTTAAGATCCACAGATGATTCTAGAGTATGGCCAGAGTTGAGACATGGCTTAACAATTTATTCCTGCTTGAAAATCTTATTTCTGAATTTTTTTTAAGATTTTATTTTATTCATTTGAGAGAGCGAGCACAAGTGGTGGGGAAGGGACAGAGGAAGAGGGAGAAGCAGACTCCCCACTGAGCAGGGAGCTTGACACAGGATTTGATCCCAGAACCCTGAGATCATGACCTGAGTTGAAGGTAGATGCTTAACCGACTGAGCCACCCAAGCGCCTCTCTGAATTTTTATAAGTTATGAAGTGTCAATAGCTATATGTTCAAATCATATTAACAGGGTTTTGGTTTTTTGTTTTTTTGTGTGGGGTTTTCTCAGTATAATTGTTTAAATCTTTCCAAGTGTGTGCTCATGATTTATTTCCTTGTTTCTTTTTAGATGTTTATTTAATATACCCATCTGTCAAGAATTCATAGTGTTTTTAAAACTTGGGTACATTTTTTCTGTTTTGTTCAGTGGCAACATTTAATATTCTCTTGCTTTTTTTTTTTTTTTCTCTTGCTTTTTTTTCGGGCGCTACTTTCTGTTACTTCATTTTGTGCTGACTCCTCAGATGATTCCTAAATATCCTACCAAGTCACACTTAAACAAATCATAATTCTGAGTAGCAGAAATTTATTTTTTACAAGCTATTTAGTACATTCTCCCCCTCTTGGAACTCTAATTTCTCAACCATATAGATGAATATAGTTTATGTAAACATTTGGTAGACTGGAAAATTACTTCATTTTTTATCATCACTGAAGGCTTTCCAGCCTGGTTCACAAATGCTTATTTTAAGTAAATATTTTTAATACACTCTCTGTCATTTTTATTTGCTCTTCAGTTTCTTAATAATGACAATATGAATTCACTAGGTCATGGGTTTATCAAGAATATTATTTTATATGTATTTTTTTCTAGGCCACACATTTTTTGATGTTTTTCTTCTTTCATTAATGTGTTTATTTAGCTCTTTAGTTATTGGGACTTCTGGTTTGGTCAAAACAATACTAATGATCCATGTAATTTACCCAAGATAGATTTGAGAGAGAAGTGTTCCTTCTTGTTTTGCCTTCCATCTTCTTACTGAATAATCCAGACCCTGCTACCTCTTTCCTGACCAATAGCTTCAGCCTTCTTTAGGAGCTTGCTCTAGTCTCTTCCTGTTTCAGTCCCTACTACATGTCACCATTATCTTTTTAAGATACAGATTTTATCACATCACTGCCTTGCTCTGGGATTCTTTGTCTTTCCCCCCTTAGATATAAGATAATAAGAACCACTAGTATTTACTGATCATGGTACTACTTTATGACATCAAATAAATACATTTTGACTAGAACCCTATAAAGCCAGTATTTCTGTTACTCCAAATTTATAGACAAGAAACAGCATAGGGAGGTTAAGGAGCTTATCTAAGGTGCTATAATTAGTAAGTAGCAATGGCTGAACCCCATTCTGATGACTCCCAAGTTTCTTAAGTATAGTCTCCATGGGGCTCTTGTGTGCATTTTTGCCCTCTTTCTACCCAGCCCTTGCCTCATTCTTCAGTCATAAGGGTCCACTTAACGCTCTTTCATTTATGTGTTTTCTCGACTAAGACCTTTCAACTTTCACTTTCACTTTCTGCATATGGAAACCTTGCTTCTCTTATCACTGTTATAGTGACATTCCACATTCCCGGTTAAAATTTTTTTCCCCTCTTCTAGAATTTTACTTATTTTTCATTTTTGGCATTTCCCTTACTATGTTCTACATTTGTTTTATTTCCATCTTCCTACTAGATTGTAAACTCCTAGGAGGGGAGGTCTGCGTTACCTTTACAAACCATGGGAACAATGCCTTGCACTTAGAAGACATAAAAAAATGTGGAACTTTTAAATAAATAAAATCTTTAAAAAAAATTTTTAAAAAGGGCCCCTGGGTGGCGCAGTTGGTTCAGCGACTGCCTTCGGCTCAGGTCATGATCCCGGGACGATCGAGTCCCACATCGGGCTCCCATCTCCATGGGGAGTCCGCTTCTCACTCTGACCTTCTCTCTCTCACTCTCTCTCTTTCCTAATAAATAAATAAATAAAATCTTTAAAAAAAAAATTTAAAAAAAAATGTGGAACTTTTAAAATGAGTTTTATTCATACAAAATTTTGTGGGTTGTTTTTTTTTTTTTAGATTTTATTTATTTGAGAGAGAGTGTAAACAGAAGCAGGGGGAGAGGCAGAGGCAGAGGGTTGATCCCAGGACTCTGGGATCATGACCTCAGCAGACACTAAACCAACTGTGCCACCCATGCGTCCCTTGTTAGTCATTTTTATATAAGGATGGAATGTGGAAATTTTTAATTTTTTTTTAAGATTTTATTCATGAAAGAGAGAACAAGCAGAGAGAGTGGCAAGCAGAGGGAGAGGGAAAAGTAGGTGCCTGCCCAGCAGGGAGCCCAATACTGGGATACTGGGCTTTATCCCAGGACCCTGGGATCTTGACCTGGACTGAAGGCAACCACTTGACAGACTGAGCCACCCAGTCGCCCTGGAATCTTTTTTTTATTAATACCTAAGCTCTTAATATGTAAGAACTGTTGCAACTAATTTATGGAGATGTTTTACTCCTATTAGATGTTTTCTAATTTGATAATAATAAAATTTTATAAAATTTTAACTTCAAGCTTTAAAATGTAATAAAAATATATTTTTTTGATTCTATATTTTTACTCTCTATCTTTTCAATTGAAAATTGTTATACTGTTAGATATATGTTTAACACATATTATAAAGTTTTGTTAGTATTATTGGTAACTCAATTGAAAGTAGAATATTATAAAAATTCTAAATATTTCTGTACTTTTTCATTATTTACTCAGGTTTAAAAAAATTTAGATCGACTCAAATTTCTAATTATATCATTGTTTCCAATTTTTTATTTTAATAATTTTCCAATAAAATTTAGGCCTTTGTAGATATATATAGATAGATAGGTATATATGAATTTTTAGTGGGAAAATTAAGTTCAGAAGATAAGAAGACATTTCCACCTAAAACACGTGGTATAAGATCCTAGACTCATGTTGGAAGTGAGCCACAAATTTAGGTTTGCTTTTTCCAGTGAGTGAGGTAAACAGAAAACATGATTAGTTGGATGATCAGATTGTTCATATTACAGAACCAACCAGAGAAATTTCTTTTATGAGTCCTCACAGAGAAGGGCTACCATATGAAGTAAGTGATCCATATCCTCAGCAACATCCCTGCAATAAATGTAGTTATGGTTTTGTGTGACATACATATCAAGCCATTCAGTGTAGGCTGGTGACATACTGTATAGAACATTAAAGGATATTCTCTAAGGAGCCAAATAAGTCAATGAGGGTATCTAATTCTGAGATAAACTGAAGAAAATTGAAATACCTAGAGCAGCATTTCCCAGGGCACTGGTATTTTAGATGATCTTGGTTTTGATTTAGAAATTAAAGTTATTTTGTATGGCAAGTACTTAAAATTTTCCCTTAAATAACTTTATTAACTACAAAAACTGATAGAGCTCATACCTTCATATTTTAGTCCTTGGTATGCCAGTCCCCAAAATGTCAGCTCTGCAGTCACAAAGTGTAGAAGTCTTGAAATAACATACAGAGGGCAAGTGAACATATCTGTAAGTCTCCTGCTCTGGTCAAAGATTTTTTTAAAAGAAAGTTACCAGGGTACCTGAGTGGTTCGGTCAGGTAAGCATCCGACTCTTGATTTCGGCTCAGGTCATGATCTCATGACTGGGATCACACGCTGTGTCGGGCTCCATGCTCAGTGCTGAATCTCCTCGATTCTCTCCCCTCTCCGTCTGCCCCTCCCGCTTATGAGCTCGCTCTCCCTTCCTCCCTCTTTCTCTCTCAACTAAACAAACAGTAAAAAGAAACTTACCATAAAGAATCATGTATTTGTAATTATAATGAGTAAAGGAAGTATTAGATGCTAGAGGCCATAGGTGCATTTGTCATAAATGTTGGAATTGATACTCTTGTGACGGTAGTTTGGGAATTATTAATCATCTACTAGGACCATTCAGTAGAGTTGACAGTGATGATGAAAGTGTTCTATATCTGCATAGTCCAAAATGTTAGACAAGCCAGTAGCTAGGGTGGTGATTAAGCACATGAAATGTGGCTAGAGTGAGTAGCTGAACTTTTAATTTTATTTAATTTTAATTAATTTTAATTTAACCGCATATGGCCAGTAGCTATAGAGGAAGCTCAGTTCTAGACGACAGGAAAGATTGCTTGCTTATCTCAGGCAATGTAAGAGAGTAGCAGTTAATTTCAAGATTATATTCTCCATCAATAACTGAAAAAGGAAATCCTATATTTCTAAGAGACATGTGCTTTAAGATAATAATTATGTTTATGTTTACTGTTCTGTTTTTGAACTTGAACCAAGGATGCTTGAGTCCTTGTTTGACCTTTTAGATATTAATAAAATCATTCCCAGACAGTGTTAGGCTAAAAACCACATGTAAAGTCTTTCATAAGATTGACACATTTACTCATAAAAATGGGAACCTATGGGTGTACTGATAAAGGACTATTCTGTAGTTTCCAGAGTGTGGATTCTTTGGCATGTATGACAAAATTCTTCTCTTTCGCCATGACATGAACTCAGAAAATATTTTGCAGCTGATTACCTCAGCAGATGAAATACATGAAGGAGACCTAGTAGAAGTTGTTCTTTCAGGTAAGTTAATAACTCCTTTTATTTTTTTGAATGAGTCTTATTTTTTCTACTAAATGTTATGTTCAGTTATACTTAGTTGATGTGCTACAGTTGCTTAACTTCTTTCATCTATAATATGACCATGTGAGTTTTACTTTCAGGAAGGTTATGTCACAGATGAGAAAGTAGGAAAATAAGCCCTGAATTGTTTATCTGAATGTTACTAAGCTAAGGGAATTAGCATTGGAACTGGAAGAGGAATATACTTTTTGAGTCAAAGAAATAAAATAATTATACTGAAATTCAATTTCATTTTCCCCATTTCTGTGAAGATGATAGAAGAAGAGAGTTGGGGCTCAAAAAAGAAAGGAGAAAAAGAGAAATAATGAAGATGTGGAAGAGGAAACCCCAATACTGATTGTTCCCATGATTTCCATATTGCTCCTCCCCTGTGTGTTCTCAGTGGGCATTTTCTTACCTCTCTCCTTTCCCCCTCACCCACTCTTGGCCATTTGTTGTTCCTTAGCTCCTTCTATTTCTGATCCCATCCAACAGCAGATGGGCAAGATTGTTAGCGAGGAATGTAAAGGAACAAAGAATGCACCTAGTAGTCCTGCAGAACTTCTTGTATGACAGGAAAGGAGGGAGGGAGAGAAGGAGAGAGAAGAGAGAGTGAGAGAAAGGGAAGGAGAAAAAGGAAAGCCAGCCAAGAGTCCAAACTCCTGCCATCATTTTTTCCATTTCTCAAACTCATCTGCAGCCTATTTTTGAGATCCAAGACCTTTCCTTATTAGTCCTTGATCCTTTCCATTCATCTGGCCCCTACATTAATCATGCATCTGCATCACCACCCCGTCATGTGTACATTTCCCAATGCTTGCCTTCGTCTCCACTCCAGAAGGGCTTCACTCCTTGTCCTCCCTGGAGGTTGTGCTCACATCCATTCCTTCTTTGCTCAGAACCCTTCATCAGGCCGCAGGGATATCCCCTAACGACTTACTGATTGAGGTGATAGAATAGCCACTAGTGGATGTGTCTACTAGTGTTCGAGTTGCTCAGAGAGGAGGGGAATCTCTTTTTCTTAACTGCTAGGACTATTGAGAAGACAGAAAGCTTGTGAGATCTGGGATCGCATAAGGGTGAGATCTGAGATCTCATAAGTGTGAGAAGTTTTACGTTTTTTATTTTTTGCTCCCTTTTTTTTATTTTAATATTCTGTTTCCCAGTGTGTTATAAGTTAAACAGTTTTCATCGTAAAAATAGACCTACCAACTATTTGTGATCTTGTCACTATGTTAAATAATTTTTGGACGTTGAAATACCTACTTAAAGACCTAGTTTTGGAGCTCAGATTATTTGGAGTTGATGAACTTCCTAAAATAGTTTGAAAACCACAATATTAAATGGTGAAGATAATTTATTTTTTATAATAAATGAAGTTTTCAGAAAGAAAAGTTTCTGTGTACTTTGACAAATCAATATGATCAGTGTTCTTAATCTCATTGCAATTACAGATAGAGGGTTTATTTTGCTATTTTTCTTTTCAAAAAGCTTTGGCCACAGTAGAAGACTTCCAGATTCGTCCACATACTCTCTACGTACATTCTTATAAAGCTCCCACTTTTTGTGATTATTGTGGTGAGATGCTGTGGGGCTTGGTACGTCAAGGACTGAAGTGTGAAGGTATGTGTTCTAAGTTTTTGTACCATTTGAAATGAGATTTTGTATCTGCATTTTCTAATCATTAATGAAAGAATAAGATTGGGGCACCTGGGTGGTTCAGTTGGTTAAGCGTCTGTCTTCCACTCAGATCATGAACTCAGGATTCTGGGATTGAGCCCCACATCGGGCTCCCTGTTTGACAGGGAGTCTGCTTCTCCCTCTTTCTTTGTCCCTCCCCCAGTTCGTGCATGTGCACACGTGCACGCGCTTTCTCTCTCTCTCTCTCTCTCTCATATAAATAAAATCTAAAAAAAATAATAATAAGATCCTTGATTGGTGACTAGGTGGTAACTAGGGTTTAGAATTGGACAGATCTGTTTTTCTGAATTAAAATTGCCACAGAAGTCAGGTGCACATTTCTGAGTCCTCTAAGTACTTACGGTGGGGAATCATTAAAGTTTTTCTGTAAAGGGCCAGAGACTAAATATTTTAAGTTTCTTTTTGCCACAACTACTTAACTCTGCTTGTGTGCCCTGAAAGCTATAAACAAGATGTAAAGAAATGAAGAGCATGCTTTCAATAAAATGAATTATGAACACTGAAATTTGGATTTCATGTAACTTACATGTCATGGGAAGGGTTTAGTATACAGTCCACAGTTTGCTGGTGTTTAAGTTAGTTGTTCTCAAACTTTGCCATGTATCAGAATCACCTCAGGGACTTGTTAAAACATACATTGCTGGGACCCATCCCCAGAATTTCTGATTCAGTCAGTCTAGGGTGGAGCCCAATAATTTATATTGAATTTTTTTGGCTTCTACTTAGCTTGTCGTCTGTGTTCTTAATTAGGATAACTATTGCTGCCAAAGAAAAGAAATTGAATAAAAGAAGCATGTATTTTTTATGTAATATACTTTATATATTATTATATATAAATAAATATATATACTATATATTAACGTTTTTTAAATTTTTTTTAAGATTTTATTTATTGATTTGTCAGAGTGCACGCACAAGCAGGGGAAGCAGCAGGCAGAGAAGAAGCAGATTCCCCACTGAGCAAGGAACCTGAGGGGGGCTCAATCCCAAGACCCTGAGGTCACGACTTGAGCTGAATGCAGATGCTTAACAACTGAGCCACCCAGGCATCCCTAAAGTTTCTTTAATCTATTTTTTTACCTTTTAAAATATATTTAGGCTGTGGATTAAATTATCATAAACGATGTGCCTTCAAGATTCCAAATAATTGTAGTGGAGTAAGAAAGAGACGTCTATCAAATGTATCTCTGCCAGGACCTGGCCTCTCAGTTCCAAGACTTCTGCAGACTGATTATGTACCCCTTCCCACAGAAGAGGTATGTATTTGAAGGCAATAAAAGAGCATTTTATTACTTATTCCTTATGTTTCTAAAGGATATATGACATCATTCTAGAACATAGATTACATACTAAAGATACATTCCTACACTTGGAAAACTTAACATGTATTACTGGAGACAGAGTTTACTAGTAGTAATGAATTGTCTTTTATCTACTTTGGGGTCACATTATCACTTGGACCACTGCATTAGCCTCTTAACCAGTGTCTAGCTTCTGGTTTCCATACTTTACTTCCTCTTACATACTAGAGCCAGGTCATTTTATTTCACTACAGCTTAATACACAACTCTGATTATATCACTCCCCACTAGGAATCTTTTATATATTCTGTGTTTCCAACAATCTGTTCTTTTTTTTCCCCCCAACAAACTGTTCTATTCAACATTCCCTGAACACACCATCGTTCCCTCTACCTTTGCTTTTATTGGTCTCCCTCCTACATGCTTTTTCCAGATCTAGCTCGACAGCCACCTTTCCTGGATTTTCCCCTTACCTAGAAGTTATTTTATTTGCTGAATGCCAAACCACTTTTCAAACCTTGCTAATGGTGTGTATAGCATTCTAACTTAATATCATAGTGTCCTCAAGGAATTTATGATCTGTTTAGAGAAGACAGTGCTCATGTCTTTGCGTGCCCTACCATGCCCAGCACGATACCTTGTAATTAGTAGGTATTCAGTGATGAATGAATGAACATATTGATCCTCACAATATTCCAGTGAGATATCTTAGTAGATGTGTACATAATGAGACAGTTGAGACTCATAATGGTCAAGTAGTAATTTGACTCAAGTCACAGAGCAAATTGGTAAGCAACATTAGAATTAAATCCAGATCTGATTATTTTTAGGCTAGTGATTTTTTTTCCTAATATATCATACCTCTGAAGAGTAAAATAGTAAATCAGGGAAGAAATAAATAACTTGCTTGTTCATTTGCTAGTACTTAAAATGACCTCCATCTATAGATTGCAATCTTATCATTTAGTTATTTCTGTAACCTCCTTGGTCTTCCGTAAATTAATGGCAAAATCAAGCCTTTGAGCTATTGTCCTGATATCCTAATCACAAAATTTTGCTATACTGAGGCATCAGAATAAAAGCTTCTGAAGTTCTTTTACAAAAATCCCATGTTTCCATGTTGTTTAGCCCCAATGTGAGGTGTTTAACTTAGAAAAAAAGAGTGTTATGGTATAAGGAACTGATTGCAAAGAATTATTATAAACATATGCAAGAGTTTGGGAAAAGACTGGTAATTGAAAAGTTAGTGCATTTTATGGATGAACTGCACAGGAAACTTAGGAATGAGGTCTATAGGATAGAGATATGTTTTTTTAAGAGTCCCATAAATGATGCTGAGATGTCAGCTACCCCAGATGAATAATACTAGATTAGGAAATATCAGGACAGAGCAGATGAATAATGTATTAAGTTTTAATTCATTAATTTATATTTTATCCTGAAGATGAAAATTCCTTAGAAAAGTAGAAGAAGAAAGTGGAAGAAAATAGAGTGATATCTTTGTATTGGTTAGGTTGTGCAGAGTATTTCAAAACAAGTAGAAATCGTGTCTCAAAAAGGTTGCTTTTATCACTCCAAGCATTCAATCTTAAAAAGGAAAAAGGTACGGTAAAAGAGGAGCTTACGGAGGAAAATTAGAGGGAAGGGAGAATGGAAAAAGAGGACACTCTAAAGGAATAGAGGAGACAGCAATGAGGAAATGAGTGCAACCTTGAATCTGAACCAAAGTTAGAGAAGAACTAACTCCAAATAGCCACATGGTGAGAGCCTCCTAAATTCTGTATGGCAGGCTTCATGCTGGACGCTTTACTTGTATTTTCTCATGTCATCTTTACCACAGTCCTAGAAGGTGGGCAGCTCTCCTGTCCTCATTTTATAGATAAGGAATGAGGAAGGAAAATTTCTGAGTGGTCAAGATACCTTCCCTGACCTCTGATACAAGCTTGGAAAAGGCCGGTTGGGAATAAAAATTTCTGAATCTGACTCTGTGGTTGTCACCGTTGACATGTAAGAAGGCAGTTTCTATTGGAGCGTCTGAAGTCAGTCTAAAGGGAAGCAAGTAGAGGGAGGAGCATGAGAAGATAGGCTTTTCACTGAATTTGGTTACAGCAGGACTACTAAGGTTGGAGAGACAAGAAGTGAGCTCTTCGGAGCTGAGAGAAAGAGGAATGTTCCTAGCAGTACATTTGGGCAAATGCCCAAGGGGCCAAGACAGGACAGAATCAAGGTAGAAAGAAACTGTTGGGACTAAGTGTATGCATAAAAGTGGAGGTATTTTTTTTCACTGAATAATATTCTTAAGTGAAATATATATAATTAGGGAATTGCCCCTTAAAATGCTTTTATTGCCTTTATTATTGCATCTAATTGAGAGTTGGCAACAATTGTTAAAAAGTTTTTGTGAGCAAATGTTCATTTAAGCAAATATTAGTTGAAACTCACACTGTGGAAATAATTGGATTACTTTTAGAGAATTTTGGCTACACATTAATAAGAAGTAAGAATTTAATGGTTTGTTAAGAGGGGCCATTAGACCAAGGCAAGAGAAGAACTTTCATTCAACTCTAGTTACTCTAATCTCAGTGGTCCCATTTTCGCCAAATGCTCCAGGTAATTTTACCAGTGTCCTCCTTCCTCCAAGTTCTGGTTCAGTCTTTCATCCTCTTCCTGCCTTCCTCATTCCACAGAGTGGTAAACCACAGTCATTAGTGAGATTGTAGCATATGCCCAGGTGCCTGGTAGAAGGGTGAGCCAGGCCAGAGCAGGAGACCTTGGGGAGCTGAAGCAAGCAAGCAAGTTTGGCTTGGGTTTTAACCTTCTTTTTATACTTGTCTTAAATTAAACTGCTTCGTAATTTGTTTTAGAACATTTGTGGCAACACATTAGTGAAAAACCATCCACCAGAGACTGTATTTATGTTCTTTTTATAATGTTCTCCTCCATTTGTATGTCCTTTTTTTTCTTTTCTGCCTTCCTGCTTCCTTCCAAAAAGCCTTTCTTCTCCCCCCCGCCCCCTTCACTTCTTTCATACACTTCTGTCTCTTAGTTCCTTCTGGCTTCTTTTGCTTGTGTTGGTTGAACATATCATTGTAGAATGATTCAACTTCTTTGGGCTACAGACATTACTAGCTATGGAAGCATATGAAAGATTTCAGGACCTCAGTTCTGGCAGTGAAGATGCAAGCCGCCACAGCAAAATCTCTAATGCAGATATCCATGTGGCCGTTAGGTATTTTGTGCTTGAGAACATGGGCTGTACTTCATTCATTTTTGCTTCTGTGATACAAAGTGTAGGGTCTGGCCTATAATATAATCATCAGTGAAGGTTGAATGAATGGGATGGGCCGTATTGAACTGGCCTGTAATTTAACCTGATTATTTCTTTTGTATATATAGAAAAGACCATAGCTACAAATATCTGGTTACCCCTCAAGTTACACAAAAATTTTTAATCAACACCTTTAATTTTCCTTTTTGCTTATCTAGGGGAAAATGCCCAAATAACTAGAAAATACTTAAATATCAAGGAACCCCCTAAAGCATAGGTACTGGGGATAATGTTGTTTTAGTTCATTTTTATCTGCCATTTTTTTCATCATCATTAATTAGACTTAAGTATTTAACAAACATATTTTAGAATTTATAAAAATAAGTTTGAAAGACCAAGACTTGTTTCAAAATATTTTCAGACATCCTGTTCAGTAATTCAACATGAGTAATAATAACACTTTCGGAATTTAATTTTCCTTTGATTAATTTCTCGGTAATGTTTTTCAAGGGATTTAAATATGTCATAAGTTCATTCTAAGGCTTTTGTTTTTTATTTGTAAAATGCTATATGTGCCTGACAAATAATAGTTTACAGTGAATATACATATGTGAAGATGAAAATCTTTTTTTTTTTAGCATAAATAATAACAAAAAAATCTGCGGTGTTCCCATTAAAGTGTTGGTAAGTTAAGCTTCCAGAGGAAACTGCTGATATGTACATTTTTAGATTCTTGGCTTTAATGTTCAAAATAAATGACTCTTAATGACTCTTAAGTCCTGCTCTTAACATTTTGTTTTTAATATTGACTTATACTTATGCAAATTACTTATGTTTTAGTCACATGTTCAGCAAGAACCAAGTAAGAGAATTCCTTCTTGGAGTGGTCGCCCAATCTGGATGGAAAAGATGGTAATGTGCAGAGTAAAAGTTCCACACACATTTGCTGTTCACTCTTACACCCGTCCCACAATATGTCAGTACTGCAAGCGGTTACTGAAAGGCCTCTTTCGTCAAGGAATGCAGTGTAAAGGTAGGATTGGTTGTTTTTCTTAAGTACAATTCATATATTTTCATTAGCAAATTTGGTTCAAAATATTTATTTCAGAAGCGTTAGGCAAAGAAATTGGTTTCCTAGTTGTTAACTTAAAAAAGACAATACATGAATGCCCACACGTACATATTTATTTATTAACAACTGCTCTCTGCAGAATATGTACTATGTACCAGGGATTATACTGCAGAAAAGTTAGAATGTAAACAGAAAAACTAGAATTTGGATCTATACGGTATGATTGCTTAACACGAACCAATATGGGATAGTTAGTAAGCAGATAAGCAGATATTTGAGCTTAAGTCTTTCTGATTTCAGAGCCAGATGCTACCCAAAATACAAAATAACGCTTTCCTCTTTCCTTTAAATACTCATACACACAAACAAACATATTACAAGAGTTTTACTGTTTTTGTTTTAATTATGTAGCTAGGAGAGCTGTACCAAAACTGTTATTCCAAATTGTTATCACACTGAGGTAGGAAGAATATAGTAGAAGCCACTGGAATTGTGATAGGGATTATCCATATTTGGAACAAAACCCAGAACACTATCAAAGTACTCTAGAAACATCTCTTTTTTTTTTTTTTTTAAAGATTTTATTTATTTATTTATTAGGAAAGAGAGAGAGAGTGAGAGAGAGCATGAGAAGGGAGAAGGTCAGAGTGAGAAGTGGACTCCCCATGGAGCTGGGAGCCCGATGTGGGACTCGATCCCGGGACTCTGGGATCATGACCTGAGCCGAAGGCAGTCGCTCAACCAACTGTGCCACCCAGGGGCCCCTAGAAACATCTCTTAATGAACCAGGTTTTCAATAGAATAGTGGAATATTTTTTCCTATAGTTATTTAATGTTTTTATGCTTTTTAAAGATGATTTTATCTTTTTGTCTCATATCTTCTTCACAACAGTGCTGTACAATATAGTGAAAACCAAAGTAGAGTTTAAAATGTCTTATTAATTATTGAGCCAGTATGCAAAATAAATAGCCTATCATCGTATGTACTTATTTTTTATGTGATTATTTTAACAGTTCCTGGTATCATACTTTTTATATAATAGATGTAGTTGTGGAATTGAATTTATGTAGTTTCATCTAAATAAAACATTAGAGTTGAGGTCTTTGCAGCAATAAACCTATTTATAACAGAATGGAGTAATTGTACATAAATTTAACTCAAGTATATAAGAAAACTTCTCTTGGCAACATATGGCAACATAGGAGAACATCAAATAGAGAATATGTTGTGCCTTTGTTGCCAGGTATTTAATAACTATCAGGCAGGCATAATTAAATGTTGAAATTTTATTTCAACAGCTTACTTTTGAATATGAGTTAATATATAAATTAATACTTTAAAATATCAACACCAAAGTGTATGGCAAGGAGCCACTAAGGAATGTTTTGGGAAAGAACATTAATAACAGATGTGCACATTCTAGCCAACCAGATAATCTTAGTAAAAGTTGTAAATAGTGCTGCTCTGTTGAACAGAACAGAAACATTCTAAAACCATATGCAGAGCAGTACAGTATTTTATAGAGAACCTAAAATAAATATGTAGATTAATGAATTTTGAAATAAAACCAGTTAACTCTGCCACTGGATCATTGATTTAATTTCTTAAAACTCTAAAAGAATAATGTTTTGTGTTTATATTGGTTCAGAAATACATATATTTTTATATAGCTAAGTTATTTTAATTATCAGTCCAAAACAATCACTTATTTCAGAGATTTCTATATTTTTTGCTTTAAATTTAAGATACTTAAAAAGTAGAAGCGCTTCAGTGGCTCAGTTGGCTAAGTGTCTGCCTTTGGCTCAGGTCATGATCTCAGGGCCCTGGAATCTAGCCCTGCATCAAGAGCCCTGCTCAGCGGGGAGTCTCCCTCTCTGCCTGTCTTGTGCATTGTCTCTCAAATAAATAAATAAAGTCATTTTCATTCACCTTGTCAAGCTAAGAAAGAAAATTTAGTTACTCTTTATCATTTGAGAAAACATACAGTTCCAAGAACAATATTCATTCATTCATTCACCTGTGTATTTTCTACTTTGTTATATTAAAACTTTAAGGCAGCTTGAAAGCATATATATAATACAAGAAAACATAAGTTACTAAAGACACAAGTAGGCAGGAGGGCACTGGGTGTTATATGCAACTGATGAATCACTAAATTCTATCCCTGAAACTAGTAATACACTTACATGTTAACTAACTTAAATTTGAATAAAATCTAAAAAAAAAACCCCAAAAAACCAAAAGCATGAGTAGGAGTACAGAGAAATAAACACGGCTGCCATCTGAAGGTACTCACTTGCTCAAGCAGGCCCCAAATTTGGCTCTACGTTTTCAAAGGGAAATTGGAAATTTTGTTTTTGTCACAGTTTGTAAAACCTCATGAGATAAAAACCACATCAGTTATTTAAGATATATGGAATATAGTAATTTCATATATCAATTTTCCTAGGGCTTTTCATTTAAAAAGACAGTGTTATTTAATACAAGTTTTGTCACTCACCAAATTAGTAAACATGGGACTTTTTCTTATAATGACCTTTACCTTATGCCATGGGTATGATACCCAGAATTTTCTTGAATCACAAGGATTACAAGATTATTCTGAGTCAGGACTTGAAATTATTTTTATCTGGAATTTGCTAGTAGGTGTATTTCTAAGGTGGAAGGTGGTAGTAGATAATAGTTACAGCATGGGTCTCAATTTTGGTGTCACCTTAAAAATACTTAGTAAAACACATTTCTCAGCCCCACTCCCAGAGCTGCTGATATAATAGATTTGGGGTGGGGCACAATAATTTGCATTTCTAATGAGTTCTTAATAATGCTGATGCTGCTGGTCTGGGAACCACAGTTTGAGAACTACTGAGTTACAGGGTAGTATTAAACAACTTATTCCTGACACTCATCTGCGGTGCTATCAACTCTGATATTCCTGCAGGCTAAAGAGAACCATTCATAAAAGTGGGAGATCTTGTGCATGAGCAGCATAGACCTTCCATATAAGGCTGTATGGGAAAGCCCTTATTAATTCCTAACAAAAGCTTGTAGAATCTCAGTCTCTCTTCTGCATATGCACCAGGCCTTACTAATTAGGAACTCAAAGTAAGTGCTTGACATATATTGGAAAAGTAGTCAGCCTGAGAAACTCTTAGGGGGAACATAGAAAGATGAATGTGAGGTAAGGGAAGGAAACATAGTACTACCAGCAACATTTTGGCAATGAGTCATACGAATAGTATTAGCTTCATTAAAGAGAGAAAGTGAGCCACGGTAGAAGTGGGGAAGATGGTGGCAGAGTGGGAGGAACCTAGACTCAACTCATCCCATGAATATGTAACTAGATAACTATCAAAGCATCCTAAATACTCCCGAAATCTACCTGAGGAATGGTAGAACAAACTCCACAACTAAATGTGGAGTACAGCCTGCAATGAAGAAGGTGGGAAGTGCCGGACACGATTTAGAGGAGAAATGCATCCTTGTTGCTGCAGAGGAGAGGGGACCCATGGTCACAAAGAGGGGCAAGAGAAAAGCACTCGGGAACACACAACAAGGATGTTTCTCCATCCATTGGCTTGGAAAGCAAGATAGGTTCTTGCAGCCAGAGGGGCTTCAAGCCCGAAGTTTTAAGTGTCAGTGGACTGGACTCCAAGAGAGTCTAGAGGCATCAGGGAATCTAGAGGCATCGGGGCTGCTCTTGGAGAAGCAGGTACACAACCTCAGGGACACACCGCGTGGAAACAGTGATCTGAAGAGTGCCTGGGACACACAGTGAGGAGATTATTTGTTCTCAGAGCCCACCCCTGAGAGGCAGCATTTATGAGAGACCTCACTGGGAACATAGGAGCTGACTGGCACCATTTCTCTCCCCTGCCAATCAATAGTGATAGATCAGTGGAACAGAACAGAAAACCCTGAAATGAACCCACAACTCTATGATCAGTTAATCATTACAAAATAGGAAAGAATATCCAATGGGAAGAAGTTTCTTTAACAAATGGTGTTGGGAAAATTAGACCATTCTCTTTTACCATATACAAAAATGAACTCCAAGTGGAGTAAAGACCTAAATGTGACCTAAAACGATAGAAGTCCTTGAAGAAAGCACAGGCAGTAATGTCTCTGACATCAGCCATAGCAGCTTTTTTTAGATGTGTCTCCTGAGGCAAAGGAAACAAAAGCAAAAATAAATTATTAGGACTATGTCAAATAAAAAGCTCTGCACAGCAAAGGAAACAATCAATAAAACCAAAAGGCAGCAACCTATGGAATGGGAGGAGATATTTACAAATGATGTACCCTGTAAGGAGTTAGTACCCAGAGTATATAAAGAACTTAATTCAACACCCCCAAAACAAATAATCCAATTAAAAATGGGCAGAAGACATGAATAGACATTTTTCCAAAGAAGGCATGTAGATGACTTCTACATGTTGCTCAACATCACTTTCCAGGGATGTGAAAATCAAAACTACAATGAGAGATCACCTCACACCTGTCAGAATAGCTAAAATCAGCAACACAGGAAACAACAGGTGTTATCAAGGTTGTAGGGAAAGGGAAACCCTCTTGCACCTTGCAGGATGGGAAGGCAAACTGGTACAGCCACTCTGGAACACTGTATGGAGGTTCCTCAAAAAGTTTAAAAGAGTTAAAAGCTAAAAATGTGATCCAGTAAGCCCACTACTAGGTGTTTACCCAAAGAATACAAAACTACTAATTCAAAGGGATACATGTATCCTGATGTTGTTTATAGAGCAGCATTATTTATAATAGCCAAATTATTGAAACAGCCCAAGTATCATCAACTGATGAATAAAGAAGATGTAGTGTGTATATACTTACACACACACACACACACACACACACACACAAATGGAATATTAATCAGCCATAAAAAATGAAATCTTGCCACTTGCTAGATGGAGCTGGAGAAAATTATGCTAAGGGGAATAGGTCAGAGAAAGACAAATGCCATATGATTTCACTCGCGTGGAATTTAAGAAATAAAAATGAGCAGAGAAAAAAAAAAGACAAACCAAGAAACAGACTCTTAACTATAGAGAACAAACTGATGGTTACCAGAGAGGAGGTGAGCTGTGGGGGTCGGGATGGGAGGGGGGGTGAACTAGGTGATGGGGATTAAGGAGGGCACTTGTGATGTATGGAAGTGTTGAATCACTAATTGCACACTTGAAACTCCTATTATACTATGTTAACCAGCTGAAATTTAAATTAAAACAAAAAAATAAACTGAGCCCTGAGGAATTAAATACCTATTAAGAGGTGGCATCAGAATTTGAAACCAGACTTTTATTCCCAGACTTGAGTTCTTAGTAAAGGAAAATTTTAACAAGTCTCTAACCATATCTGATACTGCCTGACTTATTATCAAAAACTTGATTTCAGATTGTAAATTCAACTGCCATAAGCGCTGTGCATCAAAAGTACCAAGGGACTGCCTCGGAGAGGTTACTTTCAATGGAGGTAAAATTCTTTTTCTTAACTTTCATAAAAGATCAGAAATGGTCACAATTCTTTTGTGTATTATCTTTGTATAAGGTTATATTTGCATATTTTATTTTGTTTACTTTGTTTCTTAACCTTTTTTATTTAATAAGCAAAATGCAGACATCAGTAATGGTACACTTTTATTAGTCATTATGCCTTCCCATTTTTCCTTTAACCACGTACCACTTTGTAGTCTCATTTTGCCAGTTGTGCTGTATATTCTCTTCCATCTTAAACAAAAGAGACTTACTTTAACACCCTGCTGTTGTCCCTAGAGCTTTTCACTAGTTCTAGTACTTCCTGACTGCCTGTGTGTGCCAGGCACACAGTCCATACTCTTTACATATATTGACATTTAAACTTAAGAACAGTCCTTTGAATTAAGTACTTACAGATGAAACAACTTGCCTGATTTCTCAGGCAAGATAAACAACTTGCCTGAGAAGTGTAGCCAGAAACTTACAGAGTTGGGATTTGAACCCACATGAGCCGGCCCCCTGAGTCCACAGTCTTAGAACATATTATACTGCCTCACTCTCTCTCTCTGTCAGTCTTTCCCTAGACATTTTCCCTTGCCTGCTGTTGTTTTGTGTGGTTTTTTTTCTCTTTTCAAGATTAGATTGAAATGATTACCTTTTTGGGAGGAAGAAATAATGATTCTAAGCATAATTTTTCCTTTGACATTTACATGACTGGTAAAAATTGAATATAAGTATTTTTATAGGAGGAAAAGCATAGGGAACAGAAATTAAATTTCTTAAGACTAACTTTTTCTTTAATGGCATGTTTTTTATGGTTGCTGTTTAACACCATTGATAGCATGATTGGTTTTCTCATTTGGGAAATGAATAAATGCAATTTTTCTATAGAACCAAAGTCTTCTCTAGATTTATGTTCATATCTTTTTACACTTTTCTACTGTTTGATAAATCAAGTACTATTTATATTGATTTTACGGTACAATTATATACTAACGAGTTTGCACATCTTTCATATGTTGACTGGTTACTTAGGAGTTTTTCCCTGTAAATTCCCTGTTCATTTTTGTCCATTTTTCTGTTTGTTATTGATTTGCAGGGAGTTGTTGATAATTCTGCCTCATAATTCTTAGTTATAGTTGACACAGATACCTTCTCTCAGTTGTGTCTTATTTTTTTTTAAGTAGCTTTATTGAGATAATTTTGGAACTTTCCACATTTAGTTTATTCACAAAGTTAGGCAGCCATCATTACAGTCCAATGGTGGGACATTTTCATCACCCTGAAAAGAAACTGCATCTACTCTAGTAGTCACTCCTCACTCTTCCCCACCAACCCCTGGCAGCTGCTGTCAACTTTCTATCTCTGTGGGTCTTTCTATTCTAGACATTTCATACAAATGAAATCATATATGTAGTCTTTTGGGACCAGTGTCTCAGATAGCTTCATACTTTCAGGGTTCATCCATGTTGTAACAAGTATCAATACTACCTTCTGCTTTGTTGTGAATAACATTCCTCTGCATAAATATACCATATTTTGTTTATCAGCTGATGGACATTTGAGTATCCACTTTGGGGCTATGGTGAATACTGCTCTGAACATTTGAGTACAGTTTCTGTGGACATATGTTTTCATTTCACTTGGGCATTTATCTGGTTGTGGAATTGTTGAGACATATGATAACTCCATGTTTAACATTTGGAGGAGGACGGCCAGACTCTTTCCCCGAGCAACTATGTATTTTACATTCTCGCCAGCGTGTGTGAGGATTCTGATTCCTCCGCATGCTCACCACCCCTTGTTCTTGTCCATCATTTTGGCTGTTGCTATCCTAGTGAGTGTGAAGTGATAGCTCATTGTTGTTTTGATTTGCATTTTGCTGATGGCTAATTGATAGGCGTATCTTTTCACATGTCTTGTGGGCCATTTTTACATCTGCTTTGAGGAGTATCTATTATTCCTGTCCTTTGTGTATTTAACTGATTAATTGTTTATTATTGAGTTGGAAGAGTTCTTTAAATATTTGAGATACAGGTCTCTGATATATGTAAATACTTTTCCCCTTCTTTGGGCTGTCTTTTTACTTTCTTGAGGTATCATTTGTAGCACAAAATCAAGTCCAATTTATTTTTTCTTTTATCACTTAGGTTTTTGGTGTTCTATCTAGAAGGCTTTGGATAACCCAAGGTCACAAAGATTGACTCCTGTGTTTTCTTCTTAGAATTTTCTAGAGTTAGGTCTTACATTTAGACCTGTGATCCACTTTAAGTTTTATATCTGGTTTAAAAAAGAGGTCCAGTTTCACCTTTGTGCATGTAGTTACACAGTTGTACTAGCATCCGTTTTTGAACAGACTGTTTATTCTTTCTCTAACAAATTGCCTTGGACCCTTGTGAAAACCACTTAACCCAACATGCAGTAGTGGTGACTAATCTTTTACTTTGCTTTTAGTATCTTTTGTCATATAGAGATTTAAATCTAATTAATCAAATTAATTTTCTGTCTTGTGTGTTAATTTTATATTTTCTTCAAATATTACTCTATCTTGAATAATAATTTCCTAGATTTTCATTAAGAGTCTTAAAGCTTGGGGCACCTGGGTGGCTCAGTTGGTTGAGCAACTGCATTCAGCTCAGGTCATGATCCTTGAGTTCCAGGATCGAGTCCCACATCGGGCTCCTGGCTCCATGGGGAGTCTGCTTCTTCCTCTAACCTTGTCTCCTCTCATGCTCTCTCTCACTCTGTCTCTCAAGTAAATAAATAAAATCTTTAAAAAAAAAAAGTCTTAAAGCTTTTTTTCCCACATGTTATATACTCTCTCTTTAGATGTGTTGATCTCCCTTTAATATAAACTCTGAAATCATTTAAAACTTTGGCAGAACCTTCCAGTCTGGGAGCAGATACAGATATACCAATGGATATTGATAGCAGTGACATGAACAGTGATGGTAGCCGGGGCTTGGATGACACAGAAGAGCCATCTCCTCCAGAAGACAAAATGTTCTTCTTGGATCCGTCCGATCTTGATGTGGAAAGAGATGAAGAAGCTGTGAAAACAATCAGGTACGCACGCGCGTGGGTGTGCTGCCAGCTGCCCCCGGATGCAGGGTCACCCCAGGCACTCCCTTAAGAAAGAATCTCTTTAAATGGACCCTAAAATGTAATTTAAAATCTAATCAAATTGTTGCTAATTTTTTTCCACGCCCCACAGGATTTCTGAAATAAATTCTATCACTCTTGCCATTCATTCAACATGGGAAGGTGTGAGAATTCTTCTTTTCCTGAAGAGAAAAACGCTTTATTTAAATGTAGTCTCGATGTGATCTCTCACTGTGGAGCAGCCACCACAAGGTGTCAGAATTGAACTGTCAGTTAAAGCAACCAGTTTCTTCACACAGGCAGATGATCGGATGTTAGAAACACCTGTACGAATGTATACCTACAAAGGTGGCACAAAGATGATGGTGGTGAATTAGGGAGCGGTTAATTAGGCTATTAGCACTTTGTAAAAATGCTATTGGATTATAAAACTTGTAAATATCTCCTTATGTTTATAGAATTACTTTATAATAAAATGTTAATATTTTGGCAGGTTTTGTTTTTCAGTGGCAACCAGGAGGTATTTAGAGAAAATGGATCATTTATCAATCTCACATGGCTGAGTGGTCCTCTATTCATTTTGGCTTATCATTAGATTATAGCTATTACTATCATTCTCATTCTGAACCAAAATTTAATGTTACCTAATTTGGAGATTATCAGGAGAACTTAGCTAGCTTCCTAATCATGAATACTTCATAATTTAAGAGAAAATACTTAACCGAGACTGAAATTGAAAAACCACATGTTTTTCACACATATCCCCCAAAATTGTTCTTCTCCTCTAGCAACGCTGTTCCTGACCTGTGTTTCAGTATTACCTGATTTGACTGGTGCATTATTTATTATTTTTGTTTTCTTAATTGTTATCTATAAACATTTTCCTTTCAGTGTCTTCTGCTAGAAATACTTTTTGCTAACAACATAAATAATGGGATTTGACCTTTGAACCATGTAAATTTGGGTGTAGGTATACTTACTTTTTACCTTGTTATGAATTTACTAATTAACCATGCTGGCTAGGGCAAAAGCAGCTTTCTCAACAGCAATCCCAAATCAGACCCTCTCCCAGGCTTCATATCTTCCAATTAAGGAGGATTCTTTCTGCTCTGTGCATTGTTTTGTGTTATGACCCATCAGAAAATATTGCTAAGAAATAATGAGGACTTGCAGTATTATCTTAGTCTTTTATAAATCAATTGTGTATCATCATAATGGGATTATTTTCTTAAGCTATTTCTCTAAGATATTTTGAAAAATTGTAGCTCACTTATCTTAAAAAGGACTGATGAGTTTACAGTATTTATATGATTTTTTTAATTGAAATTACCAATATTTTGTCATAAACTCTAAATGTTTTTTAGTCCATCAACAAGCAGTAATATTCCGCTAATGAGGGTTGTACAGTCCATCAAGCACACAAAGAGGAAGAGCAGCACGATGGTGAAGGAAGGGTGGATGGTCCATTACAGCAGCAGGGACACCCTGGTCAGTAATCACAGACATTGTAATATGGTAGTGAAACTTTGTTATGTGCTTTACTTTCTGCATTTTTAAAATCAAAATAAGAACGAGATATATATTAAGACATTTTAGTACACTGGAACTGTAGTTAAGTTTGTAAAGAGTTTTCAAAAGGCAGAACTTTGAAATATTTTTGCAAACTAGTAGAGCAAGAGACATTCAGAAAGTGTCTGGAGATACATCACCAAATACAAAATCTGTGAAAGAAATAATTGATAAGATGGACTTCATTACAGTTAAAAGCTTCTGCTCTGCAAAAGACAGTGTCAAGAAAATAAGACAAACACAGACTAGGAGAAAATATTTGTAAAAGAGACATCTGATGAAAGACTATTCTCCAAAACATATAAAGAACTCTTAAAAATCAACAGTAAGAAAACAACCCAATTAAAAAATGAGTCAAAGACCTTAACACATACCTCACCAAAGAAGATATACAAATGGCAGATAAGCATATGAAAAGGTATTCCATATTGTATGTCATCAGGGAAACGCAAATTAAAACAGCAGTGGAATACCGCTAAACACTGATTGGAATGGCCAGAACCTGAACACTGACACCACCAAAGGCTGGTAAGGATGTTGATAAAGCAACACATACTTTCATTCATTGCTGGTGGGAATGCAAAATGGTATGGACACTTTGGAAGACAGTTTGACGGCTTCTTACAAAACTGAACATGCTCTCACCGTATGATCTAGCAGTTGCACTCCTTGGTTTTTACCCAAAGGATATGAAAACATGTCCACACAAAAACCTGAATATGGATGATTACAGTAGCTTTATTCATAATTGTCAAAACTTGAAAGCAAAAGGATGTCCTTCAGTAAGTGAATTGACAAGCCATAGTACGTACATCCAGACAATGGGATATTATTCAGTATTAAACAGCAGTGAGCCATGAAAAGACAGGAAGGAATCTTAAATGCATATTGCTAAGTAAAAGAAGCCAGTGTAAAAAGGCTACATATTGTATGATTCCAACTATAAGACATCTGGAAAAAGCAAAACTGTGGAGACAGTAAAGAATATCAGAAGCTGGGGGTAGGGGGCTGGTAGGCATGAATAGGCAAAAAGAACACAAAAATTTTAAGGCAAGGAAAATACTCTGTAAAATATAATGATGGAAACCTGTGATTATACATTTGTCCAAACCCAAAGAATGTACAACACTTGAGTGAACCATAACGTAAACTCTGGACTTTGCGGTTATGATGTGTCAGTGTAGATTCATCAGTTGTAACAAGTATATAATTCCGAATGAGGATGTAAATAATGGGGAGGTTTTGCATGTGTAGGGGCCAGGGGGCATATGAGAAATCTCTGTACCTTCTCTTGAATTACGCTGTGGCCAAAAATGGCTGAAGTCTTCATTTTAAAAAATAAAGAGACGTAAAAAAAAAAAAAACAACAACCACATATCAAAAAACAAAAGCAAAGACAAATGACAAACTGGAAAAAGTATTCTGAAGTCATAATTTAGACAAGGATTAATTTCATTATAAAAAGGGATTAATTTCATTATATGTAAAGGATGACAATAATTGATCAGAAAAAGACCACACAACACAGTCAAAGAATGGGCGAAGAATATTGCAGAGTTCACAATCAGGGAAATATATGTGACTCTTAAACATAAGAGCTTGATCTCATTTTTAATAAAAAGTGGAGTTTAAAATTTCACTGAATTACTAGCTTTTATTTATCAGTGTAGCCAAGATCAAAAGTAACATAACTACCTTAGTGAAGGTTTGAGTAAATAGATACTTATGTTGCTGATGAAACTATAAATTGGGTCAAATCTTATGAAGACGTGTGTATATATCTTCTGACCAGCGAGCCAGATTAGAAATGTAGCCTATAGGTAAATTACCTATCTGCGCATGTGTACCCCATATGTATTTGAGCATGCATGCATAAAATTCTAACAGGATTCCCAGAAACCTACCATTGCTTACCTGGAGTAGGGTGGGAGTGGGATATGAGTAGTGGTGGGAGTATTCTTGTCACTCTGTATCCTCCTTATATTTGCAGAATTTTGACTCTCATGAATTTTAAACCTACAGAAATACAAACTTATGAATAGAAATGAAAGGAAAAGGAAAGGGAAAGGTACTTTGGAGGAATCATTATTTTTATACCTCAGACTTTTGTGCCCTTTATTTTATAGAGAAAGAGGCATTACTGGAGACTGGACAGCAAATGTCTAACATTGTTTCAAAATGAATCTGGATCAAAGTATTATAAGGTAAAGATTACACGCTTTGAAAAATATATACACTGAAATATTGTATATTTTCCAAATATTCAAGTAATATTCATTGATTATTATATTGGCATATACCTATTTTGACTCCACCTAATATCATGTAAAGAAGTCACTGTTAAGTTCCTTGTTGAGATAATTGTCCCACATTCCACCACTTCACCCTTCACAATAGCTCTGCTATCTAAGGTTGTTTTTTGTTGTGTGTTCCTTTGGTTTGGGCCTGCTTGTCAGGTTGCTATTGATTGCCTTTTGGACGCTATGATTTGGATCGGGCAGTGTGTAAGTCCCGTGATGGTTTCCTGCCCAAAGAGGCCACCGTGGGATTTGGTGTTCTCTACCGCTCCATTTTATCTTGGGCCCCAATTCCCAAAAGCTTCTTCCTCACTCTGTATAGTCTTCTTTGCTTGGCTTGCTCCACTCTGCTGTGTCACAGATGGACACCAAACTCAGAGTGTGGCAATTGTATCCTTAAGAAAGAGAATAGAAACTAATGACTTGCTTTGATCTGGTTGGGTTCTTTTAAGGAGGGTTTTTTGAGTTAGGAAATGGATTCCATGTAAATATTTGTTACATTTATGGGCAGAACCAGACGGAATGCTTGAACAACCTATACTAACATTCTACTTTGCTCTTATTTTTGCTTTGTTCTCTGAGGGCTGTATCTTGCAGACAGTCGCTGGTAGAGAAGTAATTGTTGAGTTGATTTAACGACGATTACAAAGTGACTGCTGTTGGCTATAGCGTCAGTTAACCCTCTAGGATCCTCTTCTTCCTTGCAGTCTAATGACCTGCTGCAGGCCTAAATCCCTGGCTTAGTAATCATACTCCATGCTCTGCCTTCGGCATTGTTGGGCATGCAGATCATTCCAGGCAGATGCTATCGTAAGACTTGACTCTGTGTTCCATGTACCACATACTTGTGTTCATCTTAATGCATTCATTAGAAATGCATATCTCTGTTTAGTGTATTTGAAAATAAAAACAAAGATGTATTCATATCTTTTCATGCTTAATTTTTTACTTCAGGAAATTCCACTTTCAGAAATTCTCCGCATATCTTCGCCACAAGATTTCACAAACATTTCACAAGGCAGCAACCCACACTGTTTTGAAATCATCACTGATACTATGGTATACTTTGTTGGGGAGAACAATGGGGATAGCTCCCACAATCCTGTTCTTGCTGCCACTGGAGTTGGAGCTGATGTAGCACAGAGCTGGGAAAAAGCAATTCGCCAAGCTCTCATGCCTGTTACCCCTCAAGCAAGTGTTTGCACTTCTCCAGGGCAAGGGAAAGATCACAGTAAGCAATAAGCTTGTTGATGGCTTTTTTCCCCCCTCGGGTTCTTAAGTGTTTTGTGGGTATGGTTGTGTTTCTGCATGTATTTCTTTTTCTTTCTTTCTTTTTTTTTTTTTTAAGTTTTATTTATTTGAGAGAGAGCATGAGCAGAGTAGAGGGGCAGAGGGAGAAGCAGACTCCCCGCTCAATCTCGATCCTGGGACTCTGGGATCATGACCTCAGCCGAAGGCAGATGCTTAACCGACTGAGTCACCGAGGCACCCCTCTGTATATATTTCTAATGTTCACTTTAAGCTTCATCTGTACTAACCAATATTGTTAGTTAATTCCTTTATATAGTTATGTTAGTTATAATATATACGTACAATCCCTAGCACTAGGTTCCAAAGTCAGTTTCCCTACATTCAAATCCTGGTTCTGCCAACCTGTTTATATGATCGTAGGCAAAACCTTACCTCTGTGTAATAGTACCTACTTTATAGGATTCTCAGCATTAAAGGAAAGGGAACCAGTAAGGGACAGAACAGTGTTTGGTATCCATGAACTCTCATTGGATTAAGCAAACTGCTAGTATTTTACTTCATGGTGGGGTATAAACAGGTGATTGAGGATTATGGTTCACATCATACTTGTGAAATCTATGAAGTCAGAAATGCTGTTTTTCTTTTAACTGAATTAAAACATTCAGAAATACTAAAAAATTATTAAAACGTGTTCTTTGCACCAACAAAATTTATAAAATAAAACCTAAATTTGATAAAAGGATCAAGTGAAAACCATAACATAATGTCACTTTTATGCCATTGGGGAAACATCATTCATTAGACAAATATATTTAAATCGAAATATCAACCAGTATCAAGGTATCAACCAGTTCCTAAATGTATGTTATTTCATTTCAGCTCAATTATTTCATGCACCTATTCTTGGCATTATGCTAGGCTCTGAGCTAGAATACAAAAGAAACACAGAAATTAAGGGAGAAAGGACATACAAACATAAGTGTTAAGTGGTAGCATAAGGCAGTAGAATGCAGAAATGAGTAATACATTACCTGGGGGACACAGATATGGATAGGAGGAGTAAGCAGAGACTTTATGACAGAAAAAATCTGGTTTGGACCTTGACTGTGGATCTCAAGTAGGTTAGGATAGGAAAAATCAAAAGGGAAGGGTGAAGGGGGATAGTGTTACTCTAGTTAAGGAGACAGATGTGATCAAAGGGATGAAAATAATGACTGTGAATATGTTTGGTGTTTATTATTGACTTTTAGAGGATGAATCAGATATATTTACAGTGCTTCCTAAGTTTTGGGGGATTTTAGGCAAAAGTCTGATATACTAATTAAAGCCATGGATGTTTCCCCCCAGAAAATAATACAGGGACATAAACACAAATTTTATGTATGACGGGATATAAGAACATTCTCCAGCCCATCCATGGACCTCCTCCCTCTGGTTAAAAGTCTCTAAAAGCAGAATGGCAGAAGGGTTAAGAGTGAGGGTGCTAGAGAATGAAAGCACAGTCGCCGGGTACTTGCCGTGTGATCTTGGTCTCTGCGGTCGCTAATCTAAAGTGGGAAAAGTATAATAAATGCATATAATGCACTTAGCACAGTCCCTGATACATTGGCAATACCATTACTGGGTGGTTGGCTGCTGCTACTGGTTTTTCTGGAGTGGAGTTCTGGGAAGCAATAGAAAATAAATCTAGGTGGAAGTAGACAGTGGAGGGCTTTGAAATAAAATCATTATTGATTTACACTAGAAAGATGGAATGATTGAAAAACAAAGCTTTAGACACTTTAATATCATTGATGCTATGCCTTTTTTGTTCATTAATATTTGAATTATTTAAAATATTTTAAGATTGACAATATTTTTAAACAGTCTTTGACAGTTACGTTACTTATTTTTGATGGATAGTATGCTTACATTTTCTTGTTTTAAATTTTTATATTTGAGATCATAAAGGAAATTTCACATCTTGTTTCTTTGAGTTTGAGATTCTAGATGTTTGAGACCTGCTCTCTTACATACTTTCCATGTGGCCCTTTTCTCTTTTTTGTCAATTACTTCCTTTGCTTACCGAAGTAATATAGACATATAAACTTGACAGTAATATGGAATATAAAATGAGATAGTCCTTCCTGTACACTTGTAACACACCCCCTTACTCCTGCTTCTATATCTCCCCCTGAGAAAACCATTATTAACAATTTGGTGTATATTTCTTGGTTTGGGGAGAATGGAAGCTGATACTATCTGTACTGTATTATTATATTTTTATTTTTACAAAAAAATGTAATACTTTGTTTTTTTTGCAGTTTTCTTTTATCTGCTATTAATACGTACCAGATGTATTTCAGTATCAGTATATAGATTTATCTGATTTATCTATTTTTTTATTATTAAAGTAATGCCTGCTTTTTATATTTTAGAAAATGCAGGCAGTATAGAAATGTATAAAGACTGAAGTCTTTGTTCTCCAACCCTTACTCTCTCATTCACCAGAAGTATCATATTTTCTTTATTTTTAATTCTAATGCTGCTGCTTTACAACTTGCCTTTCTAACTTAATATGCAATGGATAGCTTTCTAACTCAGTATGGATAGCTCTACACCATTAAACGTTTAGATAGTATTTCTTTGTGTGGATGTATCATATTTCTTCGACTAGTTTCTTGTTGGTGGGTTAGTATTGTGTGTGTGGATAAATTTTTTTAAGAACATAATTATATTAACTGTATGTTAGCCGGTTTTTAAAATTTAATATAGCGTGGGCATTCACATGTCAGCAAATGTTAACATTAAGTCATTCAACAATTTTTTTCTTTTCTCATACATCATCCTTCTGTTTTACAGAAGATTTGTCTACTAGTATCTCCGTATCTAATTGTCAGATCCAGGAAAATGTGGTAAGTAAAAAATTACAGCTAAAATATGCAAATTGGGTAATTAAAATTGGTAAAATAAGATGTGAAAATCTTATTAAGTTCAAGAAACAACCAAATTTTTTTTTAATTTTATTATTTATTTATTTATTTGACAGAGAGAGAGATCACAAGTAGGCAGAGAGGCAGGCAGAGAAAGGGGGGGAAGCAGGCTCCCTGCTGAGCAGAGAGCCCGATGTGGGGCTCGATCCCAGGACCCTGAGATCATGACCTGATCTGAAGGCAGAGGCTTAAACCCACTGAGCCACCCAAGCACCCCCAAAAAACAAACTCTTAAATACAGAGAACAGAGGGGAATTGGGTGGGGGTGGGTGGGTGAAATAGATAAAGGGAATTAAGAATACATTTATTTTGATGAGCGCTGAGAAACATTTAGAGTTGTAAATGACTGTATTGTACACCCGAAACTAATATAACACTGTATGTTAATTATATTTGAATTAAAAAAAAAGTTCATAGGCCAAAGTATTGAGCACTTGGCCTAAAGATACAGATACCAGCTAGATTTTGTGGCTGATAACTACTCTAAGGAGTTCTGCTTTATGAAGGAAACTAAGGCAGATTTTTTAAATTGTGAAAATAAAAACTTTTTCACAAGTGATAGTAGAATATTACATAGTGATAGACTAGTTCAAAGAGAAGGGAGAGATTACTTCTTGCTGGTCAGCAAGTGAGGAAAGCTTCCTCAAGGAAGTGCAACCTGAGCTGTGCCCACAGGGATGGAAAGGCATTTCAGCCGAAGTGTGGAGAGGATGAGGGCAGGGGGAACAGTATGGTTCAGGAAAGTTCAGGGACCGGGATGGCAAACAGAGGGAAGCAGGACATAGAAGACTTTTAAGGAATAGTGAACAGAAGAATTTTGGCTGCATATGTAGATACGTGTTAGGGATTCTGACAGGAGTCAGCATACTTTCTATAAAGGAATAGATAATAAATATTTTAGGCTTTGGGGCCCATACCCAATTACTTGACTCTGCCATGGTAATGAGGGAGCATCCATAGGCAGTACATAAAGGAATGAGCATGACTGTGTCCCAGTATAACTGTATTTATAGGCACTTGGATTTGAATTTTATATCATTTTCACAGGTCAAAAAATACTATTATTATTTTCCCTTTTTAACCATTTAAAATGTAAAGTCTATTCTTAGATCAAGAACCCATACAAAAGACACAGCAGGCTGGATTTGGCCTGTAAACTAATTTGCCAACCCTGGAGTAGAAAGAAAAAAGGCTAGAAAAAAGAAGTCATAAAATAGTTCATCGGCTATATATGAATTTCTCTGATAAAAATCTCGCTATCTTCCACTTGGGGCCTCTGGCTGTAATATCCCTGTGGCATATAGATGTTGGCTTTTCTAAGACTGCAGTGAAACTGGCTATCCAGTAGTGTTACAGGGAAAAGAGGGTTTCAAGGAGATGTAATCTGTGTGTCTCTTGCCGTCGTGGTAGGTAGATTCTTGGGGATGGAGAGGGGAATTATACAAACACGAGATCACTAACTTTGAAGGATCCCCTGAGAACTGGAGGGACATGCCCATTCATTGCTGAGAAAGGAAAAGGCTCAGAACTGGTCTTTGTGAAAACCTTTTCTAGCAGTTATTATTTGACTAGTGGATGTTTGTTCTCTCACCTAATTTAATTAGGACCAAAATTTCCTTGGTTAAACAAAAAGTTGATTAAAGTTGGGAAGCATATAAAAATGACTCTTAATAAACCTTAAAATTTTCATCATGCATATATACATCATAAGCCTCGTAACTAGGTCTATTTTACAAATTAGCTACCTTTTACAGAGTCCTCTGTGCAGTTAGGGCTCAATAAATGTTGATGACAATCATAAAATCGTAGGCATTTTTTAAATTAGGAGGGACCTAGAGGTATAGACCAATGCTTTGTTGCAGATGAGAAAGCCAAGTTCCAGGGAAGTCAACAATTTAAAGATTACCTAATTTCAATAGAAATTAGGACATCAGATTTATAGAATTACTGATTTTATATGCCAGGCCCTGGACTTGACACTTGGTATATATCCTCATTTAACTTAAAAATCCAGTGAAATAGACGTTATTATATCCACTTTGCCAGCGAGAAATTGAGGTCTGTGCGATTGTTTGAGAAGCTGCCATGAGACAGGCGCTGGTGGGGAGTGTAACAGTGACAGAGATGGAGCGCCTCACTTCCTGCAGACTGGGGCCCATACCCGACCAGGGAGCCCCTGGATTGAAGCACTAGGGAGGGGACTGGAGAGCACCAGCCAGCACCCAGCACCGCTGAGGGGAGGGAGGGAAGAAGGGGAGGGATCCGAATTACAGACTTTCTCACACATACGCTTTTTCATCAGGCTTTCAAAATCAGCCTCATCTCAATAATATAAACCTTCTGAGTTTTTCTCTCAAATCAAAGATAGCAAATCTCTTTAATGGTGAAATAGGTAAAAATTTGTTAATTTTTTTATGTTAATTTACTTATAGATCACTACTTACTAAATACAAGATTTTCTTTTATTCAAAGTGTTTTCCCCCAAAGGCCTTGTTACAGAGTACATTATTACTTGCATATTAAGAGTCATAGTGTTAATATTGGGCTTTTTTAGGACATGGAAAGTTTGTGTTCATAAAATATGTTAGGAAACTTAGCTGCCTGTCTCATAAAAACAAAAAGGTGTTCAGTATTAGAATGAAAAGAGTCAGAGATACTGACGGTATTGAATAGAGGGAAATAATGCTGCTTCCTCTTTCTTAAATAGGACATTAGCACTGTTTACCAGATCTTTGCCGATGAGGTGCTTGGTTCAGGCCAGTTCGGTATTGTCTATGGAGGTAAGCGGCTCCTTGCGTGTTGGACCTACTCCAAAGTTGTGAAATGTAGCGAGCTGTTGTGTCTTGTCATTTTGTCAGGTGGTTTTTTCTGAGGGGCTGACATCCCTCCGGCCCCACCCTTTCCACTCTGCCATGTTCATTCTTTAACTGCAACTGTACACTTTACAAAGTAACAGAAAGAATCAGGAAATTGGTTTCGCAGTAGTCTTACTTTCTCTCTTCTCGTAGCTCACTCGTAAAGATGTTTGTGAGGGAAAAATAAATGGCTCGAAGTTTTCGTTGGGCTGTGTGGGCTCGTTTATCCAAGGATATGCTCTCCTGGATTTCCAGCACAAATGGCCCCATTCGTCTGCTGTTGGCATGAATGTTGTGTCAGGTCCGAAGGCCTGAAATCTCACTGTGACTCCTGATCCTGGCAGAGTCATTTAAGCTCACTGTGCATTAGTATCTTCATCTGTTTAAAGGCGCTAACAGAATTTGATCTGCATAGCTCACAGGGTTGTTAATTAAGCCTAATGTGCATGAAAGTATTTTATAAGCTATGATCTAAGGTATAAAAGAAATGTTAAATCCGTTTCCTCCCTTGCTGACCCAATTTAAGTAGCCTTCTAGTGGCCTTTCTGCCTCAAGGCTTACTCCGATATGTGGTTAAATAACTGTGCTCAGTGAACCTAGAATAAAATTAATTCATTGATAAAATGCTTCTGTCTTGACAGTGTCTGAAGATTAAGTCAGAGTAGTTAACTGTCGTTTATTTAATAAGATAGATTATTTTTCAGCAAACAAGTTCATTCAAATTTCCTGCCATTTCAAATAATGAAACCACCCTTATTAGAGGGAAACTTAAGGAAAAATATAATTTACTTCTTAGAATTAAAGATGAGTGAAGGAGAAAGAACAAAATCAGCCAAAGAAAATAAATCTAAGAGTAAATCAGTCTTTGTTCAACTTCCTGATAAAGCTTTTACATTGTTAATGAGCTGTCAATTTGCTTTTTCTTTCTTTTCTATACTTTTTTTTAAAAAAATAGGAAAGCACAGAAAGACTGGAAGGGATGTGGCTATTAAAGTAATTGATAAGATGAGATTCCCCACAAAACAGGAAAGTCAACTCCGTAATGAAGTGGCTATTTTACAGGTAAGAAGACCAAGTTGCTTTGTATTGGTTTAATATTTGATTTGTGAGTTTTTAAATGCAAGTCTGTTTAGTGTGCTGATAACAAAAAGGTTTGTTTTTTCTTCTGTTTTCATCTTGTGACCTTTGGGTTCAGTGGGAGGCTAGTGGGCATCTACATTAAATCCTTAAGTCTTTTTTTTTTAAAAGGAAAAATTAAGTTATAGTAACCTAGGAGTTACAAGAACTGTCATCATGATAGTAGTTTAGAACACATTTTCACAGTAATATCTTAACAACAACAAAAGTAAAAACTTACTCTTAATTCGTCACTCCAGAAGCTCAAAATACTTGGATACTTATGTCCCCACATTTGACTAGGAGGTCAGCTAAATATAAAGGTCAACTTTAGCCTACTTTGTATTTGAATTAAAATTCTCAGAACAATGTGAATGTGGTAAAAACATTCTTAAACAGAAACTTCAAATTCTCATTTGCTGAAATTCATTACACAAGATTAGCATTTGAGCCAGACTCTTGCACACGGGTTGAAAGGGACGGACTGCACTCCCTGCACTCACTCACTCTGCCCTTTGGTTCACCACCTCCCCTCCGCTGTGTCACCCTTACTTTCCGTCTTTGCCCATGGTTCTTCTTGTATGTAGCCCTCATTAAACAACCTAAAAGGCTGCACCCTGCCCGCTCGTTGATTCTGGTATTCTCCGTTCTCTGCAGCTCCACTGATCCTTGGTTTTTCTTCCCCATGTCCTCACTTTTATCAGGAAAGGTTAGGGGGTAAAGACTGAGAATCTGAGACTGCAGTTTGGGCCTTTCTCGTGGCAAGGAGGAATAATTCTAGAATTATTGATTAAGCATTGACCTTATAGTTTACTCAGGAACACCCAACCTCTCTCCTGAGGGCTTGATGATGATCTCTGGATTTCTGTCAGTTTAATAGAAAGGAGGACCTGTCATTTTTGGACATCTGCAAATATTCTGTTAGGCTGAGTCAACAGAGGTTCCACCGTAGACACTACACTCAACAAATTGAGTCTCTTTTCTGAATGGTGGCCACACTGACTGTCTTGCTGTTCCTTAAATATGCCAGATACGGTTCTGTTTCAAGGACTTTGCTTTAGCTATTTAGCTCTGCCTGGAATGCTGTCACCCCCAATACCTGCATGGCATAGTCCCTTTCCTCCTTGAAGACTTTGTCCAAATGTCATTTCCTCGTGAGGCGCTTGCATTCTGTTCCCATCCACCCCTACCCTCTTTGTCTTCTCTCCATAGCATTTACCACCTTCATACTGGGTAATTTGAATGTTACCTATTGTCTACCCCACCTTGCTAGAATAAGCTCCATGAGATGAGATTTGTCAGTTTTGTTTACTCATGAATCCAGACTACCTACATAGTACCAGGCATGTATCAAATACTCATTTAATGTTTTGAATAAATGTGTTTATATGGGGGATTACCTATAACATATTGTTACATTTTCTAAATGGAAATGCGGAATGATTCCATTTGTATAATTCCATTTGTATAATTTCTTAAGGTAATGTGTACTTTGCATATGTGTACACACAGTTATGTGAAGACAAGGATCTATACCTACATGAGCTGTTAACGTGGCCGTATGTGCCGGGGACTGTGTTGTGGGGCAGGCAAGAAATGGAGGCATTTTACTTCTGTTTCATAGGGATGTGGTAATAGAAAATGTCTTTGCTGGTGCCTGAAGCAGGTAGGCGATAGAGTAGTAATGGGAGAAAATGTCTGGTGCTCTCATGGGAAAATGTCAGCAGAAACTTAAGAGAGAAATTTCTGGTTTGAACACTGTGATATAAATTTACCATTTTCTCCCTTCTCTTTTTGTAAGTCACCTAAAAGCTATAAGAAAAATGATAAACAGAAATTTAAAAAAAAACTATTAAAAATAGAAGAAAGTTCAGACCCATAGGATAGGTAGAGGAGTTTTTCCAGAAGCACTGGCGACGGAGCCAGGGGTGCATGCAGGAAGAGGCGCCGTGACAAGGGCTCTTTTTGCTGGCTCTTCCTCAGTTGTACAACTGTGAGATCCTCTCCAGGTGCCTCCTCTAAAGTGCCCCCCTTAGAAGCCAAGGGGGTCACGATCTGGTACAATTTAATTTAAGGGAGAACACTTGCCAGTGAAGGGAAGAAGGGCACTTGAGTTGTGGAAGAGCGCAGATCACACCACATAACAGCAGCAGCCTTCATAAAGGAAAGCTAGAGAGGAGACGGGGGAGAAACTGACCAGCACACCAGTAGTCCTGGGAGACGAAATAGTCCAAACTAACAACACGGAAGGCCTAAACAGTGTAAGGTAATCTAACCACTTTATACTGAAGTCTGTACCCTAAAAACAAAAAACAAAGAATACCTCATTCATTCAAAAAAGCAGGATAAATAGTATTCTTTGATCCTAATGCAATAAAATTAGAAATAAATTACAAAATCAAAAAACAAAAAGCTCCCACCACCCAAAAGTTTTTTAAATATCTTAATTCTTAAAGAGAAAAATCAAGATTTCAAAGTATTTTTTAAAGAGATTTTATTTATTTATTTGACAGAGAGAGATCACAAGTAGGCAGAGAGGCAGGAAGAGAGAGAGGGAGAGGCAGGCTCTCCGCTGAGCAGAGAGCCCAATGTGGGGCTCGATCCCAGGACTCTGAGATCATGACCTGAGCCCAAGGCAGAGGCTTAACCCATTGAGCCAACCAGGCGCCCCAAGATTTCAAAGTATTTAAAAAATTGTCATGAAAATACTGTGTATCAGCTTTAAACTATTGCTCAGAAAATTTATAACCTCAAATATTTACACAGAAATGAAAATAAATGAATTAAGAATTTAACTCAAGAGGTTAAATAATGAACAATAAAAGAAAGCAAAAAAAAAAAAGAATATCTCGGGGAGAGGGCCACAAATACTGAAAAAAAATTTAAAGGCATTTTAAGATGCTGCCTTATCTAAGTCTATCAAATGAATTTGAAAACCTGGAGAAAATGATTCTCTATTAAAGTATAATATACCAAAAGACTCCAGAGGAAATAAGACATTTAAACAAATAGAGGATGTTATGAGACATATTATGTTATATGTTATGACATATTATGTTAACATTGTTATGTTATGAGACAATAATGTTATAGCATACTTCTATTTGTGTGTGTATGTGGGTGTTTACAGGGCTAGGGGGCTGGGGAGAAATTTGCAAGACAGCTACAGCATGGGGATAGCCAATCACACTTCCAACTCTTAAGTTGATCAAATTTGTGATATTCTGAATCTTCCCCTGCTCACTACTATTATCACACCCATGTCACTTTTGTTTCCTATATAAAATTGTCATTTTTTTAAAATTTTGTTGCTTGGAATACCATCTTATTAAATTGTTCTAAATTGATTAGTAAACAGTATTTTACACTTGCTAGTCATTTTTTTTAAATTTTTTAAATTTTTAAATTTTTATTTATTTGCTAGTCATTTTTTAAAACACCAACCATGATTCAGACATTGAGCTAAAATAACTTAGACAGTCTCTGCTGTCAGGGAACTAACTAGGGTACAGAGTGAGATGCATACACATGACACAGTGCCATGGGATAAACTTTGCTGCATGTGTATATAGGTTTAGGTGAAAAGTACTGCAGTCGCCCCAGAGCGAGGTATGCGAGCTGAAGTTAAAGCCACTACAATGGGAATTGAGAGATGACGGCAAATTCAAAAAACATTTTAGAGGTGGTGCTCAACCTCACATAAGCCAAAAAGAAGTTTCTCCTCTTAGCATAATTAGATACCTATAGTAAAGATAAAAGCATAATAAAACGTATTTCTTACAAAAAGTTTAATCACCTTTAGTAAAGATAGGAAAGTCCAAGCAGAGGAATAGATTTATGTCCAGGAATAGAAAGCCATGGAATATTTTTGAGCATGGCTGACTTACGATAATTTGCTTTCAAGGAAGGTTTTTGGTTTTTTTTTAACTAGTAAGATAGATTGCTTTTTTATTAGCAGAAACAGTATCATACTCAACTTTTATATTTGTGCAGCCCTGGTAACATAGTGGTGCTCAAGAAACATGATGATGGAGCTAGAGATCTTGAGCCCAAAAGAGGGAAAACCAAATGCAGGTGTGACCGAGAATCCAGACTTAAATAACTGCCTTAAAAACAGAACCATCTCTTGAGCCCAGACCTCCACAGATACAGCCCTAAAGAGCCAAAGCTCTGTATAGTTGGCTAAAATTTGATTGGCAATTGGTGCCTATTCATGGACAGCATAAAATTAGCACAGCATCAGAAGACTAAAAAGATGAGAAAGAAAAATGTAGTAGTAATGGACAAGGGCACTTATGTAATCAACTGGAAAGACCTCCTTTCCCCTTGGGGCATCCATTGCACTACAGATCTTGGAAGATCCGAATCCATGATCCTTTTTGTTTGTTTTTACTACTTATTTATCTATTTTTCTCTCTATGCCACGTATTCCAGATAATCGCAGCACATTGTTAGATATTTGCATAGTAAAACTATTTCTCTACTTAATTTGGTCCTATAAATATCCTGCAACTCTTCAGAATTTGCACCATCCTGGGATTGTAAACCTGGAATGTATGTTTGAAACTCCAGAACGAGTTTTTGTAGTAATGGAAAAGCTGCATGGAGATATGTTGGAAATGATTCTATCCAGTGAGAAAAGTCGACTTCCAGAACGAATTACTAAATTCATGGTCACACAGGTACTTTAACTCTTTTTTTTTTTGAAACAATACTTGAAAACAGAGAATTAAATAGCAGTGCTTTCCATATCAGGTTATTGTGGGAATTTTTAACCTTGAAGAATAGAGTAACACTTCAGTTAAAACTTGATGAACTATAGTGGACTTGTCAAATTATCATACCATTCGAGAGCTCAGGTGGGGGTTTAACTATGATTTTTTTCTGAGCATTAAAAAAATTCTGTTTTCTTCAATAACAGATCCTTGTTGCCTTGAGGAATCTACATTTTAAAAATATTGTGCACTGTGATTTAAAGCCAGAAAACGTGCTGCTCGCATCAGCAGAGCCATTCCCTCAGGTGAGATACTCTCTAGAACCTTTTGAAGTATCCGACAGTATTTCAGAGCACCCATGTAGTGAAAAGGAGTACGGCGGGTTCAGATATACGGCCATCTTAACAGAAGTGATTAGCCTGCAACTGCCAGTGAGGATTAATACTTGACATAATTTGAACTCCGATCTTATTATATTGTTTATTTTCATTAAGACTTTTGGACTTAATCAGACCTCAAGGAATTAACTTTTTGCTCGTAGACCGCAGTTCACGCCTCCCTGGGAATGAAGCGAGGAGAATCAGTCTTGGCTGGTGCCTGCTGCTCAGGACAAATTCCCCATAAAAACAGGGGTGACCCTACAGTGGGGGAACACTAGATTTTTGGGGGGGAACACTAGATTTTGAGGCAGGCAGCCAACCCCCCTTCCTCTTTAGAGTACTTTATTTCAAACATTTTCACCAAAACCTGTGGAAGAATTACAGTTCCCATTACTGCCATCACTCACACGTGTATATCCCGTGTGTGCGCGTCCGTGTCCTGTGTGGGGTGCACTGATTTTTTTTACTTGGTTAAATTTCATTTCACTAAAGAATGTTGATCTTGATCCAAAATTATTTCATAACCTGAAAAAATACTTCATAAACCCAAAGTTTGAAGCGGTTTTCCTGAGGAACATATGTCGACAGTACCCATAAGTATTTTTCATGCTTATCATTGGTGAATTCTCCCATCAGCTAGAATATCTGTTGACAAACTATTATTTACATACATTTGAAAAATGCGTAGTTAGATGGCTAGACTAAGGACAGTTGCTTATTTCACCTGAGTTAAATACAATTCAAATTGTCTTTCAAAGAAAAAGATTTTTTTTTTAAGATTTTATGTATTTATTTGAGAGCAAGAGAGCAGGAGAGGGGGAAGGGTCAGGTAGAAGCAGACTCCCTGCTGAGCAGGGAGCCCGATATGGGGCTCAATCCTGGGACTCCAGGATCATGACCTGAGCCAAAGGCAGTTACTTAACCAACTGAGCCACGCAGGCACCCAAAAAAGATTATTTTTTAAAATTAGTCAACTCTTACAAGAAAGTAATTCTATTCTTTTATAATGCCTATGTGGTAAAAAGGGATTCCCTATCATTGTGAGGTCAGAAAGGGTTCCCTAACCGTTGGTGTGATGTTTTAAATAAAGTGTTTCCATACAGTATCATCTTATTTGATCTTCCGAATAGTCTGGGCGAAGGACGCACACCCCTACAGTGAGGCTAAGACTCCATCTTTCTGACTTCTGTTATGAACAAAGGGACGGTAACATCATTCACTTGACATTTCTCGTTGCCCAAGTAGCCATGGCCACACTTCCTTATTCAGTTGCCAAACTGCCATGGCATCTTTATCAAGATGTTACTAGAAATACGGCATTTAACAACAACAAAAAAGAGAGTTCACGTGTCTTCATGGTCAGTAATCCTATTCTTCCAGGACTCAGAAGGAGCCACATTCGGTAAGGACATAGCATAGTAATCAAAAAAAAAAGCACCAGGGTCATGTCTTAGTAAGAAGTATTTGAATACACCTTCATCTTTGCTTTCCAGGAACTGTTACACCATTGGTTGTAGAGGCCAAATCCCTTTTTTCTCAATTTATCATAATGCTTTTTGTGAAGACATTTTGTAAGTCAGGGCATTTCCTCCGGAAAGCACTTGGCATTTGCTTATTCAGCATGGATGTATCATTACTTCCCCAAATCCAAACTTCTTATAGAAGATGGGCAGCAAGATAAGTGCTCTGAGCTGTGCCAAGCTCATCACACTTACAGAACGCTCTTCCCAAAAGGATATTGTAGTGATTGTGGCTACCTTCAAATAGAACTTTTTTCAGATCCAAAATCTGACTAGCCATCGTTTGTTCCACAGTCCTAGAAAACACCTTTGCTCTGATTCTTTCAAGCAAACTCTAGCATTGCTCTTCTATGGGCTATATTAATAGTCCTCTTTACTACACCTTAGTTTATTTGCCAACTGATAGTAATCCTCAGGAATATAGATTCTAAGATTAAGCAAAATAAAGGGTCAGTTTTTAAATACCAACTTATTTTTCATTCAGTACACATTTATTGAGTACCTTTATGTGTCCAGGCACTACAAGGTCACTGAGGATTCAAAAATGAGATACATAATTTCTGCTCACAGATGATAGAAAAGTAGCTTCTTAAAAGCCAAATGCTAGGGGCGCCTGGGTGGCTCAGCCATTAAGTGGCTGCCTTCGGCTTGGGTCATGATCCGGCATCCCAGGATCGAGCCACACTTCGGGCTCCACCAGGAAGCCTGCTTCTCCCGCTCCCCCTGTGTGTGTTCCCCCTCTCGCTGTTCGCTGTGTCCTTCTGTCAAATAAATAAATGAAATCTTAAAAAAGCCAAATGCTAAAAAATCAGCACCCTCCCATTTCATCAAAAAAACTTTGACCACTTACACCACCAGTCTGGTTTTGGCATTCTGGAAGCTAGAACTTAAAAGTGGTTTTTTGGAAAGTTCTTCACACTATGTCGGTAATACATAACAGGGTTATAAATGTACCTGCCTTTTGACAAAAGGGTATTTTACAATTTCCCTTGACATTCACAATCAGTACAGCTGGCAGGTGTGTTGAAATGATTCAGTTATCATATTTAGGGACAGGTGTATATAGAGAGATTGACAGATGAAAATGCAAAATTAACATCATCTTTTTATTTCCAGGTGAAGCTGTGTGACTTTGGTTTTGCACGCATCATTGGTGAAAAGTCATTCAGGAGATCTGTGGTAGGAACTCCAGCATACTTAGCCCCTGAAGTTCTCAGGAGCAAAGGTTACAACCGTTCTCTAGATATGTGGTCAGTGGGAGTTATCGT
Organism: Nasua narica; assembly: GCA_028533885.1. Classification (NCBI taxonomy): domain Eukaryota; kingdom Metazoa; phylum Chordata; class Mammalia; order Carnivora; family Procyonidae; genus Nasua; species Nasua narica. Next base: position 26,174,620 of record CM052811.1, on the reverse strand, counting down.
CTATGTTAGCCTTAGTGGCACGTTTCCTTTTAATGAAGATGAAGATATAAATGACCAAATCCAAAATGCTGCATTTATGTATCCACCAAATCCCTGGAGAGAAATTTCTGGTGAAGGTAAAAAAAAGTTTCAGCTCTGTGCCCTTTAGTCTAAAAATCTTTGTGATCTCAAATCAGCCTGTCTCTTCTGTCTCATCTTTTCATTTTTCATATTCATCTTTCAAATTCAGCCAGTTTTTGAGCACTCTTCCTTCTGCATTGTCTCTTCTCTGATTTCCTTATAGCACTATAGCATAGCACTAATCCAGGCCCCACGTTCCTCCTTTTGAAACTACTAAACTATCTTAACAATCCTATCCATTAGATGCTCTCCCGGTCCTTCCCAGTCACCACTGCGGCCAAATCAGTCTTTAGGAAACACTGCTTTCATCTCAATTGCAGCTACGTAGGCCTCCCTGAGACAGCCCAAGTCTACCTACTGTCCCTCCTGTTCCATGCTCCCCTCCATAAAACCTATATGTTTTCTTTTCCCACCTAATTTCTACATTTTGCTTAGGCCCTTCCCCTGCCTACAGTCCCTCTTCCTCGCTACTGTAATCCTTCGGGTTCCTCAAGACTTGTGGCACATCTCTGAATTCCTCCTTGATCCCCTCCTCTAAACTCGGTAAGATCAACTTAGGCTACTAGAAGGAGATATTTTTCCTTAAGTATTCTTTCTTTTCATAATAATTCTCAGAACTAGATTGTAAGTTCCTTGAATGGAGACCTGTCTTTCAGGTTCTTTATACTTAGAATGAGCTTTATAGACATTTTCCAGTTTATTTGCAGCCCTCCCAGGGACCAATCCTAGGAAGCAGGATACATCTGTTTTCCCGCCCAGTACGGGTTTTTGAGCTTACAAGCCTGGGTTCTGTACCTATCAGGAATGCCCTGGCTGTCCCTCTTTTACTTTTTGATACTGTCGGGAAGAGCACATAAGTTGTTTAACAGCTGCATATCGAATAGAATCCTACTGGGGAAATACCCCACCTGGATTTAGCCAACCTCTGGAACAAGGGTCTTTTTTGTTTTCCCAAAGTACCAGACCTAATCATAGGGATTAACAGCCCATTAAACTGGGAAAGCTTGAGGAACAACGTGAAGGACAGCAGCAGGCTTACTTGGTAATGAACAGCTACCTGAAGTATATATGAGGGTTCCTCTTAGAGTTCCTGGGGCGGTGTGTTCTGCAGACCTCTTCTTTCAGAATAAGCAGTTGGTGAGTGTACTAAAACGAAACCCCAGGCTCTATCCCAGACATTCCACTTCACCAGCTGGCAGGACACCAGGAATGCATATTAATAAATACCCCAAATGATTCTGTGGCACATGGTGGACAACCACTTAATGAACACTGGGTAAAAGTTTGAAGTATTTGGAACCAGAGAGTTCACAATTCAAATACCTGTGGTACGCAGAAGAGAAACAGAATGGGTATGATGTAAACCTTCGTTATCTGTTGCACACGTACCGTCACATCGTGCTCTAGTCAGCACATGGTCATATGGAGGTTTTGGTTTTGCAGTTGCTCCATTTCTTCAAATAACCGGATGAAGTAAGTACGCCAGCATCTTACCATACACACCAGACCCCACGCCTGTCCGAGGGCGAACCTGTAAGAGGTTACCATGTCAGTCTGGCCCCCGGTGTAGAGGAAGCCCACGGCTTTGGCTCCTTCGCAGACCAAGCCAGGGACTAGGGAATGGTGTCTTTGGGAAAACGGCAAGTCGATCTGTAATCAGTTTTTTAATTCATTTTGAAATAATAGCCAGTACCAGCATTTACATGCTAAACACAACAATTCGAAGCCCTTTACGTGTATTATTTCTTTACAACAACCTCATTTTACAGATGAGGAAATGGAAACGGCAGCGGGCACTAACCGACCCTCTGCCACGCTGAACACGTGTACTGTGCGCTGCCTCCTTCAGCAAACACGCACACTTCCTAAGACGGGTACTCTGTAAGTTCAGCCAGCACTTATGGATCACTAGCAGGGTAGCTGTAAGACTGTGGCCTTGAAAAGTGAAACCCTCAACCCTGTATTTCTGTGCATTGAACTGCCTTCTAAGCAGACTCACAGGTTCCATACACCCAAATCTACGTGTCTGATTTTGTCTTTTCTTTTAGCAATTGATTTGATAAACAACCTACTTCAAGTGAAGATGAGAAAACGTTACAGTGTTGACAAATCTCTTAGTCATCCCTGGCTGCAGGTAAAAAAATAAATCTTTGTCTCTCTGGTGATCCTCATTTGAGCCATTCATTGTAATTTGTCTTACCTAATGAAACCACTCTAAGATCAAAAGATTCTCACATCTTAGAATACTGCTAAATGTTCCTCAGTGATTAATTTGTCCTATGGCTGCATCTCTGGAGGTTTTATGGTAAACTAAGAAATGCAGAACTGCTAGGCAGTTAAACTCCCATGAACTGAAAGCAGTGATTTCGCCTTTTATTAGGACCTCCTTATGTTTCATATCACCTATTATTTTGTCAAATATATTTTACTTTAAACACATCCCCTAAAAAATTCATATTTGCACTGATGAGATCAGAAATGCCATTTAAGAATATTTTGCTGAATTCCTCTAAAAGCTGCTGCACAGGGGTGCCTGGTGGCTCAGTGGGTTAAAGCCTCTGCCATCGGCCCAGGTCATGATCTCAGGGACCTGGGATCAAGCCCCACATCGGGCTCTCCGCTCAACGGGGAGGCTGCTTCCCCCTCTCTCTCTGCCTGCCTCTCTGCTTACTTGTGATCTCTCTCTCTCTAGTAAATAAATAATCTTTAAAAAAAAAAAGCTGTTGCATAGATTTGTCAAAAGATACCCCTAAACTTCAGAGTAAAGAGAAGATTTAGAACAATTTTAAAGGGAGTAGGGGGTGGCATTAACTTCAAAACAAATGCAATCATAGTTAGTCTCCATGATTATTAAATTACCCTGGTAGGAGATTCTAAGTACTTTCCCTTATTTTGAGGAATAAGGTGTGGGTGTAAGGTCAGAGTATAGAACAGAATGTTTTAGTGATTATTATTAGCCCTCTCAGAAGCCTCAGGCAGTTTTTTTTTCAGTTGTAGAAACTAGTTACTTCATTAGAGATTCTAAATTTGAAAAAGTATCTAACATTGCTGATTTAAATATTACAATTGGAACTTACTGTAGAGCAAGTACTTTTGGTATTGAGTTTGGGTTGTCAGTTTTGTTTCTTTTATACTTTATAATCACTTCATTTTTTTTTTCTAGGACTATCAGACTTGGCTTGACCTTAGAGAATTTGAAACTCGCATCGGTGAACGTTACATTACACATGAAAGTGACGATGCCCGCTGGGAAATACATGCGTACACCCACAATCTTGTGTACCCAAAGCACTTCATTATGGCTCCCAATCCAGACGATATGGAAGAAGATCCTTAATTGTCAGTGAGCTAACTTCAATAAGGAAGGATTTCATTTTATGGACTGATATTTTGCTGCACAACTGTTGTTGTTTGTAGGTTGTCATCTGCGAGGGTGCAAAGACATGGGGAAATAGGATAAGGAATTAGTGACACCAGTACTATAGTTCATCAGGAGTAGATACAAGAGGGGAAACTGAGTAATAAAAATATACAATAGAACCAAGATAAAGCTTTTCATAAATTTTTATAGCATAGAAATGACTGGTTTTTGTATTTTTTTCCTAATCCTTCACGTTAGTATTATAGTGGCATTTAATTTATCTTCCCTTTCCAAATGTTCTTACATTATTTTTTAAAAAGGAGAAAAAGGAAAACTTAGTCCAGCCATTGCATACCTTGATCAAATCATGTAAGATTTCTAACCAGGTTTGCATTTAAGAGCTAACTGAGGAGGGGCCACCAGCATGAGATTTCATGTGCGGGCTCTAAACATTTGTTTTAATCACAGAGGCACAAGGGGTTTTTCTTTGGTGCCTAGAAATGTTTCCTAGATGCTAGGCTGTTTTACCTTTTTTTTTTTCTTTTTTTTAGGTGAGTCAAGAGTCAAAACCATGATCCCTAACCTTTGGAGCTGAACTCTTAATATGCTCTCTACAACATAAAAACGTAGTCCCCTTTTGTGAGTACTAAGCTAATTTGGGACAGTTGGTGTCACAGAACCTGGAGGAGGACCTGCTGGTCTGTCTGCTCCTCGCTCAGCATCTCTCCTCTGTACTCACCTTCCCACTGGACCCCGTAATGTACAACTGGTTTCCAACGTTCAGTGAGGAAAGAGTTGAGCTTTTATTCCACAGTTTATCTTTACACAGAGTTGAATAATTTGAGGATGAAAATTATTAAAAGTAAGGCCAGTGCAGGATCAATGAATGCTACAGAGAAGAACAGCAAAGAGTGTATCCTTTTTTTTCCTTCCCTTAGTTTATTGGAAGGCTTTACAGATATCTGGAATGTTCTTAAATCAATTCTTCTAAGCAGTTTGGGGGAGTGGGTGGGGTAGAGCATGAAGCATTTATTTTACTCTTTCATTTGCTCTGATACTGTAGCCCTACCCTTATAATTTTTAACATTTCAGCAGCAGCCCGCTAAAGAAGTGTTTTTCTGCTCAGATATAATGTTTAAGAGGTTAGACTTTTTCATAGCTTTTAAAAAGTTACTAATAGTTTTCTCCCCCCCAAAAAGTTTAAGATCTGGGACCACCCCCTTTTTAAAAAAACTAGTAGCTTTTTGTTTCTTCATTCCACAGTAATCACTGTAAACTTCCCCCCACCACCCAAAAGAGCAAAAGATTTGTAGTTAGAAAATCTGGTCTTAAGTCTGGGTTCCAATCTGTCTGAGCCTCAAGATCCTCAGTCTGTAAAATGAAGACCATAATTCTTGCCTCTACCTTCCTCACAATGCTGTTGTGAAGCTAGGCTCTGTATGAAGATATTCAAAGTATTAACTATCACAAAGTAGTGCACCACTGAGTGTGAGGTGGCAAAAGAAAAGCTGTATACAAACAGAGCCAGAGGGGGCCTAGAGAGCCCTAAGGCTCTTCCATTAAGTACGACTAAGTACCGCTGGCTGAGAGAGGAGCCACCGTGCCGTCTCCTCGGTTCTGAGCTCTTTACCCATTTTTACTTCTTACCCTCACAACAGCCACAAAGTACGTGCATTATGGACTTCACCTCACAGATCAAGAAACTGAGGCACAGGAAGATTAAGTAACCAGCTGTGGAGGGTCACAGTATGTGGATGTGAGCCCTGGCAGCGTGGCTCCAGTCCTTCTGCCCCCCACATCACCGGAAACACCCCACAATGTCTCGCAGTATTCATTCTCCTATTATAGGAGTTGTTTAAAAAATTTAATCAAATTTTGCAAAACCTTTTAGAAATGTATTTTCTCTGTGCTAAAGGATGACTTCCCCAAATTTGTCCAAAGTAAGCCATGCTAAAATGGAGTAATTCTGAGTCCCAAGGCACCCTATTGTGGTTTTATTGCTTAAGGTGAAAATTAACTGGAATGATGTTTGCTATACTTACATAATCAAACTTTACAAGCCATGAAATTAATTGCACTCTTTTTGTGTTGTTGAATGCCTAAGAAGTTTTCTAAAAAAATTTGTAAAGGCACTGTCAGATAATTTGGAGTTGTCATTTACTCCAGATACTGTATAACCTGCATAACCTTTTTTTTGTCTTGAAGTTGTTTTTGTATAAGAAATAATTGTTAGAAACATTTGATAATGTACAAAGTAGTCTATAATGACACTGTTTCGTACATTTTTATATTTTTTGTTACAGCCCACTTTTTGTAAATATCCTCAAAGATGCTTGATAATAAAATGTATTTCTATATCACCATACTTTTCCATGTGAAAACCTGAGGTATCCAAAGAAAATTTTATTTGGTTGTGTTATTTTCCCAGGCCTTGGTAAAAGTATTATTTTGGAAATAGTATTTGTAAATGGAACTAATGCTATATTTAAAACACTGATTTTTTTTTAACTACCTAAAATAAAAAACAACTCATTATTTCAATTTTATATGAAATTTGAGGTAATTATCTGGAGGTCTTATTTCTTGGCATGAAAGTTTAGAATAATTATAACTACAAATTTTTCAGGAGCTACCATCAAATACTCAACTACTGTAACTTCTACAAGACTTAAATAAGCCAAATGCCATTCAAAGTACATTTTCTAGGTTTTAAGATACAAGGCATTGCCTTATTCCTCCCAATAATTATAAAAAGTATTAAATAACTGAGAGGGGCCAATGTTGGGCATTTTCACCTTCCAAAAATATCCAGGCAAGTCTTTAGAAAAAAATAAGGGTGATTATGAATGGCCCGAGGCAGGGCAGCATATGAAAAACAAGCCCTCTCTACCTTCCTACTTTAGAGTGAGATACTTGTTGTAAGTTAAGCCAAATTAAGCAATAGAAAGCCAAGAGTTGATCACTCTGCCAGTGAACTTCCAATATAGTTAAGCTGTAAGTTCAAAACATACATCTAATACTCTTTTCCTTTATTCTCACTGTAAATTTTTGTTGCCAATATAACAGTTCTTCAGAAGGTACATATCTGGTATTAATACAAATGTTCTGTGAACCAAAAAATGAGAACTTACAGAAAATCTTGACATTTATCTGAAAATGAGGGAGAATTAGCTCAAATCAGAAAATGATTCCTGCTAATGTAGTCTACATTTACTCTAATTCATATTTCAGGTACGTGTTAGGTTTACTAGTTTTACTGGGACTTAAATATTTTTTTAAGATTTCACTTATTTATTTTGAGAGAGGGAGAATCCCAAGCAAACTCCACGCTTGACGTGGGACTGGAGATCCCACAACCCCTGAGACCATGACCTGAGTTGAAATCAAGAGTCAGACACTCAGATTGAACCACCTGGGCACCCCTAAATTTTTTTTTAATTTTAAAATTCACAGAAGCAGAGGGTAAAAAATTTACCACAAAGGAGAACGATTTAAACCCTGAAAACCCACTTCCACACATATTTAATATGATTACTAGGCATCCTTTCCTTTTTATATACAAGTAACTACCACAGAAAACAACCAGTCTGCACTAATATAAATTTTTATGAGATTAGTTACAAGCATTTCTTTAAATGTAGCTTCCCCCACACAAAAAATGGAATCCTAACTATAAAACATTCTCCACTGTACTTTTTTCACTTACCACATTCTTAGAGATGAGTCAGAACATACTGCTTTACCTCATTTTTTAAAAATAATATATGGATAGTTCTATTTAATCCTGTGAAAGGCCAGTTAGGTTTCCAGTTTTTGCTAAACCAAACTGTGTTCATGTTTACTTTTTAAAATAATACAGCAACTAGCCTTAACAAAGGACACTCAGCTTCCCAGTAACTTGTTTCATTAAGCCAAAAGCACACAAAATTGTGCCAAAAGCAAAAGCCAGGCACAACCATAAAAGATCAATATTTGGTTGTACTGTATGTAAGACAGGCCATTTTTATTGGTGATAAAGACATAAAATATTGTAATACTTATTTTACCTGTGATACATGAAACGCGTTCCCTTTATTTTGCTTTCTTAGGCAGGCTTAGGGGTAAAACGCCCACACTGAGATCACCGCCAGGCAAGTTCACCAAACCCAGCTACAGGTGACACAGAGGGCTTTGACTGGCACGCATTCATCGGATGGCTTCTCCCCTGAAGTCTCTGATGAGGCAGCAAGGCAAAAAAATTAAATCTTTCTCCCATCTTCTGAGGATTCATTAACATATCATACCCCTGAAGTAACTGCTGCCTGGCTGGCTCATCTGATTTGTCTAAAAGAACCTGAAAAGAAAAAACTTCTTAGTAAAAGTAACTAGAAGGATCCCTGGTTACGTGCAGCAATGCTAATGGCCACAGGCTGCTCAGTAAAGCTGGGCTTCACTTGGGATTTCTCATCACCTGCCTCAGAATCATGGGGTGCTTATTAAAAACATAGGTTGCTAAGACCCAAACCTATGGATTTGTACGTTTAGCAAACATTCCCAGGTGGCTTAATCTATACTGAAGGGTTTAAAATGTTTTCAGGATCCTTCTAAAATTCATCCCCCTACACACGGTCAACTTTTCTTACTGGACATGAACACTATTCCACGTCTTCATGCTAGCTCATGCGGAGATGCAGGGGCGTGCGCGGCGGCCCCAGCCCGGGGCCGCACCAGGCCTGACACTACCGGAGAGACTGCGGTACCCACGGCCTGCTGACCGAGAAGAGCCCTGAGACCAGGGGAACTTACACTTGAAACATTTTTATGAAATCCTACAAAATTAAAAGATTTAGTGATCGTGAAATAAATTACCTTCAGGCGGACATCAATGCCCATATTTTGTAAAAATGTCTGTTGTTTTATTGGCCCCAGAGAAGCTACTTGTCCCTCTGCCATTCTACGCAGGTAACTGAAGTCCACATCGGCTGTGAGGTCCGCCGTTCCCGGGGCAGTCAGGACGTCATGAAGCTTGTGGCCACAAAACCCCTTGAACACAATTTTTAAAATGATGAGTTTTTGACCTTTTATGCTTATCAAAATTAAAGAAATGCTATCATTTTATACATTTTACATAACTGTTGAAAAGAAAACATAGCCTAAGTCAGTGGTCTACAAACTCTTAATATAGTAGCACCCTTAACTCAAATGAGATGCTACGTGGAAAATCCAATATAAAGTGCGACACTGGGGTGCTGCCTGGAAATGCTGCCTTTCACATTTCATTACTGCTCGTGGTGATGGAGTAGAGATCCCATCAGGGATCCCATCAGTTCTCCATGTGAGCTAACTTGTTTCTTCCTAGAATCAAGTTAAACTCTGACCAGACTCTAGATGGTGTTTGACAAGGTGCCTCCATCAACTACGTGCACCAGAATCACCTGAGACCGCGTTACTGCGCTCTGCCCAGACCTTCTGAATCAGAATCCTGGAGGGAAGGCTAGGGAATCAGCATTTAAAAAAAAAACTGCAGGGGTGTTTTGTTTTGTTTTGAGATACAATAAAATTATAAGTTGAGAACCAGAGACGTAGAAAATGACTAACAGTATCCAGTTAAATGTATTTCAACTAAAGTATATTGAATACAACTGATAAAAACATAAGAAAGGATGCTCATGAAGAATAAAAGAATACATCTAGAAAGTTTGAAAATATGGTAGGAAAAATCTGATCATAGTAGCTAGATGAAATCTGCAAAGAAGTACTAAAAATTGTTTTAAATGGAGGGGGAAAATTCTTAAGAACTTTAAGAAAATCTTCCCATTTGTATTAATCAGATGCTAAGTAGGATCTACGCAGACCTAGGTTCTGCAGCTGAAGAAGAATGTAGACAATTCAGACCCTGTTCCCAGGCCAGTCTGGAAGGTGACATCCTATGGTTAAGGGCAATTATAATACTATGAATTAATACTCATTACAAATACTGTAATACTACCAGGTAGGCACTGTAGAAACCAAAGATAAAGATCTTCAATAACAACTTCATAGTTGATACCAATGAACTGACAGTAAGTCATGTTCCCGAGTCATACATACTCTGAAGGTGTCGGTCTTCGTTCCGTTGTGACCATAATCTGCGATCAGTGCTGCACCTCCAGTTAGTGCGATGCGCTGAGAAAGCTCCTGAATGATAACGCCGGCCTCAGGACACACTTCCACGTGGTCCCTCGTTTCATCACCCTAATAAGAGAACAAGTGAATCCAAATGCATCGCTGCAAACAGTTTCCTTACGGTGTTTCTACAAAGAGCATTTCTTAGTTAAAATAAAAATAAATTCCTTCTCAATATGCATTATGTTGTCTACACTCAACGTTTCCTAGGACATCCCTTTTATTATACAGAACTCGCTAGTGCTTGGATGCCGTTCACGTTTACAAACATTTTAATTTGAATCCCTTTCATAAAAAGGCATATGCTCTCCCAAACTCCTCGATGACCAACATTATCATCTTATTGATAGTGATATTACTCTCATAATTCATAAAAATATATTTCCCTGGGTTGAATGCATGGGAAAGGAATTTTTGTCTGCCTGGAACAGTGCGTGGGGAATAACAGACCCTCAAAAATTTGTCCTGGAAGAACAAATGATACCCCGTATAACAGACTGTAGCAAGCAAGTATATGATAATACCTTCTGCTGGGGCAAAAGATATTCCAATGATATGCTCTCTATTTAGAAACCTCAGCTTATAAACTTGTCAATGTATCTGAGGCCCTAATTGCCCAAGAGGTTCAACTATTTACTAAAATGGTCCTCAGTTAGTGCCTATTAATCTAAAGAGTGAAATGACAGTATTGTAACTTGTCAATTTGACTAGTATATATGAAATTTCCTAATCCCTGAGAAAATGGGAAAAAACTTTTTTCTTCATTATGCAAATATACAAAAACTTTTGCTCCTTCCTAGCACCCTATTAAAAATGAAGTACTGGGGGCACCTGGGTGGCTCAGTGGGTTAAAGCCTCTGCCTTCAGCTCAGGTCATGATCTCAGGGTCCTGGGATCAAGCCCTGCATCGGGCTCTCTGCTCAGCAGGGAGCTTCCTCCCCCTCTCTCTCTGCCTACTTGTGATCTCTCTCTCTCTCTCTGTCAAATAAAATCTTTAAAAAAAAAAAAAATGAAGTACTGGGATGCCGTGGCTCAGTCATTAAGTGTCTGCCTTCGGCTCAGGACATGATCTCAGGGTCCTGGCATCGAGCCCCACTGCTTGAGGATTCCCTCTTTCCCTCTGCCCCTCCTCCTGCTCACATAGGCTCACACGCTCTCTAAAGAAATACATCTTTAAAACAGAAGTAGTAGTAACCTCCCTGATCGTGCCTATAATGGCACAGAGCTAACAGACATGGAGTCACACACATTCTGCTCTTGAGTCTCTGCTCTTCCTACTACTTAACTAGAAACAAGTTAAACTTTCAGAGTGTTTCCTCATTAAACAATAAACTACTTAGCCCCCCGTTCTATTAAATAAATGACTGGTTGAACTGTAAAAACCGAGAGGTTAGCCACTTCGGGCACACGCTGACACACCCTAGCACACCGTGCCAACGTTCTTGCCGTCTTAGACCACTCCTCAAGATGGCAGATTTTGTTACCATTCACCCCATCCATATAAGAGGGAAAAATCATCAGTTTCTCTTTCATAAGCGAGTACTACTAAAGTCACAAACTAAAAACAATCATCTCCCAGGGCCAAGGAGTCAGCTCTTGGTAGCTATGAATTTGCTTCTCACTCAGGTAAAATTGGGTGGCCAGAATATGAAAAAATAGAAATGTTCACAAGTACTCAGACTGTTATTTTAACTTACTTACACTCTGAAAAAAAAAAAAACAAAAAACTTAATTGATAGGTTTATGTTTAAAAGCTCCTGTGCTAGGACACCTGGGTGGCTCGATGGTTAAGCGTCCACCTTTGGTTCAGGTCATGATCCCCTGGGTCCTGGGATCGAGTCCCAAAACAGGCTTCTTGCTCAGTGGGGAGCCTGCATCTCCCTCTGCCTGCCTCTCTCTCTGACAAATAAAATCTTAAAAAAAAAAAAAAAAAAAAGCTCCAGTGCTTTTGAAGTGAATAACTTCTGAAGTAGTTCTTAGTTAATGGTCCAGAAAGTAGATGAATTATGCTCCTGTTGGTCTTAGAGGTTTCGGTTCCAGCAAGATTCTTACAGGTAGAATGTTAAAATATAAAGGAGCACAGGGATTTTGTATAATGAGAAATAATGGAAAAAAAGTGATTTAGACTTTTACTGCTGTAATTAAAGCTTTGCAAAACAAAGTAACTTGACAAGAAAATGAATCCCTTTTTATTTTATTTTAGTTTTGCAAAAGAGAGAGAGCAGGGTGGGAGGGGCAGAGGGAGAGGGAGACAGAATCTTAAGCAGACTCTATGTCAGTGCCTGAGCCCGATGCTGGGCTCCATCTCGCAACTCTGAGATCATGACCTGAGCCAAAATCAAGAGTCAGATGCTTAACCAACTGAGCTGCCTAGGCGCCCCATCTAAGCAAGTTTCTAAAATCCGTAAAATGCCCTTTCTCATACTAGTCAGTGTACATCTTATAAGAAGTGATCTTTTAAGAGAAATCAAGCAGTTTTACATAGTTGAGATATATTTTTTTTAAAAAAATGATTGCTCATCCCCATATACATATGGGGATGAATGAATGAAATGAATGAAAACCCCATATACATATATGTAATTTGCATTAGAATAATGTGTAGATTCTTAGAAAGGTTTCATGAATTTCACTTTTTTATTGTTAAAAGGTCAGGCTACCAACAAAGTCCCCAAATATATATTTTTTTTCCTCCAATTAATTGCCCCAAATACATACATATACACACATACATATATATATATATGATGTCATTGAATTTCAGCAATAATCTAATTTACTTTACCTGTCCATAATTAAAATATTTATTTAGTTTGAAAATGTATATTAAAATTATATTTTTAGGTTATGAGACAAGGCTTTCATAACTATTTGAACTCTTACAGTAAGAATGTTTTAATATAGGCTATAGTCACTTTTTTTTAAGATTTTATTTATTTGAGGGAGGGAAGAGAACATGAGCAGGGAGGAGAGGGAGAGGGAGAAACAGACTCCCTGCTGAGCAGGGAGCCCAAAGAGGGGCTCAATCCCAGGTCCCATGGATCATGACCTGGGCAGATGCTTAACCGACTGAGCTACCCAAGTGCCCCTAATATAGGCTATAATCACTTTAGATGAAAAATTACTTCAGCTTCTGTTTTTCTTCGTTATTACTTAAAGCTGTTAGTTTATTTAGTTGCAAAGATATTTTTGGTCTGTCTAGAGGTAGATATTTTGCCACATGGATACTTTTGTCTGTACCTATATTTATATACATAAGACTTGATACTATAGCTGTAAACTATTAAAAATTATCATCATTCTTTAAAAGATTTTAAGTAAGTAAAAATAAATAAAATAGGCAATCTAAGCCCAAACATTCCTGACAAGTATAGGGTTTTTTGAACCCCTACACACGACCCTAAGTTAGGACTCTTACTATTATTCCTTGAGGCCAATAGAAAGCAACAGTAAAGGTACCATTCCGACAGTCTAGAATCAAACTTACTTAATCAAACTAATAAAAAAGTTATTTTGAGAATTAAATGAGAAAATTCAGAGTAATACATACAAAGTGCTCAATAAATAGTTGTTTTCACGGACCTCAAACTCCTCTGGTCAGGCAGACGCTACTATGACCCTGTCACAGGGAACCCAGGGAAAGGGGGCAGGGACAGGACTTGCCTGAGTAAGTGCTTACTACCTTCCTCCTCACAGGACGTCCCCAGATGATCTGACCCAGGCTCCTGACTTGATCACTCTGAATAAAAAGCATGTTACGAGCAACGCTCCCCTTGCCCCGTCAAGGAACGCTAGAACAGGAACTCAGAAAATGAGACTGAAGATTTGGTTGGCAATAAACTAAGAAGAAAAAACTTCCTACTTGTATGAAGACTTCTGCTGGCGTGACACCAGGGGCCAAAACAAACCGCAACTTAGCAGAATCTTGTGGGTCAATATCAATGAGGACTTCTCGCCATCCTTGGGGTGTTTTCTGAACACAAAATAATGCATAAAAACAAACTTTTACCAGTTTTTTTCTCAAATTGCCTCTGCAAAAAATAACTTATTTTTCTCCTACCATATATGACAGATGACTAACATTTACTTTACCACTTAAAAAAAGGCAATACTTCATTTCCTTTGAACAGTAAGAGTCCGCTGGAAGGCGCGAACTACTGGCGTTGGTGAGATAAGAGGCGCAGCCGCAGCCGAGAGACGTAACGAGCAGCACGGCAGGTGCCCCTGACAACGGGGAGCAGACGCCGACGCTTCTGCTAACAAATCAGTACACGCTCTCAGCCTCAGAAACTACCGGTGCACACACAGTACCGCCAAGTCTGAAATCTGCTCACTTCAACTTCACTGAGGAAACGTTTTAGTTTCCTTTGGATATTAAGGCTATTTGCTAAATGTAACCCTTCCTTGTACTATAGCCATTTACCATCTTATATTCGCACACACCTTTATCCCTGGATAAATAGCATTCTTACTAGTTATCCTAAGAGTATGAAGGTTCTACTTAATATTTCACTTTTGCTTTTCAATTATTTCTATTCATCAGAATTCCAAATATAGTTAACTTCAACAATAATCAAATACCATAAATGTTTTTTCCTACAACATAAGGCCCTTTTGTTATTCAATTAATGACTTTATCCCATCAATACCTGAAACTTATGCACAGGAAGAACATCAAAAAATTCATGTGCCAGATAAAAGCTGTACCCTATTTAAAAACAGAAGGAAAAAACTTTCAGCATTTTTGAGGCAATACTTAATTCATTCTCTTGAACACTAAGAAAAAGAAAATGCCTAGTTCTTTGTGTGGAAGCCAGGGGCTCCCACGGCCATGTCTACAGAGAATCATCCCCTCACCCACGTCTTCACCTACTCTGAAGAACAGACAGAAGAACATTACTGTTCTCATTTTCCATACAGCAGAATCAGATAGCCAGAGTATCTCAATAATCAGTTTAATCTTTTATCCCTCACCAGGCATGAAAGAAATCAGGACTCACACTTGTTAGCTCAAAGAGGATTTGAACTTGCTAACATGGTCCAAGACAGCTGACCAGAGCGCCCCTGCAGGTGTGAGCAGGGACTCGTCAACACAGGACGTCTGCCTGGTGCAGGGATTTTCCCTCCCCCACCGAAAGGCCTGCAAGAATGTTCACAAGATGAGACAGTTAAACTAAACCCACCCAACACTGCTTCCGTCAGCATCCCCCGACCCTAACCCCCGGCCTGGGGCTGCTTCAGCGTCAGTACTACCTCAGGAGTCAGGAAAAATCAAAAGGTACAACAGGGATTGACACTGTTGTTTTTGCAAAACCACAGGAAATCCATTGCTCCTATTGTGAGCCGTGTTATTTTCTTCTACAATGCTCTTTTCGAGAAAAGGATTCGCTCTTCCCTATGAGTAAGGGACCCTGCAGCACTAACTCAATCTATTAGCGTGTCCCCCGCGGCTCTGCTCACCATCACTGCTGGGATGAGATGCGATCAAAATGATTTCATTATGCCGTGTGAAAGAATTACCTTTTGGAACATCGTGCAGATCTCGGTACCATGAGATTGGAATTCCAGATTTAGTAACACCTTTCATACATACGGGGGATCCAGCATTTCGCTCTAGTGGGATCTTCTCTTCAGTCAGTGTTAATGCTTGAATCTCACTCAACTTTTCGCTCACCTCCACCAGATGTATTGAAATGTCACAGTTTTTCAGCACAGATCCAAGCTGACTGAACACCTAAAGACAAAGGAAGGGGAAAAGGGCAAAATACAATGTGTTGAGCAGATCTGGGGTTTTCTAACCACTTACCTCAATAATTTGGTCATGTTACAGGAATAAAATTTGGTTTTGGAGGCATCTGTTCTTCACATAAGCCACTCCCCAGCAGTCTGTGAGAATCATAACCTACCCGTTATTATACAGTCCACATAAGAGATGAAAAGTACACAATTTGGTTTCCTAATGATAAAAATTAGATTGACTAATAAATGAAAATTAAAGATTTAACATCCAATAAATAAGTAGATTAAGGGATCTAAAAAGAGAACAAGAAAATGAATTGTGTAGATACCCTTGATTTTATAAAGCTCCTATGTCTATGAAATAATCTCATCTTTGAAATGTTTAAACTGTATCCTCAGGAAATAAAATTTGAGTGGCACTAAAAACTTAATAGTTTAACTTCGTAATTCTTTCACATTTTAAATTTTTTCTTAGCTACACATATTTTTATAACTGTTGTAAACATGAGGAAAAAAGGAATATACTAATACTTTATCAATATTTTAATGATAAAAATTCAATACCAAAGCATGAAGTACATCAACAGTATTTTTCACCTGAATTTAATTTTCATTGGTGATTTGCCTCCCACTTTTGAGATCTGAATATGCAGGTATAGGCTGATAAAAAGGACAAGATTTTTCCAAATTTCGTTTTGAAATGAAACTACAAAGAGAAAAACTTCCCAAGATAAAAATCCTTCAGGAATTATGATCAAGAAATGAAAACAAGTCTGTAAATATGTCTTTGTCTGTTTTCTTAACATTCCTTTCAATTCTTTGGCTTTTTAAGGTTCTTAGCACTTGATCTAGGGAACCATCCTTCATACATTTTAAGAACTGTGGGCTTGATTTTTAAAGTCCTTGAAACAAGATAGTATTATTTGAGAAACTTATTAAATATTTCATATTCAGATGACTTTGCCAATTTAAAGAGATATAAAATAAAGTTCCGGAAACATAAATCAGTGGTTGGTTTCTACTGTCCCCCCCAATATGATATAATCAGGATTATTTGTCAGATGTTATAAATTTTTAAAAAGCCTTCAATTCCTAATTTCAAGCAAAAATCATACAGCATCAAGGCATTTAAATGTATACTGAATATATGTTCTGTTTTTTACACTGAATTGCCAGATACACTTAAGATAAACTAAAAAAGACTAATGAATTCCAAAACAGTATAACTATAAAAGTTTAATAAATATAAGTACTTATCATGTACTATCAACCAAATTCCTCCTTTTTAATGTTTTTAGAAAATATTAGGTAGAATGGAAGAAAGAACAATACATGGAAAAATATCAAGTATCTCTGATTAAAGGAAGGTGACCTGACCCTTGCAGTTGGAGCCCTCAAGTCCTCCCTCACCCTCAGAGGTCAACCATCATTCCCATCTGGAATTTATAATTTTCCGCTTTTTCTTTTTTTTTCTTTTTTTTCCCCCGCTTTTTCTTATAAATGTTACTGAACACATTTGAATCACCAAACACATACTGTTTAATGCTATTTGAGGATTTTATATAATACAATCATATGATATGAATTCTTGTACAAATTGCTGTTTTCACTCAACAAGATGCTGAGTTTCATCTGAATATCGTGCATTCTGATTTCACACATCTGCACAACCCTTGGCATTTGATCTATTTTCCCACTGATAGTCATTTGGGTTGTTTCCAGCTTTTCTACTATTCTAAACAATGCTGTCTTCTTGTACCCATATCCTGGTACACGTGTGCCCTCATTCCCGGAGGGCACACACCCAGCAGGAAAGCTGAGGGGTCACACAGAAGAACGGAGATGTTAGCAGATGATGCCCAATAAGCGCTCCAAAGTGCTTACACCAAATCACGCTCTTACAGTCTCAGAGCCCCCACTGCGCCACATCCCCCCTACCCTCACCAACGCTTGGCGCTGCCAAATCTTCTCATTTGGAGGGTACAATGGTATGTCACTGTGATTTTAACTTTCATTTCCCTGACCCCCAACCAGTCTGAGCATTTTGTTTGTTTTTCCTGGCCCCGTGAATTTCCTCTTTCATGCTGGGCCTGTTCACATCTTTACCTGATTTTTCTAATGAGTTATCTGTTACCATCTTAACTGAAAGAACTTCTTTATGTATTACAACTACCAGTTCTTTGTCGGCTATATGTGTTGCAAATAATTCCTCCCACTCTGTGGCTTGTCCCTCTCTTTACGGTGTCTCTGAAGAACAGAAGTTCCTAATTTCTTTAAGGAACAAAAAATCTGGGATGCCTGGGTGGCTGAGTCAGTTAAGCATCTGCCATCTGCCTTCGGCTCAGGGCATGATCCCAGGATATCCTGGGATAGAGCCCCCGGGCTCCCTGCTCAGTGGGGAGTCTGCTTCTCCCTCCCCCTCTGCCTGCTGCTTCCCCTGCTCATGTTCTCTCTGACAAATAAATAAAATCTTAAAAAAAAAAAAAAAGAACAGGGGTACCTGGGTGGCTCAGTGGGTTAAAGCCTCTACCTTTGGCTCAGGTCGTGATCTCGGGGTCCTGGGATCGAGCCCTGCATCGGGCTCTCTGCTCAGTGGGGAGCCTGCTTCCCCCTCTCTCTCTGCCTGCCTCTCTACTTGTGATCTCTCTCCTCTCTGTCAAATAAATAAAATCTTTAAAAAATATATATAAACAGACAACAATAAGTTACGATTCATTGTACTATTCTGACATTGTACTTCAGCAGAGCCATAGAGGCGGTTAAGGAGATAGGACCGAAAGCCAAGGAAATCAGTGGAGTTTGCAAACAAGTCAAAAGAACAAAGATTCAGGTGAGTACATGAGGATCAAAAGACATTCTTTTATTACCTACCCTCAAAATATCTCCTGCGAGGGTACCCCTTCCTGGGCCCAGTTCCACCAGCTGGAAAGCTGTATTTTTTCCAGTGGCCATCCATTCACTAATGAACCATATACCTAGCAGCTGTGACAAGGAAAAAACTACACTGAAGTATTATAAAGTATAAAAGTATAGCACAATACAAAACTCCACATAAATACATACTTTATGTCAGAAAGCAAAATGTTTGTATGTATGTATGTTACTTAATACGTACATGTATGTACGCACACCCAAGAGCTTCATGAAGACTACATTACAAAAGCCACCACTTAGAAAACTTAGTAACAGGAGAAAACAATTAAAGGGCAGTCCTCGCTGTAAGAGGTCTCACAACATGTAAGAGGATATCACTTACAGGAGGGTGCTAGTCTTTGAAAACAAACATATGGAACAGAATTATGCCATTTCTTCATACTCATATGATTTCAGTAATTATGTGGCTTTTTAGGCATAATTAATATTTTTTAGTACCTGGATTCTACTTCCCTTTATGTACTATTTCCTATATCTATATTTATCAAGGGGTTTTTATGCGAAAATCAATGAACTAGACTTTCTAAGAAGAATTCGAAATTTGTTACAGGGGGACTTCTGCTCTAACTACAGTGCAATCTTGGGCAGAGGCTTTAGAGTCTCTCCCCACTCACTCCCCTTAGTGTTTTGTACCTTTTCTCTCTTTCTTCACTGATCTCTCTCTTTCCTCTACTATTCCCTATTCCTGCAGCATGTATATGATTAAAAATGAAAACTTAAAAAAAAAGGAACCTTGAATCACAAAAACAAAGCTGTAAAACGCTATATTATAGAAGAATACAACTTGATCTGCTTTCAAATGTTTGTGATATTAGTTTCTTTTATAGTTTACATTGAATATTACCTCCCCAAAGATCTGACTTATTTCCGGTGAAGTAATGAAATCTCCTTTTTCTCCTAGCATGTCACGGTACACATAATATCCCTGAGTAAAAAAGGAAAGTAGAGAAAACAAATCAACTTTCAAATAAGCTTTTTAAACCACTCCTCCAAAATCTTATATGATGTATACAATGACATAATCATTTGGTAAGAAAGTAATCTCTTCTAAGTAAACAAGATAAACACAGTAACTTCAACTTTACAAAGTCCAGTCATGTGGCAGAACGGGTGGAAACATGATCCCTCCTTGACCGTAAAGGAAAAAAGCCAGGCCATGTCCATCCTGACATCCTCCACCCCTTCCCTCCCCTCCCTGCTCTCACAGCCCAACCCAGTAAGACCCTGCCTGCCCCGCCCTCCAGCCTCCTCCCTCAAATTCTCACTGTTTCAAATTAGCCCTGCCTATTGGTGGCGGTGTTGCTTGATCGACATGCTCGTTAAGTGGGAGCGTTCACTTTATGAAAATTCATCAAGCTTCGTACCTGTGATTTATGCATTTTTCTACATGAATATTTATATCTCCTTAATGTTTTTTAATCAGCCCTGCTCATCCATACATCCATGCCATTGCAAATGCTCTCCTTTCTTCCTTCCCATTTCTCCCTGGCAACCTTATACTCAGTAAAACTGAATCTGCTCAAATGCACCTTCCCTAACCTCCTCTTCCAGCCCTCCAACCTCAGACTAATGGAAGTGCTTCCTTTTATGTGTTTATTTATTTATATGTCAGTGTTCCTCACCAAGAGGCATAGTTACTTGGGGAAGAGGACTATCTTATTTACCCTCCTATCCCAAGCTTTAGCATACTGTCTAAACTTCAAGACATACTCAAGAATTCTTTCTTAAAAAACTCCCTATGCTCCTCAAGCCCCTTCTTCCACCACCCTACTCTTAGCTGATGACCTGGACTTCTGCCCATAAAGGAAATAAAAAATGTTATAAAATAGGACTGACTCAGCTTCCTGACCCCACCTGGCCTCCACCTGTTCCCATTCAGTCCTCAGAACTCAAGATGAAATGGCTTTGCCTTCTGCTCTTATCCAATCCTAATCCCACCATCTGTGCTCTGGATCCTCACCTCTCCTCACACAGCTCTCATGGGCCAGGATCTTGTTATCACCCCTTCTCCAACAGATTTAACTTCCCTCTCTCAGCAGCAGAAATATACTCGAGTCACTCCCATTTGAAACAAGAACTACTCATTTCATTTCATACACCATCTCCTCTCTAGTTTTTCTCTTCCCTTCATAAGTGAGCATTTCAGCGGTGTTTTTGCAGTGCATTATGAACCACTGTGGTAGCCTGATGAAGACTACGGATCCCTTCATAGGATGTTTTTAAATTCAGGACTTAAACACACAGGATTACCCCTCCTCCACAAAACTGAAAAATATTCATCCAATATTTAAAAAATAAACTTGTGGGGCGCCTGGATGGCTCATGGGTTAAAGCCTCTGCCTTCAGCTCAGGTCATGATCTCAGGGTTCTGGGATCGAGCCCCGCATCGACTCTCTGCCCAGCAGGGAGCCTGCTTCCCCCTCTCTCTGCCTGCCTCTCTGCCTACTTGTGATCTCTCTCTCTGTCAAATAAATAAAATCTTAAAAAATAAACTTGTGATATAGTAACATATATGCATCCGTATGAATATATTAATAAGCAAAACCAAGCCTGAGGTCTAATAAGTAACAAAGTTTTGAAGTATGGAAGAGCACAATGTATTCTGAGATACCTATAATCACTATTGAGATATGACAATATCAATGATTTCCATTGATGCTAAAATCATGGAAGTACTGATGCCAGTGGTTATTTCTTATGTTGACAATAAAAGAAATGCTAAATTTCAGTTAGAAGCTAATGAGGGAAATGCAAATTAAAACCATGAGATATCTCCAGGACAAACAGAAACTAAAAGTATTTGCAATCACCAAACCAGCCCTATAGGAAATACTGAAAGGGGTCCTCTAAGCAAAGAGAGCCCAAAAGTAACAGACCAGAAAGGAACAGAGACAATATATAATAACAGTCACCTTAAAGGCAATATGACAGCACTAAATTCATATCTTTCAATAGTTACCCTGATTGTAAATGGACTAAATGCCCCAATCAAAAGACACAGGGTATCAGAATGGATAAAAAAACAAGACCCATCAATATGCTGTCTGCAAAGGACTTATTTCAGACCCAAAGACACCTCCAGAGTTAAAGTGAGGGGGTAGAAAACAATTTACCATGCTAATGGACATCAAAAGAAAGCTGGGGTGGCAATCCTTATATCTGATTAATTATATTTTAAACCAAAGACTATAATAAGAGGTGAGGAAGGACACTATATCATACTTAAAGGGTCTATCCAACAAGAAGATCTCACAATTGTAAATATTTATGCCCCTAACATGGGAGCAGCCAATTATATAAACCAATTAATAACAAAATCAAAGAAACACATCAATAATAATACAATAATAGTAGGGGACTTTAACACCCCCCTCACTGAAATGGACAGAT
This sequence comes from Nasua narica, assembly GCA_028533885.1. NCBI lineage: Eukaryota > Metazoa > Chordata > Mammalia > Carnivora > Procyonidae > Nasua > Nasua narica. The sequence goes on along the minus strand of CM052811.1, from coordinate 26,152,932 downwards.
CATCTAAGAAAAAGATCAACAAGGAAATAAAGACTTTAAATGACACAATGGACCAGATGGACATCACAGATATATTCAGAACATTCCCTCCTAAAGCTACAGAATACACATTCTTCTCCAGTGCACATGGAACATTCTCCAGAATAGATCACATCCTGGGACACAAAGCAGGTCTCAACCAGTACCAAAAGATCGGGATCATTCCCTGCATATTTTCAGACTACAATACTTTGAAACTAGAACTCAACCACAAGAGGAAAGTTGGAAAGCAAATACATGGAGGCTAAAGAGTATCCTACTTAAGAATGACTGGGTCAACCAGAAAATTAAAGAAGAATTAAAAAAAATTCATGGAGTGCTCGCTTCGGCAGCACATATACTAAAATTGGAACGATACAGAGAAGATTAGCATGGCCCCTGCGCAAGGATGACACGCAAATTCGTGAAGCGTTCCATATTTAAAAAAAAAAAAAATTCATGGAAACAAATGAAAACACAACTGTTTAAAATCTTTGGGATACAGCAAAGACAGTCCTAAGAGGAGAGTACATAGCAATAAAAGCTTTTCTCAAGAAACAACAAAGATCTCAAATACACAACCTAACCCTACACCTAAAGAAGCTGGAGAAAGAACAACAAATAAAGCCTAAGCTCAGCAGGAGAAGAGAAATAATAAAGATCAGAACTGAAATCAATGAAATAGAAACCAAAAGAACAGTAGAACAGATCAACAAAACTGGGAGCTGGTTCTTTGAAAGAATTAATAAGGTTGATAAACCCCTGGCCAGACTTATCAAAAATAAACAAGAAAGGACCCAAATTAATAAAATCATGAATGAAAGAGGAGAGATCACAACCAATACCAAAGAAATACAAACAGTTATAAAAATATATTATGAGCAACTATATGCCAGCAAATTTGACAATCTGGAAGAAATGGATGCATTCCTAGAGATGTATAAACTACCAAAACTAAACCAGGAAGAAATAGAAAACCCGAACAGACCCAGCATCATTTCTTATTCAAAATTCTTCACAGTGTAGGGATAGAGGGTACATACCTCAATATCGTAAAAGCCATCTATGAAAAACCCACAGCGAATATCATTCTCAATGGGGAAAACTGAGAGCTTTTCCCCTAATGTCAGGAACACAGCAGGGCTGTCCACTATTACCACTGCTATTCAATATAGTACTAGGAGTCCTAGCCTCAGCAATCAGACAACAAAAAGAAATAAAAGGCATCCGAATCAGCAAAGGAGAAGCCAAACTTTCACTCTTTGCAGGTATCATACTTTATGTGGAAAAACCAAAATACTCTACTCCAAAACTGCAAGAACTCATACAGGAATTCTGTAAAGTGGCAGGATACAAAATCAATGCACTATTGATGCATTTCTATACACCAACAAGACAAAAGAAAGAGAAATTAAGGAGTCAATCCCATTTACAATTGTACCCAAAACCATAAGATAAGATGCCTAGGAATAAATCTAAGCAAAAAGGCAAAGGATCTGTACTCAGAAAACTATAGAATACTTATGAAAGAAATTGAGGAAGACACACAAAGAAATGGAAAACGTTCCATGCTCATGGATTGGAAGAACAAATATCGTGAAAATGTCTATGCTACCTAGAGCAATCTGCACATTCAACGCAATCCCTATCAAAATACCAACAACTTTTTTTCACAGAAATGGAACAAATAATACTAAAATTTATGTGGAACCAGAACAGACCCCAAATAGAAAGAAGAATGTTGAAAAAGAAAAGTAAAGCTGATGGCATCAAAATTCCAGACTTCAAGCTCTATGACAAAGCTGTAATCATCAAGACAGTGTGGTACTGGCACAAAAACAGACACAGAGATCAATGAAACAGAACAGAGAGCCCAGAAATGGACCCTCAACTCTATGATCAACTAATCTTTGACAAAGCAGGAAAGAATGTCCAATGGAAAAAAGTCTCTTCAACAAATGGTGTTGGGGAAATTGGACAGCCACATGCAGAAGAATAGGACTGGACCGTTTCCTTACACCACACACAAAAATAGACTCAAAACGGATGAGTCAATGGATTGACTTGAATCAATCAAGTCAATGGATTGAGTCAATAGACTCAATATAAGACAGGAATCCGTCAAAATCCTTGAGGAGAACACAGGCAGCAACCTCTTTGAGCTCAGCCACAGCAACTTCTTCCTAGAAACATCGCCGAAGGCAAGGGGAGCAAAAGCAAAAATGAACTATTGGAACTTCATCAAGATAAAAAGGCTTGGCACAGCAAAGGAAACAGTCAACAAAACTAATAGACAACCCACAGACTGGGAGAAGATATTTGCAAATGACATATCAGATAAAGAGCTAGTATCCAAAATCTATAAAGAACTTCTCAAACTCAACTCCCAAAGAACAAATAATCCAATCAAGAAATGGGCAGAAGGTATGAACAGACATTTCTGCAAAGAGGACATCCAAATGGCCAACAGACACATGAAAAAGTGCTCATCACTCGACATCAGGGAAATACAAATCAAAACCACAGTGAGATACCACCTCACACCAGTAGGAATGGCTAAAATTAACAAGTCAGGAAAGGACAGATGTTGGCAAGGAGGCGGAGAAAGGGGAACCCTCCTACACTGTTGGTGGGAATGCAAACTGGTGCAGCCACTCTCGAAAACAGTAGGAAGGTTCCTCGAAAAGTTGAAAATAGAGCAATTACACTACTGGGTATTCACCCCCAAAATATAAATGTAGATATCCGAAGTGCCACCTGCACCCCAATGTTCCGAGAAGCAATGTCACAATAGCCAAACTATGGAAAGAGCCCAGATGTCCATCAACAGATGAATGCATGAAGATGTGATATACATACGTATAGATATACACACATAATGGAACTATGCAGCCATCAAAAAACCCAGAAATCTTGCCATTTGCAACGACATGGATGGAACTAGGGGGTATTACACTAAGTGAAATAAGTCAATCAGAGAATGACAATTATCATATGATCTCTCTGATATGAGGAATCTGAGAGGCAGGGAGGGGAGTTGTAGGGGGAAGAGAGGGAAAAATGAAACAACATGGGACCAGACAAGGAGACAAACCATAAGAGACTCTTAATCTCAGGAAAAAAGAGGGGAGGAGGGTGGGAGGAATGGGGTGGCTGGGTGATGGACACTGGGGAGAGTATGTGCTATGGTGAGTGCTGTGAATTGTGTAAGACTGATGATTCACAGACCTGTACCCCTGAAACAAATAAGACATTATTTGTTAATTTTTAAAAAATTGAAAATTAAATTTTTAAAAAATGGGCAGAGGTGGGGCACCTAGGTGGGTCAGTGAGTTAAATGTCCAACTCTTGATTTAAGCTCATGTCATGATCTCAGGGTCATGAGACTGAGCGCCGTATTGGGCTCCACACTGGACATGGAGCCTGCTTAAGATTCTCCCTCTCCCTCTGCCTTGCTGTTTACAGCAGTATTATTTACAATAGCCAAGATATGGAAGCAACCCAAGTGTCCATCAATACACAAATGGATAAAGATGTGTAATTTAAAAAAAAGATGTGGTATATATATATATATATATATATATATATATATATATACACAATGGAATATTACTCATAAAATCTTACCATTTATGACAACATGGATGGACCTAAAGGGTATTATGCTATGTGAAATAAGTCAGGTGAGAAAACAAACACCATATGATTTCACTTACATGTGGAATCTGAAAAAACAAAACAAACAAAACCCTCACTCTTATTAAATACAGAGAACAACTTGCAGCTGCCAAAGGGGAAGTGGATGGGTAGGTGGATGGGCAAAACAGGTGAAGGGGATTTTAAGAACAAACTTCCAATTGCAAAATAAATAAGTCACAGAGATGAAAAAAACGGCATAAAAACATAGTCAATAATATTATAGTAACATTGTATGGTGTCAGATGATGCTACATTTACTGTGGTGAGCAGTGAGTAATGTACAGAATTGTCAAATCACTATGTTGCACACCTGAAACTAATGTAACACTGCAGGTCAACTACATTTCAATAGTTTTTTTCAATGAGAAAAAAAGTTGTGGTGTACACACACACACACACACACACACACACATAGGAATGTTATTCAGGCATAAATTTGCCTGAATTTGCCATTTGTGATAACATGGATGAACCTTTAAGGCATTATGCTAAGTGAAATCAGAGAAAGACAAATAATGTTGGATTCACTTAGATGTAGAATCTTAAAAAAACAAAAACAAAAACTTTGGGGCACCTGGGTGGCTCAATCGGTTCAGCGTCTGCCTTCAATACAGGTCATGACCCGAGGGTCCTGAAAACCAGCCCTGCACCTGAGCTTCCTGCTCTGGGAAGAGTCTGCTTCTCCCTCTGCCCCTCCCCGGGCTCATGCTTGCACGCTCTCCCTCGAATGAATGAATAAAATCTTTTTAAAAATAAAATAGAAATAAAGTTTAAAAAAAACAAAACTCAGAAAGAAACCAGACTTTTGGTTACCAGAGGCAGAGGGTGGGGGGTGGAAGAATTGGAAGAAGTCGGGCAAAAGGTACAAACTTCCAGTTATATACTAACTAATATAGATGTACAATACAACACAATGACTACAGCTACCATGGTTGTATGATACACAGAAAAGTTCAAGTAAATCCTAGGAGTTCTCATCCCAAGAAAACATTTCCCCTCCTTTTTTTAAAATTTTTTTTATTGTGCCTATATGAAATGATGGATGTTAACCGACCCACTGCGGTAATCACCGCACAACATATGCAAATCAAGGGGCACCTGGTGGCTTAGTGGGTTAAGATGTCTGCCTTTGGCTCAGGTAAGGCTCAGGCGATGATCCCAGGGTTCTGGGATCAAGCCCCATGTTGGGCTCCCTGCTTCTCCCTCTCCCGCTGCAGCTACCCCTGCTTGCTCTCTTTCTCTCTTTTTCTCTGTCAAATAAATAAATAAAATCTTTAAAAAAAAAAGTTAAAAAAAAAAACTCAACCTTCATTACATGCAAATCAAGCCATCATGCTATATGCCTAAAACTCATATAGTGATATATGTCAATTCTTTCTCAATAAAAATGGTGGGAAAAAGGTAATGCTAATAAAGGCGTAATTTTTATTCCCATATAACTTCACAGCTCCCCTGGTTTCTGTTCAAGGATCCCTCCATTAAGAACCTCTACTCTCAAATGGCAGCTACGCTTGTGATGAGTTTAGCATAAGGTATAGTTGCATAAAATCACTATGTTGTACACCTGAAACTAATGTGACATTGTTATCAACCATACTTCAATTTTAAAAAAGGTTAAAAAAGAGCACCTGGGTGGCTCAGTTGGTTTAAGTATCTGCCTCCGGATCCCAGGATCCTGAGATCAAGCCCCACATCCAGCTCCCTGCTCAGCAGGAAGTCTGCTTTTCCCTCTCCCTCTGCCTGCTGCTCTCCCTGCTTGTGCTCACTCTCTCTTCAAATAAATAAATGGAATCTTTAAGGAAAAAAGGTTAAAAATTTTTAAATAAAATATAAAGTAAAGCTGACTTAAAAAAAAAAAAAGAAAGAAAAAGAAAAAAGCCTCTACTCTAAATTCAAGAGTTACCTTAAGGCTTAATCCTGCGTAACCTCCTGTTCTCTAAATAGCCTCTCCTTGATTCCTTGGATTTAAACACCATCTACATGCAGATGATGAACAAACCTATATATGTATATCCAATCTTTCTCTCAAGAACTCCTCACTCTTGCAGCCAAATGCTCACTTACTGTCTCCACCTGGATGTCATCACCAAGATGCATAAAATGCACCCCCTGATGGTTTCCCCTTGCACTAACAGGACAATCTAAATTCCATGAAAGCCTTGAATGAACTGCCTCCTCTCCAAACTCTTCTCATTCTACTCTCCTCACCATCAACCTGAAACCCCCAGTGACTAGTCACCAGCCGTACTGGTGCCTTTCTCTTCTCTGCATGTGCCAACACATTTCCCAGCTCAAAAACTTTGTACTTCCCCTTCCGCTACTGGGAACTCATTCCCGGTTCTTTGCCAGGCTGGCCAAACCCCACTCTTCAAGCCTAGGCTCAACCATCTGGCCTTTGCGGGCCATCTACCTACCTAGAGAACTTTTCCAACCCATATTCCCACTGCACTACTTTCTTTCAATCCCATCAACCTTTTTTTTTCCCCCTTTCCTTCAGAAGTACTTACAGCAATCTATAATTATCTTGTTTGTTTCCTTGTTTTTAAAGATTGTACTTACTTATTAGAGAAAGAGAGCATAAGCAGCGACAGAGGGAGAAGCAGGCTCCCCACTGAACCAGCAGCAGAACGCCGGGCTTGATTCCAGGACTCTGGGATCATGACCCGAGCCAAAAGCAGATGCCCAACCTAATGAGCCACCCAGACGCCTGTTTCCTTGTTTAGAGCTCATTTCCTCACTAGTGCCGTGCTCCACTGTCCACTGCAATATTCCCAGTGCCTGAGATAGTGTCTGGCACTTTTGGAGCCTCAATAAATGAATAAATGATAAGTGGTCCTTCACTCTAACACAGTGATGTTTGTTCTAAAGTTTCTCCCTCAGTGAATTTTTGGTATGTGGTAGCACTGAACAGGGGTACGAAAGAATCCCTATCTTTATTAAACCTCCAGATACCACATCCAACAGCAACAGGACAAACAAACCCCAGAATTCCATAGATTTCCTATTTTGACCCAGCAAAAGGTAAAACATTCTAAAACAAGAGGACCACAGGCTTTCACCATGTGGCTTTGCTGAGCAGACAAGGAAATCTAGGACACAGAACAAGGGCAGTGCTTAATCCTAAAACAGCAGAGACCCAGACCTTCCATTCCCAAAAAGAAAACCCAGAGTATGCTTCCATTGCCTGCTAATGCGATCCCAGTAGTCAACTTTCCAGGTATTAAATTCATATTTCCAGATATCTACTGGAGATTTCCATCTGAGTTCCAGCTGCACTTCAGATTCCTACTTCGGACTGAATTCTGTCCTTCCCCTCCCTCTTAAAGCAGCTGCTGCTCTTCCTCCTTCTGCATTCCCTTTCCCGGAGAAATGATACCATCATCTACCATCAGCCTAGATAGGAAAGACATCCTGACCCTCATTTCCCAAATTGAATCGGTTACACTGTCTCCTGAACAGCTTTGAATTTACTCTCCATTCTTCATGGCACTGCCCCCGACCTGATCGATGCCTAACCAACCCCCTGACATTAATTTATCCATTTCCAGGTCTTCGGGGGATGGCTCTTCCCCTGGAGAAGGCACCATCACTGCCGGGTCTGAGGCCCCTCGGGCAACTCGGCGCACACCCCCCTAGCTCACACCTCGCAACGCCGCTGGAGCGGCCTGGTCCTTGGGCTCCCCGACCCGTACCTTGGCAGGGTTGGTCAAGACCTCCTTCATGTACTCGGCCACAGTGATGGGGCCAGTTGCCTTGATTTTGTATATAAGGTGCCGCAGCATTGGTGTCACCTGGTTTTCTGCCGGCTCTCTCCCGGAGCTGAAGTATTTCCCTCTCCAAAGACAGGGAAGGACTACGAAAAACAAGTAAACGGGACCACGAAAACATCTTAGTATTTGCAAGTGCAAGCAGCCTGAGCGCTTTCGAAGCTGCTGCGCGGGCTCTTCAGCTCGCCCGAGACGCGGAAAGCGGACTCCCGGCCTGACCGCCGCACGCCCACGGGGCGCCGGCAAACGCGCACAGTGCCCACCGCCACACAGGCGCTGAGGCTGGACTCGGCCTCACTGCGCCTCCAGCAGCTCCCAACTGAGAAAGGCGCCCCAGGCGCTTTCCCCCACAAGCGGAGCTCCTCCGTGGCGAACGCTTACCCGCGCGAGCCGCCGCGCACAGCGGCCCCACGCCGCCGCCCCTCGCAAGAACGCTCATGCCTAGCCTCGCACCGCACGGCCCGGGGCGGGGGCGGGGGGTGTGAAGCCATTTCCGGGGAAGGACACGCCCCTGCCAGAAGTACGTCACCCTGCCAAGCGGAAGGAGGCTTTGGGCCGTTGCGCGTGCTTTGCTGGTAATGGCGGCCTCCAAAAAGCCTCTAGAGTTCCACGCCAAGCGGCCCTGGCGCGGAGAGGAGGCGGTAGAAGATCCGGACGAGGACAGCGAGGAGGATCACGATGAAGCCGAGAATGGGTTCTCTCTGGAGGAAGTATTACGGCTCGGAGGCACCAAGGTAATGGCCTCGGACTCGCGGACAAGTGGACACATGCGTGAGGAGTGGTCTCACGGGTGGCCCCGCCGCCCCGGAACGGCAGCGTAGGGGAGCGTCTTGCCTCCAGCTTTGAAGTGCGCCCTTCCCGCTCTTTTCCGCTGCTTTTTACAAGGGAAGAGTCCTTTGGCATTGAACATTTTTACGGTGTGGCACTGTTAGGACCCTCTGATTTCACTGATCTATAACTTCCATCGGGTCGGTGAAGACTGACCTTTTCGGGTCCTGATGTCGTAGCATCAGTGTTCTGAACTCCAGTGTTGTTTGAATGTTAACTTCTGTTCTCACGGAGTACACGCACATGTTTACGCTCTAGAAGCCCTCTGTTCTCTTGGAATTTACGTCCTAAGTAAGGGAAAGAATCAGTAACCAAACTTTTGAATATTGTGTATCAGATGTTGAGTGGTGCCACGGAGAAGAAAACAAGATAATCAGTGGGAAGGGCGTAACAGTTTTAAATGAGGTGATCGGGGAAGTCAGCATTTGGATGTTTGAGAAGAAAACTGTAGGAAAGAAAGGAGTGAGCCATGCTGTTCTGTGAGCAACAAAAATGTCAGTGTAGTTGAGGCAGAGTGAGGTAGGGGGAGAATAATAAATGAAGTCAGAGGTAAGAATATAGGCCTTCCTCTGAGTTTAATGCAAAACCTTAGAAGGTTTGGAGCAAATACGTGATGGAATTTAGCTTATTTTTTTAGCACGTGTCTTGAGTCTGTGGGTGAGGAGAGAGGTAGGAGCAGGAGAAATGCAATTTACAGGGGCATATTCACAGTTTGCCCTGTACTTGTGTTGTATTTAATTTTTGAATAGGTGATAATTCACGTGCTACAAAAAAGTTCTTTTAAAAAAGAGGAATACTTGGTGAAAAGTCTTCTTTCCCACTTTTATCTCTAGCCATGCAATTACTAGCTAAAGCAAGTATTTTTATGTGTCTTTTATATCTTCCAAACACACACGTGTGTTATTTTTTACACAAAAGGCACTATACTGTATAATATTTCGTATATATTTTTTCTTACTGTCTTAAAGATTCTTCCATATCATTATATAGCGTTGGTGGTAAAGTGGTGAGCATAGCTGCCTTCCATATCATTATATATAAAGCGTCATTGGTTTTATGCCTGCATAAATCATTGTTTTAATCTGTCTAACCAGCCATTTATTGTGGATGTTTAGGTTGTCAGTCTTTTACTATTTTAATGCTGCAGTAAATAACCTTGAAAATAGATCTTTTCCCACATTTGTGAACATATATGTAATCTAAATTGATAGAAATGGAACTGCTGGATCAAAGGACATATGTCTTATGTTTTGATTTGAAGGTAACAAGTTGCCCTCCTTGGAGGTTGTGCTAGTTTACATTTGCATCAGCCACGTAGGAAAGTGCCTCTTCCTCCCACCCAATACCTTTCCCCACTACCACCTGTCACAATTTTATCTTTTTCATCTGACAGATTAGGAAATGGATGCATCATGGTTTTAATTTGGATTTTTCTTACTGTGAGTGAAGTTGAGCATCTTTTCACATTTTTAAAAAACCACTTTTCCCTTGTGAACCATTTGTTTATATACTTTGCAGATCTTTCAGTTATCACTTAACTGATGTGTAGTTACATTACATTAAATATTAAGCCCAATTACTCTGTCAGTTGCCAGTATTTTTTTCCGATTTATTATTTGTCTTGACTTTTATATGTATTTTGTCCTAGAGAAGGACAGTTTCACCCATCTTTGCCTTTAAGGGCCTGCGTTTTATGTCATTTGGAAAGGTTTTCTTTACTCTGAAATTTTAATTATGGTGTGCATTCTTCTATGACAGCTTTTTTTTTCACGTGTAAATCTCTTGATTCATCAAGTCTTTACTTGGTTGTTGAGCGGGAGCCCAGAAATACCATGATAATTGAATTTAATTGATTTTAAAGATACAGACTTCAAATTAACTTCTGAAGTTTTTCTAAACTTTGGATTTGTAATTTATTTTTTAATTTTCTTATGTTTTAATGCAGCAAGATTACCTTATGCTGGCTACTTTGGATGAAAATGAGGAAGTGGTGGATGGAGGCAAAAAAGGAGCAATCGATGACCTTCAGCAAGGTGAATTGGAAGCATTTATTCAAAATCTTAGTTTGGCCAAGTATGCAAAAGCTTTCTTAGTTGAAGAAGATGAAGCAGCTAAAAAAGAAAATGCCAGCAAAAAAGAAGCAAGAGTATCTAAAGTAGATAATAAAAAGCAAAATACGGCAGAAAGTGAAAGGACATCACTCGGTAAGGGGAAAAATAAGAAGCCAGAACAACATTCTGATGAGAACAACAGAGTCACCCCAAAAGTTAAGAAAGATAAACAACAGGACATCTTTGAATTTTTTGAGAGACAGACATTGTTACTCAAACCTGGAGGCAAATGGTATGATCTAGAGTACAGCACTGAATACTCTTTGGAACCCCAGCCTCAGGATGTTGTGTCTAAGTACAAAACCTTGGCTCAGAAATTGTATGAGCATGAAATCAACTTATTCAAAAATAAGACAAATAACCAAAAGGGAGCTTCTTCTACCTGGATGAAGACAATTGTGTCATCAGGGACGCTGGGGGACAGGATGGCAGCCATGATTCTTCTTATTCAGGATGATGCTATTCACACACTCCAGTTTGTAGAAACTCTTGTGAACCTTGTGAAAAAGAAGGGTAGCAAACAGCAGTGCCTCATGGCTTTGGATACTTTCAAAGAATTACTCATTACAGACCTTTTGCCAGACAGCCGGAAACTACGGACTTTCAGCCAGCATCCCTTCAACAAACTAGAACAGTTGTCTAGCGGCAACAGGGACTCAAGAGATAGAAGGCTAATATTATGGTATTTTGAACACCAGCTGAAACACCTGGTGGCTGAATTTGTGCAGGTCTTAGAAACTTTAAGTCATGATTCATTAGTAGCCACTAAAACTCGAGCTCTTATTGTAGCTCATGAGCTTCTTTGTAATAAACCTGAGGAAGAAAAGGCTCTTCTTATGCAGGTGGTAAATAAACTGGGAGATCCTCAGAACAGAATAGCCACAAAAGCATCCCATCTGTTAGAGACATTGCTTTGTAAACATCCCAATATGAAAGGAGTTGTATGTGGCGAAGTAGAAAGACTGCTTTTTCGCTCAAATATCAGCTCCAAAGCGCAATATTATGCAATTTGCTTTTTAAATCAAATGGTTCTTTCTCACGAAGAAAGTGAATTAGCTAATAAGTTAATTACTCTTTATTTTTGTTTTTTTCGGACTTGTATCAAGAAAAAAGATATTGAATCAAAAATGCTTAGTGCCCTTTTAACAGGGGTAAATAGAGCATACCCTTATGCCCAGACTGGTGATGACAAAGTGAGGGAGCAGGTCGACACGCTCTTTAAAGTGTTGCATGTTGTGAATTTTAATACCAGTGTACAGGCTTTAATGTTGCTTTTCCAAGTAATGAATTCTCAACAGACGGTATCAGATCGATACTATGCAGCATTATATAGGTAAGTACATACCATTTCAATAAGTGAATGTGAGGAATAACATGATTTAATAATAATAATGTGATCTAATACACAGCACCTACTGTGCCCCTCTATGGGGCAAGAAACTTAGAAAACTGGATTTTAGGCTCCCCTCAGTAACTTGCTAATCACCAATTTTAAGTCACTAATCTTTGTCTTCCTGTTGCAAAACTATGTTTCATGTTTTACATACATTATTTTATTTTTTGTTTTGAGAACTTGTTAAAATACAGAAAAATAGCTTCCCCCAAAAAAGCATCTATATCCTACCACCTAATATTTCAACCAGCATTCTGCTGTATCTGTTTTAAATCTTTCAAATATTAAAAAATTAGAACTGCAGATATAATTGAAATTTTTTTCACTCTCTTCCTCCTCACTCACATCCTCACTCCTATATTTCTTCCCCTTGTCCTTCACACAGCTTTTTAGTAATTCATTCAGCAGCAATTTGGGGGGTGCTGTCTATGTGCTGGACATTTCCAGGTGCTCTGCATATATCACTGAACAAAATTCCCACACCTAGAGGTGCTTACATTCATATTGAGGAAGACAGATGGCAAAGTCAGTTAGGGAGGGTTAGGGTTGCATTTTTGGAATTTTTTTTAATTATTGAGATTAAGATTCTGTTCACTGAATTTTGTAGTTGTCCTGACACATACCTATTGAGGGGTGATGCTTTAGTAGTGTGTAAACACTTTGGAACTATTTAAGTATACCAACAAGCTATATATTCCTTTCTAATTCATTTTAATGATTTTACATAACATATCTTGTGACAAATCTACTGATATCTTGAACTTAAGCCACGGTGCCTGGATTTGAGTCCTAGCCATTAGTTTGCTTTGTAACTTTGGACAAATTACTTAATCTTCTTTAAGTTTTGAACACCAGCTAAACACGATTGATAAACACGAGGTAAACACGATTGATCCCATATTATTGTGGCCCAGTTTGTCTGTAAAATGAAGGGGAGTGCACCTATCCTGTAGGGTTATTGTTAAAATTATAAAACTTCCCAAGGTTACGTAGCTAAAAAATTGACAAAACTGGGACTTTACTGAGTTCATGCATATGCTAATCCATGTAAGTGTCTGCAGGTGTTGGCTGCTATTGTTATTAATATTATTCAGATGAATTGCTTAAGTTTATTCTTCTTAACACTCCTCCAGTCTGTGAGGTACGGTAATTTGTGCAAAATCAGACAGACATGACAAGGCCAAGTTAGGCGGCAAATCCAGGTCTGCGGGCTTTGGGAGTTCATGATGTTTCATGGTGCTGATTGCACTGGTACACTAAAAAGAAAATCTCAGAGTCCTTTCCATAACTCTTAAGAGTACAGTTTTTTAAAGTAGTGACTAGTTTGGAAAGAGTTCCAGGGCTGAAAACTTAAGAGGTTTGGGAATCTTGGGGTTGTGTGTTTTTGTTTTTTTTTTAATAACTTTTGATGGTCATAAGAACTTTTTGGACAGTGTTTGGAATCAGAGTTTAACACAACAGTCTTATCTGAGGAGTACTTTCTTAAGTTCTTTAAATTATTGCTTACCAAGAGCTCTCACAGATGGATTTCCTCAAAGGACATCTAAGCCTTCTTATAGTATTTCTTTTGGTCTTATTAAGAATCATTTAAACAAAATTTCCGTAATATTATTCGAAAGATAAGGAAACATGATTTGGTTTACAAAAATGTGATTTATCAAAAACTTCAAGAATGTGTTCTCTGTCAAATGGTGGGGACACACCTATCTAAATTCTCAAATGTTTTAAAAATGAGTTGCAAAATGGATGAAAATGTTAAAAATTTTAAATGTGAAGACAGAAAATTGAATATCAAATATTGAATAATATAGGATATCTCAATATCACCGGAGTTATGGAACTAAAAAATGGGGGAAAGTGAGTCTACAGAGCAATATGAAAATGCTTCACTGGGTCAGATATTTCCATTTCTAGTATTAATGGGAAAATATTAATAGAAGTGCTTAGAATAAGAAGTAATATTGCACATGAGCATATACTGAGGATTGTGTTAATTTTGGATATCCTAATGTCTGGAAGGCAAAAGCAGTTGGAGTATCTCTAGGATTCAGCAACTAGGATAAAGAGAAAATTTTAAAATTATCACGTTCAATTCTCTACATGTGTGTTCATTAGAATTATGTGGAAGCCTCTGGTCCCTCAGCTACGGGGTAGTGATATAAGGATAAGAACTCTGGTCTAGTCCACTGCTTTCATAGGTCAGTTTTCATTATTTGGTTTTGGAACAGCCTTTCATTTGAGGTTCTAGATCTGTATAAAAATTATGCTGGAGAGGGGCGCCTGGATGGCTCAGTGGGTTAAAACCTCTGCCTTTGGCTCAGGTCATGGTCTCAGGATCCTGGGATCGAGCCCCATATCGGGCTCTCTGCTCAGCAGGGAGTCTGTTTCCCCCTCTCTACCTGCCTGCCTTTCTGCCTACTTGTGATCTGTCTCTCTGTGTCAAATAAATAAATCTTTAAAAAAAATTATGCTAGAGAATGGAAAACCCTTGAAAAAGACAAAAGAAACCACACAAAAAATCTCTTTCTCCTGTGATATTCCCACTCTCCCCCAAGATCATCATTCTGTCTGTTTTGGTCATTGATTTCCATTTTACATCTTAGGTCTCTTGATCTAAAATAAACAGGAAGGTTATCCCTAACTAAGATGAGGTTAGCAGTTGCCTCTACTACTAGTTGTAGAGATATTTTATGAATAAACATTTGATCTTGTTTTTGTTTTATAGGAAGATGTTGGATCCAGGACTGATGATGTGTTCTAAACAAGCCATGTTTCTTAATCTTGTCTACAAATCTCTGAAAGCTGACATCGTGTTGCGCAGGGTGAAGGCTTTTGTGAAGAGGTTACTCCAAGTTACTTGTGAACAGATGCCACCATTCATATGTGGAGCTTTATACCTTGTGTCCGAGATCCTTAAAGCAAAACCAGGTTTAAGAAGTCAACTAGACGATCATCCGGTATATCTTACAACTGCTTTTTAAATCGAGTGGGTTCTGAAATATATTGGTATTTTTCTTCTTTGCTTCAATGACAGTAATTTACTTAATTCTCTGGAGCATGACCATGTGTGAGTCCTGGAGTTGGACAGACCTGAGTTTTAGTCCCAGGTGTACAGTTTTACTAGGTGGGCACGTTACTTGACCCCTTTACTCCTAGTAAACTGTACTACACTAAACTGTAATTATATGAAGTAGTTACAGTTACAGAGCTAGTGAATCTCTTAAACCTGTTTCCTCAGTTGTGAAATGGACATAGTAGCACTACTTAATTGGGTTATTTACATAATACATCAGAAATTTGAGGACTAAATGTTTTCATGTAAAAAAGTAATGAAGTCTTGGGCGCCTGGGTGGCTCAGTTGGTTAAGCAACTGCCTTCGGCTCAGGTCATGATCCCAGAGTCCAGGGATCGAGTCCCATATCGGACTCCCGGCTCTGCGGGAAGTCTGCTTCTCCCTCTGACCTTCTCCCCTCTCATTCTCAGCCTCTCGCTCTCTAATAAATAAAAAAAAAAAAAAAAAGTAATGAAGTCTCAGGGAATTGTGGCTCAAAATTTAATTCTCTTACATTTAGAAAAAAGATGGGGGACCCTGGGTGGCTCAGTGGGTTAAAACCTCTGCCTTCGGCTCAGGTCATGATCTCAGGGTCCTGGGATCGAGCCCCACATCGGGCTCTCTGCTCAGCGGGGAGCCTGCTTCCCTCTCTCTCTCTGCCTGCCTCTCTGCCTACTTGTGATCTCTCTCTCTCTCTGTCAAATAAATAAATAAAATCTTTTAAAAAAAAAAAAAGACGACGGTATGTCGTAAATTTGATTGATGAAATTTTCATGTTTCACCATTATAGCAAAAGTACGTCTTCAAAACTCCCTCACATAACTGAATACAGACTTCCAGTGGATTAATGCAGATTTATTAAACCATTGTTTTAGGAGTCTGATGAAGAGAATTTTATTGACATAGAAGATGATGAAGGTATAGAAAAATTCACCGATGCAGATAAAGAAATAGATACAGTAAAAAAAGCTGAGACAGAAGAAACTGTGTCTGACAGTGCTATGGAAACAAAAAAATCAGAGTCTGCTTCTTGGGTGCACTTTGATAACTTGAAAGGTGAGTTTCTTAAATCTTTAAATTGTTCTCTCAAACTTTTAAACAGGAATTAGATTCTCCTTTGGTTTTTTTTTTTTTTTTTTTTTTTTTAAGTAATCTGCACCCAATGTGGGACTTGAATTCACAAGCTGAAAATCAGAAGTTATATGCTCTACTGATAGCCCCCAGCCAGGGCCCCCCCCTTTGATCTTAATAGAAATTAACATTATACCATTTTAGAAGTCCTCCATATTCTTTTTAAGTAAAACTTTTATAACCAGATGTAGTCAGGAACTTAGAAGTAAATTTTTAATACAGTGAATTACTTGTCTACTTATTAACATGTTACACATTTTAAAGTAATTTTGATCTTAGAAATTAAAGCAAATACCTTTTGGAAATGCAACGTCTTCATTTGAGCTGTAAGGAAAAGCACACTAAACCTTAGGGATCAAGAAATGTGGCAGATCCATTTCTTCAAACTTGTTGTGGAACTCTTGGTTAACTTACTTCATCTCCCCAAAACTTTAATTTGCCTGTGAAGTATAAAAGAGAAGTATGGTAGCATCCAGGAAGGTTTTTAAAAGAATCCATCAATTTCCCTGAAGGCTAAACTGAGAATAATCCTTTAGAAGGATGATGAACATGTGCATTCTGAAGAAGACGATTTGTTGTAATGTGTTCTGAAAATTCTTTGAAGATAACATAAAACTTGTTCCAAGGGAGAATTATTCCTGGACATAATAATAAATATTCAGTGCATTTAAACTTCCAAAAGAATTTAGACCTATTTAATCTTCAGGTTCATTGCCATTTTAACCCTTATAACCTAATTGACCCAGATTTGGGCACCTTTTGTTACCTGGTTTATTCAGTAGCAAATGCTATCCTGGGTACCATATCTAATTCTTGTTGGGGCTTGGAATGTTTAATCTAGGTAGGATGCCTGGCTAAGAATGTTGAAAATTATAGTTCTATTACATATACATATATATGTTATAGTTATTGGTTACAACATTAATGGTGGTGGTTTTAGTGAACTCTTGGGCTAGGAATAAAGCATTTAAGAAATGCTATTTTTTTGTTGTTGTTGTTCTCAGGTGGCAAACAATTAAACACATACGATCCATTCAGTAGAAACCCTTTGTTCTGTGGAGCTGAAAATACAAGTCTTTGGGAACTTAAAAAGGTAAAGTAATTTTAAATTGTCTTAATTCATTAGTGCTTTGTATTTGTCCTCATGGATTTAACACCTTGAAGTTTCCATTTTGCTTGTTAATATGATCAATACAGTTTATTTAGACATTAATTAATTGGCATAAGGAAGCAATTTGAAGCATGTCACCCAGCTGTAATGCTTTATAACCCATATTTCTGTAGTCTCTGATAAACATTAAATTTACACATTTAGGGGCACCTGGGTAGCTCAGTGGGTTAAAGCCTCTGCTTTTGGCTCAGGTCATGATCTCAGGGTCCTGGGATCATGCCCCACATCGGGCTCTCTGCTCAACGGGGAGCCTGCTTCCCCCTCTCTCTGCCTGCCTCTCTGACGACTTGTGATCTCTGTCTCAGTCAAATAAATAAATAAAATCTTTAAAAAAAAAATTACACATTTATACAGTCACATGTAACAAATAAATTTTGCTTAATCATTAGCTCTCCCTGAGAAGTTTTGAACTATTTACAAATAAAATTACTTTTTAAGGGATGCCTAGGTGGCTCAGTGGGTTAAAGCCTCTGCCTTTGGCTCAGGTCATGATCTCAGGGTCTTGGGATCGAGCCCCGCATTGGGCTCTCTGCTCAGCAGGGAGCTTGCTTCCCCCTCTCTCTCCTGCCTGCCTCTCTGCCTACTTGTGATCTCTCTCTCTCAAATAAATAAATAAAATCTTTTTAGAAATTTACTGTTTAAATGCATTAGAGAAACTCATATTTCTAATACACTTTCTATGGTATCTTTAGAAAAGCAAGTAAGTGTCTTACCACACAGACTCCCATGGGTCCTTGACACCTTTTCAGTGAGTCTGCAAGGTCACAGCTACTTTCATTGTGATACCAAGGCACATTATTTGCCTTTGTGACTCTGTTGACAGTGATATTAAAGTGATATTAAAGAAATGATGGCTAAAACTGCTAGTGTTTTAGTACAGATAAGGACAGTAGCCATTATATTCTTCACTGCCTTGTATCTTCAAAGAAAAAAAGCCAATATTCCATAAGAATGATGAAACAGGAAAAATTAGTGATTATCTTGACTCTATAAAGTACATGGCTTTTTCATAGTCTGTGCATTTACAGCAAGAATCCATAACATACTTCTGCTATATACCTAAGTATGAGGTTGTCTTGTGTCTTGGTCAAAGTACCTGTGTAGTTGGTTGTAAACTCAGCTGGTTTTTTCATAAAAGACTGGTTGACAGATAGACTAGTTGTTCAAATTTGGGTATTTGGGAGACATTTTCTTGAAAGTGAGTGAAGTGAATGTTTTATTTCAAGCAAAACAGCTAACAATATTTGTTGTCAATGATAAAATTTAAGCTTTTAAGCAAAGTAAAAGTTTCGAAATCTTATAACCACTACCTTGAACTTGACGCTTTTCTCAATATTTAAAAACTTCTCTCTTCTTTTTTTTTTTTAAGATTTTATTTATTTATTTGACAGAGAGATAGCACAAGTAGGGGAGCAGCGGGCAGAGGAAGAGAGAGAAGCAGGCTCTCCACTAAGCAGGGAGCCCATCGGGCTCAATCCCAGGACCGTGGGATCATGACCTGAGCCGAAGGTAGCCCCTTAACCTACTAAGCCACCCAGGTGCCCCATAAAACTTTTCCGATAAAGTCAGTGGTGAGGGGCACCTGGGTGGCTCAGTGGGTTAAGGCCTCTGCCTTCAGCTCAGGTCATGATCTCAGGGTCCTGGGATGGAGCCCCACATCAGGCTCTCTGCTCAGTGGGGAGCCTGCTTCCCCCTCTCTCTCTCTGCCTGCCCCTCCACCTGCTTGTGATCTCTCTCTCTCTCTCTGTCAAATAAATAAATAAAAATCTTTAAAAAAAAAAAAAAGTCAGTGGCAATACTAACAATGTAATTTTTGTGATAATGTAACCAACATGTGGAAGAACTGCTTAACTTACTGAATCAGTATTTTCAAAATGCCTAAACGCACAGTATTACAAAGTCATGGTAAAAAGATCTATTTATAGTAGACTGATTAATTTTAAGTAGCAAGTACCAAAAGCTGATTGATACATTTTCAGATTCCATATTGCAACTAATCTTCAGTTTGGGTGTAGTATCAAAGAAGAAAATCCAGTTATATTAAAGGTTATCAGTTAATCCTACTATTTCCAACCATATATCTATGTGAGGCAAGATTGTCTTTTTATACTTCCAACTAAAAAATAACAGGGAATACAGAAGCACGTATGAGAACTGTCTTCTGTTAAGCCAGACATGAAATAGATTTACAAAACTAAAAATATCCTACTCTTTTTCCTAATGCTTATATGTTCTGAAAAACATTTTTCGTAAAACATTTGTATTAATATATAGTAGGCTCATTGTTATTTTAAATTGACTATAAATAATTGTTTCAAAATTTCCTATTGTGGGCACCTGGCTGGCTCAATCAGAAGAGCATGGTACTCTTGCCCAGGGGTCATGAGTTTAAGCCTCACAGTGGGTGTAGAGATTACTTAAATAAATAAAAACTGAAGAGAAAATTTCTGTTGTAATTTCTAGTAAGGTAAATATCAATAGATATATCCCACTTAAACTTAGGAAGTTCTTAAGGTCCTTGACTTTTTTTTTTTTTTTTTTTTGATGGAGACACAGCAAGAAGAACACAAGCAGGGGGAGTGGGAGAGGGAGAAGCAGGCCTCCCTCTGAGCAGGGAGCCCGATGTGGGGCTCAATCCCAGAACCCTGGGATCATGACCTGAGCCGAAAGCAGATGCTTAACAACTGAGCCACCCAGGTGCCCCAAGTGCTTGACTTTTAAATGTATAAAGCACTCCTGAGACCAGAATTTTGAGAATCACTCTTCTCTAATGTATTGGCTTAAGTTTTAATTCTTTGTATTTATAACTATAGTAATAGTTGACTTTCCTGTTTTTTAGCTATCTGAGCATTTTCATCCCTCTGTGGCCCTTTTTGCAAAGACTATCCTTCAGGTAAGTCGAATATTCTAAAGCCAAGAAATAAGACAAAATAATCTAGTTTTAGATAGTCAGTAATTGGTCATACAGTGTTTTATATCCACCACATAGAATCATAAACATTTTCTGCTGATGGAAAGGACCAGTGACTTGTTTAATATAGTACAACAGGTAATTCTTCCCACTGTGTGGTAAATAGAAATACAGGATATTAGAAAATTGCAACAGTTATATATTACATTCTGGCTTTTTTCCTGAAGAAAGACTGCCCTCCCTTTTCCCATTTGCTGTGTTGGCCATGTCAGTGTTTGGTTCCTGGCTAATAGATGACCTCAGTATTGTTTACCTATTCATAAAATCAACGGTGTATCATAAAATATGTATATATATGTATGACTCTGTTTAATTCTTCAGGTAAGAGGGATGAGATGGATATTCAAAGGATCATTTATGGCATGTTTGTGCCTTTGATGCATTGTAGTAGATGGTGTTTTTCCTTTTTTTTTCTTATCTGGATACATATATATATATATATATAATTTGAGTTAAGTTCTTAATCCCCCTCCCCCCACCTTTCAGGGAAATTATATTCAATATTCAGGGGACCCACTCCAGGACTTCACATTAATGAGATTCTTAGATCGATTTGTATACCGAAATCCAAAGCCACATAAAGGCAAAGGTACGCTTATATTTAATTATTTGGTTTTCACTGTTGATATTTAATAAATAAGCATAAAACTAGGTTTTGTATTAAACTGTCTTAATTTTTACATTTCAGAAAACACAGATAGTGTTGTGATGCAGCCCAAAAGAAAACATTTTATGAAGGATATTCGTAGTCTTGCTGGTAAGTATAAAGCCTAGACAATTGAAGCTAACAAGACTAGTACAAGTCAATAACAAATTGTATTATTCTTTGTTCCATTTTACCAGATAAACCTAAGCACCAGAGATATTATCCATCTTTTGTCCTCAAAAATATGCATGCATTCTTAAGTTTACTATGTCTGACTGGGCCTTTTATTTATTTATTTTTTTAAAAGATTTTATTTATTTATTTGACAGATCACAAGTAGGCAGAGAGACAGAGAGAGAGGGGGAAGCAGGCTCACCGCTGAGCAGTGAGCCTGATGTGGGGCTCGATCCCAGGACCCCGAGGTCATGACCCGAGCTGAAGGCAGAGGCTTAACCCACTGAGCCACCCAGGCTCCCCTAGGCCTTTTATTTTTTTAACTTTATTACAGAAAATTTCAAACATCCAAAGTAAATACACAGGTACTATAATGAACTCCGTTAATTATCACCCAGCTTCAACAATTAGCAACATCTTGCCATTTTTGTACCATCTGTAGCTTTATTAGTGACCCCCCCATATATCCCATATGTATAACTATCTTTAACAGTTAAAGACCCATTTTTTTTTAAGAGAGAGCTCTCTCTCTCTCTCTCTCTGTCAAATAAATAAATAAAATCTTAAAAAAATCTTAAAAAAAAACAAATCACAGCTCCTTTTCATTGAGAGACTAAGATTAATTGGTGCTTTATTAATCATTTAATTTCCAACTGATTTATTTCATAGTGATCCAGAGATGTAATGGACTCACCTAAAGTTAATAGAGTTAGAATTTAGAAGCAAAATCCAATTTTAATCAAGATGAGTTAGAAATTCTTATTATAAAGAAAACTAATATTCTTGTAGTTCCTTGTTATTGTTCCTTAATTTTAGTCAGTATTAAGTAAAATTGTGGATAATTCTGTTTACCTTTAATTCCTGTTCCAGAAAGGCAAGTGTTATTGTCTTTCTTTCCCCAAGATGATAAGTTTGAAGTGATTATTAAGAGAACTCTTTCATTTTATTTCTCTTAAAATTGGGGTCCTGGATGCAGTTGGAGGACAATAAAAACCGTGTTCTTTCACTGTGATGCACTGATGGCTACGAATGTCATTGTAGCCAACAAAGTTTCAAATGTTGGGTCTTCTGCACTCAGACTTTTCCAGAGACTGTCCTTTGCACTAGAAGATCCCTTCTGTTCACTTTCCTTACATTTTGAGACTTTAGAATTGGAGGTAGTATGCTGTATGTAGTCTTATGAGCTTGAATAACATAAAAAGGATTACTTTAATAAAAAATTTTTCTTAATCTGTTTTCCTAGTAAACAGTAAGGAGTTCCTTGCAAAAGAAGAAAGCCAAATACCAGTGGATGAACTATTTTTCTACAGGTAATATACACTTAATGAAGTTTCACTTGGGGAACTATTAAAATTTAAATTTTTAGGAAAAAACTTAATTTTTAGATTCCATAAAATGGCTTCATTAACAAAGGTCTATCTTGAAAAGATCTAAAGGTATGTCACTTGGGGCGCCTGGGTGGCTCAGTTGGTTATGGGGCTGCCTTTGGCTCAGATCATAATCTTAAGGGTCCTGGGATTGAGCCCCACATTGGGCTCTCTACTCAGTAGGGAGTCTGTTTCTCCTCCCTTTGCCCCTCCACCCCACGTCCCCGCTTGTGCTTGCTTGCTCTTTCTCTCAAATAAATAAAATCTTTAAAAAAAAGTGTGTCAGCTTATATTTTTGGAAAAGGACTTTATATATCATTCAGCTTGCTAATCCTAAAATATTTAAGTGAAACTTAAGTAAACTTATGGGTGTTTTTTAATAATGTAGCTTAAATTTTATCTTATGACTCTTTATAAAACCTAATCTTTAATTTCTTATTTTTTAATACAGTAATTATCTTTTTTTTAATTTTTTATTAACATATAATGTATTATTTGCCCCAGGGTACATGTCTGTGAATCATCAGGCTTACACATTTCACAGCATTTGCCATAGCACATACCCTTCCCAATGTCCATAACCCTACCCCCTACACACACCTCCAAGCCACTGTTAGTTTGTTTCGTGAGTTTAGGAGTCTTTTATGATTTGTCTCCTTCCCCATCCCATCTTGTTTCACTTCTCTTCCCCACCCCCCCCCCACCCTGCCTCTCCAATTCTTCATATCAGAGTGATCATGTGATAATTGTCTTTCTCTAACTGACTTTTTTCGCTTAGCATAATACCCTCTAGTTCCATCCACGTCATTCCAAATGGCAAGATTTCGTTTCTCTTGATGGCTGCATAGTATTTCATTGTGTATATATATATATATATACACCACATCTTAATACAGTAATTATCTTACAGGCTTTAAATCTGTTATCAGTCTAACATTATGAAAAGCAGCTTATGAATAATTTGTCCAAAATAGAACTCTAAGCAGAATTAGCAAAATTCACTGTGCTGTTATATACAGAAGTCCTAAATTTACCAGTATTCTTACTGTTAGCTGATTGGTTAATTCTGATACGCTTTTTTAAAAATATTTTGTGTGAAGAATTTTGAGAGTATGATCCCATCTGCAGAATGCTAAGTTTCACTCTACTATAGTATTAGAATGGGTCTGATAAAACATTGATTAGATGTTATCTAGAGCCACATTTTTGTCTTATTTCTAACACTTAGATCATTAGTGTTGACACCTTTTAAGATGAGGTATTTTATGAACTAAATACTAAATCTTTTAAATTTATTATACTCCACGTTCAGAAGTTGCTATTTTAATTCAAAACTTTTGTTTATAGTAAATAAAAATTTTAGTCATTTATATCCAACTGAATTAAGTTTTTCCACTTGTCTGTGTCACTGGTCATAGGTGCTTTGATTGTACCAAAATGGGCCCTTTAATACAATTATCAAATAAAGGAGCCTGGGTGGCTTAGTCAATTGAGTGTCTGACTCTTGCTTTCTGCTCAAGTCATGATCTCTGACTTGTGAGATTGAGCCCTGTGTCAGGTTCCGTGCTCAGCAAGGAGTCCGCTGGAGATTCTTCCTCTTTCCTCTCCCTCATGTGCGTGCATGACACTGTCTCTCTAAATAAATAAAATCTTAAAAAATTAAATATATACCATGTATATTTTTTCAGGTATTATAAAAAAGTTGCTATTGTTAAAGAGAAACAAAAACGGAATGCAGATGAAGAAAGTATAGAAGATGTGGATGACGATGAGTTTGAAAAGATGATTGGTAATTTGTTTTTGTTAACTGTTTAGTTTGTAGAATAATCTATTTCTATTTACTTATAGAACCATGGACATTAGTGGTAAGAGTATCTTAGTTTTAAAAAATCATTTAGCTAAGAATACCATGCAAATGATAATGGACTAAAAAATATTTTGGTGGCATATGATAGTTTACCCACACTTGCTCCAGAAAGATTTAGGACTGTGTGTGGACAGTTCACAGGAAAAATAAATTTTTATTTATGTGGCGTGTATTCATTCTTAAGGCCTAATCTCTTATAGAAGAGAAACCATTTTTACTGTTCCTAATTTCCTTCTACTATTTGGTAGCAGTAGTCTGCTCTTTCATCTGTTTTATCTTTGTAATCCACAGAGCTACAAAAATTTTAATCTGAGGGCACCTGGGTGGCTCAGTGGGGTAAAGCCTCTACCTTTGGCTCAGGTCGTGATCTCAGGGTCCTGGGATAGAGCCCAGCATCGGGCTCTCTGCTCAGTAGGGAGCCTGCTTTCCCTCTCTGCCTGCTCGCGCTCTCTCTCTCTCTCTCTCTCTCTCTCTCTCTCTCGCTGTCAAAAATAAATAAATAAAATCTTTAAAAAAAATTTTAATCTATATTTAGGCTGAAACAAAAAACGGGAAATTAGAAAAGCTTACACTGAGTTTGCTTTTTTTGCACATTGTATTGTATCTACAAAAATAAGCACTTAAAAGGATTGCGACTGCTAAATATCATTTTGATATTTACCCTCTTTCCATAAAAGAATTGTAGAAAGAAGCTGAAATTAACTGGAATCCATTTTAGTTTGGAGATTTAATTAAGGTCAGTATATTCACAGGCTTATGCAGATTAATAAAACACAAACAGTAGTCAGATTTATATCATTTTGGTATTTACATATCGTAAATAGCAGAATGACTGTGTTAATTGGTTCAGATAGAAGATTTGTCAACTGTGTTATTCCTTGCTATATCTGACAGTTTGTATTATTGTTCTCTGACAGACACATTTGAAGATGATAATTGTTTCACCTCGGGAAAGGATGACCTTGATTTTGCTGGGTAAAATACTTTCCTTAAGTCTTATTTTTAAAAAAACTATTTCTCAGCATTTCCCAAATTGTTTTCCTCATCACAGAATACAGGACTCTGTGATGTGCAGGAGAAATTTATTGATTTGGGAAATGGATATAGTATTTTCACTGTAGACCTTTATAATGCATGTTAGTATATTAAATAGAGGTTCTAGGCTGTCTATAACTTTGTTAACAGCCTAGTACCCTCCTAATCACCAAAAACACACATTAGAAAACAATGTTCTCTACTACATGTTGTTATTTTTCTTCAGCAACATGAAAAAGAAAAAAAAAGGTGCTAAGGAGGACCCAGAAGATGAAGATTCAGAAGGCGATAGTGATGACCTTGATAACCTGGATGATGATGAAGTTTCTTTAGGAAGTATGAATGAAGAATTTACTGAAATTGATGAAGATGGAGGAACATTCATGGATGTGTTGGATGATGAAAGTGAGGGCATTCCAAGTAAGCACTTTTTCCCCCAAGTAAGCATTTTTAAAATACAAGGCAAAAAAGTATATTTTCCTTTTTCCTCAGTATAAACTAGTTTTCCTGTTGAAGCATTTTTTAAACATTACTTTGTACTCAAATTAATAATCAGCTTGGCTAGAAATTTAAATAGGATCTTTTCCCCCTCTAATTTGGAACTGAAAGAGGTTGAGCTTTGAGATTTTAATCCACAATTGGGCTCTCTGCACAATACCTGTTAAGTTACCCTTTTTTTTGTTAGAAAGTAATTATTTCTCAAAGTGAATCACATTATTCATCATTTATCGTAGCCTTATAGTAGTTCTCTTGTTTTTAAATTGCTTAATAGCGTGTTTTTGTTCTGTTTTTGTTTGGGGGTAATAGAACTTGATGAGGAAGTCGGCTCTAAAATCAGGACAAAGAGAAGCAAGAGAAAAGGGGCAAATGATTTTGACTTTGCTGGATCATTTCAAGGTAAGAAAATGTCACTATTAAACCTAAGCAGTGTCTCTGTGAAAGTTACTACTTGTTACATTTTGGGAAATTTTCTAAATTGGTTAGTATAATTTCGTTTTTGCTTTTATAATGGATAACAACAGTTTCCTCTGTTTTTAATATGTGAAAGTTGTTTCCCACACAATACCTTGAATTATTTTTCCTCATAACTTCCTTCCTCTTATTTAAATACCCCTAGATCATCTTTAAAGTATTATAACAGACTATGCCTTTTAATGTTAACACTTTAAAGATGCTAATAAAGGGCGCCTGGGTGGCTCAGTTGGTTAAGCAACTGCCTTCGGCTCAGGTCATGATCCCGGAGTCCCGGGATCGAGTCCCATATCGGACTCCCGGCTCTGCGGGAAGTCTGCTTCTCCCTCTGACCTTCTCCCCTCTCATTCTCAGCCTCTCGCTCTCTAATAAATAAATAAAAATCTTTAAAAAAAAAAAAATTTAAAGATGCTAATAAAAGAAAAAGGTGCTAATAAAAAGAAAAGGTACAATTGTCAGGTGACAATTTTAGCTTTTTGATAAAAATATAGAAATCATTACTAGTATTTTATTCCTGAAATCTGTGATAAATTCACAGACTTGCTTTTTTTCATGCTTTGAATGTCAGACACTTACACTTGTAAAACTTATCAGCTATTTCAAATACTAACAATGATAGTCCTCTTAGATGATTTACCTGATATATAAATTATAACATGTTATCTTTTGTCTTCCTCTGATTTTGAGAGGATTTTGTCTTCCTCTGAGTGATGTATGGTCACACTTTAATAGTAGCATATGCTCAAATATAAGACAAAGTTTTCCCTAAAATCATCTCCAAAAATGTTGCTTTATTCTTAAGTCCTACTGAACCTGTCATATTAAAAGATGCATTTCAGTGACCTTATTTGAATAATAAAGTACTATTTCAGAAGACAATAGTTTGAAAGATATCAGATCTGAGCTGACAGTAGTTTCAGATGCAGACTAAAGGATACCTGATAGAATTGATTAAAATAAGAAGAGGCCAAGGAATTTCAAACTCTGATAAATTGGGGGCGGGAAGAGTGTTCACCCTACATTTGCAAATGTTGGATATCCTTATGGATAAACAAACCTTAAGGCAACTTTAAGACGGCAGAAACTGTGCTTACTAGTTGATGTTACAGTTATATGCCTGTAAGATGAATGAAAACCAAAAAAAAAACCTTTCTGGGTGCTATACAAATAGGAATTTTAACCCAAGAGAAAATAGTCCATAATAACATCATATTGCAGTTCCTTAATAATATAACATACACAAAAGTTAAAATGAAAGGCTCTAGAAACTTTTATCAAAAGTGTCTTGGTACAGGCACCTGGGTGGCTCAGTTGGTTGAGCAACTGCCTTCGGCTCAGGTCATGATCCTTGAGTTCCGGGATCGAGTCCCACATCGGGCTCCCAGCTCCACAGGGAGTCTGCTTCTTCCTCTAACCTTCTCTCCTCTCATGCTCTCTCTCACTTTCTCTGTCTCTCAAATAAATAAATAAAATCTTTTAAAAAAAAAAAAAAGTGGCTTGGTACCCATGCAAAGACTCTACATGATTGTTTGTAGCAGCGCTATTAATAGCCAAAAAGAGGGAACAGCCCAAATGTCTGTTCACTGATGAATAGGTAATGGAATATCATTCAGCAATAAAATGGAATGAGGTACTGATTGTAGTATGGATGAGCTTCAGAAATGTTATGCTAAGTGAAAGAAGTCAGATACAGAAGACCACACAGATAACATATGATCCCACTTACATGAACTAGCCAGAAAACAAAGCCCTCTTGAGGAGAGGGCACATGACTGCAGATGGCCACCAGGGATCTTTTGGAGTTGATGGTAATGTTCTAAAATTGCAGTGTGATCATAGTTGAACATCTGTAAGTTAACTAAAACATACTGAATTATACACATAAAAACAGCTGAGTTTTATGATGAATTTTACTCCCTACTAAAGTTGTTTTTAAAAAATGGCCCTAGTAGATGCAAAGAATTTAAATAATACTGTTTCAGGAAAAAGTGAAAATGGATAAAAGCAGTATTTTTAGTTAATATATTTTTAGATAATGTGATTTTAAATGGCAGAATTAAAATTTAATAAATATTAAAAATAGGTGTTTTAGTTTATTTTGAAACGTTTATATGTTCAGAATTACAGGTTAAGTGATTTTTTTTCTTAAGTAGAACCACTTTGAGAAGTGTAGGCAAAATTTCATTTATAACATAAAAAACATACCTTCCATCAGTTTTTTCACAGTTAGACCAAAGAATAAAACCTCTGACTTAATTAGAACTTACAGTTTGCCTTAAGTATTCCAAAATTCAACCATAGTCAACTTTGTAATCAGTCACAGAAAAAGGGTAAACCTTGAGCAGTGGCCAAATTTGAAAGGCAGGAAGACAATTGTCATCTCAACAATTTTATTAGGATACTAACTCTTAAATAAATTATATTTGTCTTTAAGTACCAGCTACTTAATGGTGCTAGAAGATAACTGTAATTCTGTATTTTAACCCAAATGCAACCTTTTTATAACAAAACCATGTTAAGAGATTGTTAATCACTGTTGTACTCCTAAAACTAATGTAATACTGTGTGTCCACTATACTTTGATTTTTTAAAAAAAAAAAACATATTTTTCCAAAATCATTGGATTTACAGTTCAATAATCTAGGCTTATACTTTTTTTAGGACCAAGAAAAAAAAAGAAGGGAAATTTCAATGACTCCAACCTGTTTGTATCTGCTGAGGAGGTAAGACTAATATACTGTTTTAAGAAGTTAGCTATTCCACATTGTTCTGAGTTTTCTAATAAATGTATCTCTATTTAAGTTTGGCCACCTACTGGATGAAAATGTGGGATCCAAGTTTGATAACATTGGCATGAATGCCATGGCTAACAAAGATAATGCAAGTAAGTAACTTGAATTAATTGATTGATTGATTGATTGATGGGGGGTGGCGGCACAGAGGGAGAGAGAATACCCAACAAACTCCCTGCTGAGCACAGAGCCAGGTGCAGGGCTCCATCCCACAACCTTGAGATCAGGACATGAGCTGAAATCAAGGGTTGGACACTTAACCGACTCAGCCACTCAGGTGCCCCAAGTAACTTGAATTTTTTTATGGAGGTTTTTAAATGGCCTTAACTTAGAACTTCTGAAGATGTGAGTATTTTTTGGAGGACTGTTTTTAGTAAGGATGAATAAAATGGTTCCTTGTGACCTGGAAGGAATGGCTTTTTCTGTCTCGGGAGCATGTAGGATTAAAAAGCATTTAGACTACAGCAATAAAGACTGTAATTACTTTAAACAGTTACTTTAGTTTTTTTATGGAGGCAGGTTGTTTTTATATAATAGGAATCTGCTAAGTAACTTTTAAGTACTTAATAGACATTTTTATTCTGATATTGATAGTTACTGGCTTCTGTTCTTTTGCCAAAGAAAGTGTTCAGGAGAAATAAAATCTTTAGAGCATTTTGTTCCTTTCTTCTCCTAGTCTTTTATTTGTTTAACAGTAATTTTTAACAATAAATGCCAAAGGAAAGCAACAAACAAAAGCAGGAGATTTGCAGAGTAAATGGGAAATGACTGTGAGCCATGGCAGACCAGAAGTTCCTGTTTTCTTCTGTGGGGCCAGGAGTCCACAATGGGGTGTGCTCATCTTTCTTTTCCCCCACAAAGGTCTCAAACAGCTTAGATGGGAGGCTGAACGTGATGACTGGCTACACAACAGAGATGTGAAAAGTATCATCAAGAAAAAGAGAAATTTCAAAAAGAAGAGGCCGAAAACCACTCAAAAAATTAAAAAGCAAAGAAAATGAGTTTTCTAATTATAAATTAAATTGTACTTACTCCTAATTTTTGCTATTCAACCATTTTTCTTGATCTTGCTCTCTGACTCCATACATTCCAGACTGTTCAATGGATTTGTAATAAACTATAAATAAATATATCTGTCATTTATAAAATCATGTAAAGGTGTTAAAATTAAACTAATATAGAAATCAAACCTCTTTTCCTTATTTCTACATGGTAAAATGAAAAAGATGATACATATTTCATGTACAAGCCCTCTAGCATCTGTACTAATTATTGTAATGAGCACCATTTATTAAGCATTACTTTATACCAGCTTATTGTGCTAAGTGATACATAATGTCATCTTGTTTAATCCTTACAATTCATAAGGTGGACAGTTAGCACTACTACAACAAACAGCTCCAAGAAATTAGCAAATCAGAGTTCACGCTGAAGATTTAAGCTGTGGTTTGTCACTATCACCTCAGATATGTTTCATTCCAACGTTTTCAACCACTGGTAACTACTCATCTCCAAAAGAGAATTTTCCCCACCCTGTGTTCTCAGAAACAACTAAAATAGGGATAAACAGTAATTTTTCTTGGAAACTGACATCACCAAAAAAAAGTCCTTTAACCCTTAATTGGTCATAAAGAAATTCCTTAATTTAAAAGGTACCTGAAAAAGTTGTTTTATACTCTTAAGGAAAAACCTACCTTCCAAGATGAAGGGAAATTTCTTGCTCATCGTTTCCCTGAAATCTGATGAAAAAAAGGTCTTAAAATTAGACTTGACTAGAAATTCATCATATTAAAACATGGAGACATAATTTAATGCTAACTTTAGGGTCTATGAGATAGGAGTTCTATAGATGAGAAGTGTGTGTTAAGGTCCTTCTGGTAATCAGGAACTCTGTCCTGCACAGGGTGTGATTTGCACCTGCCTTGCATGTTGCCCCCCCATAGTTACTTTGGAGTTTTTCAAATTTGGCCTGTATATATGATGTAATTTATTTAGAAAAGTACGTTTTCTGTGTTACTGTGTAACTTTCTTATGTAACTATGTTTGAGATCAACTTCAAAAACTGGGTAGAGTCTAGTTTCTAATTCCATAGCCTTGCTATAGAATTAGACACTTGAATTTGCTTTTATATACTATCTGGATGTTTTCTTTTATACCCTTACACTTCAGAAATGACTTTGTGAGCATCCTAGAGCACAGTGTTCCAGTGAAATACCTTAAGAGGACAAAGGACAAGTTTCAAAGATGGCACCACCCCCAGGATTACTATTATCTGCTCTAGGGAAAGAAAAGCAACACTTCCTCATTTTAAAAGTTGAGGGCTCTAATATAAAAAAATTTCCCTCCAGAATGTGTTACAGCACTTTCAGTGACAGCCGGTGGCATGGGAAAGGTTTTAAGGACCCAGTTACAGATAACAGAGGAGGAACTCTGATCGGTTGTGAAACTGGTTACTTGACAACTCAGCTCTACCACTACTTCTCAGTCTATCAAACAAGGAGGTTTAAGCAGCAGGCTGGATTTCTTCCACCTGTGTTCCCAAACTAAGACCAGACACTTGCTCTATGCCCCAGACTAGTAAAATCCATAGAAGTATGAAACATTTTCCCTAGTCTACAAATAACATTATTTAGGGAGAAGAGTCATTAAGTCCACAATAATTAACACCAAGTTTCTTTTGTCCGTAAAAATGTTAACATTTAGTGTTACATATAATGTATTATTTGTTTCAGGGGTACAGGTCTGTGATTCATCAGTCATACACAACACCCAGCACTCACTACAACACATACCCTCCCCTATGCTCATCACCCAGCCACCCCATCGCCCACTCCTCCCCTCCAGCAACCCAAAATGCCTACTATATTGAAGAAGCAATTTCTCCAAAAATGTTGTTTAGTACCTCAATCCATTAGCAAACTGCACACCCCTCTAGAAAATAATAACTACTAAATTAGGATTACCTTGGCTTGTGTTCATCTTATTAAATAAAAAATAGGCTCCAAAAACGCCCAAGAGTTCAACTACCAAAACTCCTTTAAAGATCTTCTTTGCCACTGGTTCCATAGTGCGGGCCATCCTAAGTTCAACAATAACAAATACATGCAAACCTGAATGAGCACACACAAAGTTAATACCTTTTCCACAAAAGCAACTCCAATTCATTCCTACAGTCTGAATAATTTAGGGATAAAACCCTAAAGTTACTGTATGCTTATTTGATATGTCACACATTCCTAGTTTTCAATCTCTACCCCACACAATGAACCAAAGACACCCCTGGAAAAAGCACAAAAAAGAGATGAAACTGATAAAAGCACCGTAAAGAGAACTAACAATTGATGGAATTAAGATTTTTAATTGCCTAAGAATATAGAATATTGATAAGGTAAATCATTTTTTAAGTACCCTACAAAAGTAAGGTTATTCTATAAGTGATTGTATATGTTTCATAGCTGGAGGTTTTCATTTATTTATACAACATATTTTGAACTATGTGCTACAGCCCAAGCATTTCATATAAAGTTGAGCAAGAAACCAACTTGTTCCTGAGGAGCTGGTATTCTAACAGTATTTTCAAACCAATTCCATCACCCAAAGACTTGTTAAAAATGCACATTCCTATTATGCCTCCATCAGAAAGGATGAATATCCAACTTTTGTATCAACATGGATAGGACTAGAAGAGATTATGTGGAGTGAAATAAGTCAAGCGGAGAGAGTCAATTATCTTATGGTCTCACTTACGTGTGGAGTATAAAGAAAATCATGGAGGGCATCGTGAGAAGGAAGGGAAGGGTGAATGGGGGGAAATCGGAGGGGGTGATGAACCAGGAGAGACTGTGGACTCTGAGCAACAAACTGAGGGTTTTGG
>CM052811.1:26101130-26119564 GCA_028533885.1 Nasua narica | reverse complement strand
CAAAGGATTTCAGTGGCCTGCCACATGATTCCCATACTTCACTCTACCTCATTCCCTTGCCTCTGTTCTCATTGGTTAATCTCCTCAGGCTCACCCCTACTGACCCAGCCACATTTACCTCCTTTACTTAAGGATGCCAGGAACACTTCTACCTCAGGACCTTCACTCCAGTTGATTCTGTATGCCTGGAAAGCTCTTATTCCAGTTACCTACTTGCCTCACTCTCTCTCTTCTTTAGATCTTTGCTCAAAGGATCTACCCTATTTTATACTGGGATCTGTCCAGCATCCCAATTCCCCACCTCTACCTAGCATTTCCAGTTTTCTTTAATCAGTGAGGTCATTTCTTTTCTTTCACATATTATAAACATTAAAAAATATTATATTATTATTTCTCTTTCTCTCTCCCTGCCTTATTCAGTTAGAAGGCAAGCTTCTCCAGGGCAGTGAACTTTATCTGGTCTGCTCACTGATGTATCACAAGGACCTAGAACAATGCTAATCCCACACTCACTAAATGTTCATGAATAAACAATTTAAAAAATAACATCATATGGAAAGATCAGTTCACGGCCAAATGCATGTTCAATTAAATCTCAACTGAAACCTACTTATTATTTTTTGCCATTATTCTTAACCCTACCTATTATTTCTGCCATTTCCTGCTATCATAGCAAGAAAATAAAGCAGCCACTCTTAGTAATGAGTTGCTAAGCATTATTTTATTTCTGTTAAATAAAGAACCTAAACCCCTATACATTGTATTTTTTTCCTAGCACTGTCCCACATATTTGGAATATTCTTTTTTTAATTGAATACAATAGTCACACAACCAGACATTAAAAGTAAGTACTCTATGTTTATTTTTAATGAAATTTTGCTATAGAATGTCAATAATCATAATCTCACCTTTTTCAGGTCTTCGTATAATATGAACTTAACATTTTCATCATCAAGATGTTTGTTCCAATTAATGGCAAAGTCAAAATAACTTCCCCAAGAAACTAAAAACACAGGGAAAAAATTCTTAAGGAATTTTTAATAACTGAGGTTAAAATGATAGATGGTTACTTTACGCTCTAAAATATAAACTATACATGTGTGTATATGCTCAAACAAGATGGGGTTTTTTTTGTTTTTTTTTTAAACTTTTTTTTTAAAGATTTTATTTATTTATTTATTTATTTATTTATTTATTTATTTATTAGGAAAGAGAGAGAGTGAGAGAGAGCAGGTCAGAGTGAGAAGCGGACTCCCCATGGAGCTGGGAGCCCGATGTGGGACTCGATCCCGAGACTCCGGGATCATGACCTGAGCCGAAGGCAGTCACTCAACCAACTGCGCCACCCAGGGCCCCACAAGATGGTTTTTTTAAAAGATTTATTTATTTATTTATTTTAGAGAGAGCACACACCAGCGGGGGGAGGGGCAGAGTGGAAGAGAGAGAGAGAGAGAGAGAGAGAGGCAGACTCCTTGCCGAGTGCAGAGCCCATCAAGGAGCTCCACAAGGGGCTTGATCTCATGACCCTGAGATCATGACCTGAGCCAAAATCAAGAGTCTGACATTTAACTGACTGAGCCACCCAGGTACCCCTCAAACAAGATGTTTGTTATTACAAATCCTTGCTCCAAAAGAATTGGCATAAACCATTCCTATTGTCAGATTTCTATTCATTTTATTATTTTCATCAATAATAACACAACTAAGCAAGATGCAAAAGTGGTTTGATAAAAACTATCAGATATTCATGAATAGGTGAATAAAATAATTCAGAAATAGCAAATGATACATGGAAACTGACAGAGCCAGAAAGAAAGAAATGATGAGACAGCTATTGTCTAGATCAGCATTGCCCAATAGAAATTTAATGGAAGCCACATCTGTGATTTTATTTTATTTTTGAAGATTTATTTATTAGAGAGAGT
The DNA here is from genome assembly GCA_028533885.1 of Nasua narica. Taxonomy (NCBI): domain Eukaryota; kingdom Metazoa; phylum Chordata; class Mammalia; order Carnivora; family Procyonidae; genus Nasua; species Nasua narica. The sequence goes on along the minus strand of CM052811.1, from coordinate 26,117,639 downwards.
ACACAAGTGGGAGGGGCAGAGGGATAGGGAGAGAGAATCTGAAGCAGATGCTGTGGGGCTCGATCTCATGACTCTGAGATCATGACCTGAGCCGAAACCAAGAGCCCAACACTTAACTGACTGTGCCACCCAGGTGCCCCAATGTCTGTAATTTTAAGTGTTCCAGTAGCCACATTAAGAAAAGCAAAAAGATGGGCACCTGGCTGGCTCAGTTGGTTGAGCAATTGACTCTTGATTTCGGCTCAGGTCACCATCTCAGTGTTGTGAGACCCAGCACCTCTGCCCCCAGAGTCCATGTCAGATTCTCTCTCCCTCCCCTCTACCCCTCCCACTTGTGCGCTCCCACTTGTGCGCTTATAAATTATATAAATATAATTTATAAATATATCCCCAAATATTATCATTTCCAAATGTAATCAACATAAAAAGTTGTTAAGAAAACACCACACTTAGTTGTGTATATTCTAAGGTTTCCAAAACCAGTGGGTATTTTATACTTAGAGAGAATCTCATTTAAACGTGAAGTTTTTTTTTTTTTTATCAAAAATACTTGATAAATTTTTAGACTTTTAAAGCTTTGCTTGAAAAAGTAGATTCAGGGGCGCCTGGGTGGCTCAGTGAGTTAAAGCCTCTGCCTTCAGCTCAGGTCATGATCTCAGGGTCCAGGGATGGAGCCCCGCATCAGGCTCTCTGCTCAGCAGGGAGCCTGCTTCCCCCTCTGTCTCTGCCTGCTTCTCTGCCTACTTGTGACCTCTCTCTCTCTGTCAAATAAATAAATAAAATCTTTAAAAAAAAAAAAAGAAAAGAAAAAGTAATTCATACACTCAACATGTACCAAACTTATTTAAAAGTTTCCAATAACTGAATTGAGTATCTGTTTCTAAGGTTAAATTTAAACTCATTCCAATTAAATAAAATTTAAAATTTAGCTTCTCGATTGTACTTGTCACATTTCAAGTGCTCAGTTGCCCCATGGGGCTAGTGGTTCCCATACTGGACAGTGCAGATCTGGATACTGATGAGCTCTGCGGCTTGCTAACCGTGTGACTTTGAGCAACTCCCTAAACCCCTTTGTCCCTCACTTACCTCATCTGTAAAATGGGGTTGTTAAGAGGTTTAAATAAAGTAACACTTATCAAATGCTTAAAACAGTGCCTGATTCATAGTACCCACTCAACAAATTTTAGCCATTATTGTTATATCATTAATAAGAGTAATATTCTCATAATTATTCTCATTATCATCATTATCATGAAACCCTTGCTTTGAGCCAGGCTGTTACTGCATGTTTTCTTTGTTGTGGCAAACGTTGTAAGTTTCATACCCAATATCCGATACATTTCTGTTTTTGTTGCTACCCAAACTCTGATTACTTGGGTCTAAGCCAATTGTGAGAATTTGGGTTCTTGTTTTTCAGCCTCCCTTAGAGCTGTGGTTGGTCACAGGTCATGGTTCTGGCCAGCAAGACACAAGCAGGAGCCTGCTGGAAGGTTCCTAGCAAACCTGTTGCTGTCTTGATGAGCCCTCTCCATGAACGGAAGGAGATGCTTGGAGGGACATTAACCAACTTGAGAGTATGTTGCAAAAGGCACAAAGGAGAGGTCATGGGGATGTCAGAGGTGTTGGTCCAGACATCACTGGGCAGCTGAACCAGCTGCCTTCCTTCAGCCTTTTTGTTTAGTGAGAAAAATAAAACCCAATATGTTTAGGCCACTGTAGGTCAGGTTTTCTGTTCTTCCAAATACACTATTAACTGATACATTTTAGCCTTCAGTCTTTAAAACAAGCCAATGTGATAGGTACAGTTTTTTAGACCTATTTTCCTGATGGGGAATTAGAAACCCCGAGAAGCTAAGTAACCACTTCAAGGTCCCATGGTTAGTACCTTATGGGTATTGTCATCTTTCGACATCTGTCTGACACAAGAGCTAGTGCTCAGTCAAAATGCTATTCTGTCCCACTTCCTGTGGGTCGAATGCTCTTATCTTTAGAAGGAAGGAAACCAAAGTTCACAGCAATCAAATGTCTTGCTCAAAATCACCCAGGCATGAGTGATTTGAACCTGGGTTTAAGTTCTAGCTCTGCTCGCTTGGTGTTATATGAGACTGAAGAATCACTGATCTCTGCCTCTGAAACTAATAATACACTATATAATAATTAATTGAATTTAAATTTAAAAATTAATTAATTAAAAAAGTTCTAGCTCTGCTGCTTAATGGCTGCGTGACCTTCTTATGCCTCTATTTCCACCTTCATAAAATGAGGACAGTAATAGATAATATTTATCCTTGTGGGGTCCTTAGGAGAAATGAAATTTTAAAATGTATGCTAGGGGGCGCCTGGGTGGCTCAGTTGGTTGAGCAACTGCCTTCGGCTCAGGTCATGATCCCGGAGTCCCGGGATCGAGTCCCACATCGGGCTCCCAGCTCCATGGGGAGTCTGCTTCTCACTCTGACCTTCTCCCTTCTCATGCTCTCTCTCACTCTCAATCTTTCCTAATAAATAAATAAATAAGTAAAATCTTTTTTAAAAAAATGTATGCTAGGGATAGCATATAGTGCCTGCCATGCACTAATTGTTCAGTAAGTGGTAACTATCTTATTCTTTCTAGTATTAATTACTAATATATAGTAATAAACGATGAAGCCCAATCCAGACCTCTCATTCCAAATTCTGTATGTTTCCAAGTACGCTGAACTTCCTCCATAACAAGTTTATAAGGCAGAAACTTTATTCAAGTTAAGCCCAGCACATTTTATCATTGTCAGTCAAATAATTGGGCTGAGAGGGTGGATAGAGCCACAGAGATTCCCTATAATAGATTGTTCCAGTGATGACAGCTTTCTCATCATTAAATGTCCTCTCATGTTATCAATGGGGTACAGTTTCAGACTTGCTGTAACAGCCTCCTCCATCCAGTCTCAGTGAGCGTTTCCAGACAAACTAAACTTTCTTCAGGGTACTTCATAAGCACCTTCTGTGCACTATTTTTTTTCTCTCCTACACCCCAACCCCCATAGTTCATCTTTGCTTTGGGGCCAGTACTGACTGCCCCCAGTGTCCGTGCATGTGGTTGCTGGGCTGGCCCTCTTGGAGTGACCTGTCAACAGCTTCTCTTCTGGGGTCATCTGGCATTAATTCTGCCTTCTACTCAGACTCAAGAGAGCCACCAGTTAGAGAAGGCATCTTTAATCTCTGGCCTCTATACCCATGGGAGTAGAGTCACTGGTATCTACAAGCAGCGGGACCACTGGCAAACGATTTAACTTTTTTGAATAGTTTCCCCATCTGTGCAAGGGGCGACTACTGCCTTATTCATAGTTTGTTGTGGTCTTAAAAGATATTGTGCACATACAACACCTACTTTAGTGCCTGGAGCATCAGTAAGTACCTTATAAAGTTGCAGTTAGCAATAAGCAGAGGTAAAACATCAACATGGTCTAGCAAAGCTGATTTCCTTTCTGGCAAACGAATATCTTGGGTGAAGGTTTTAAGATTTTTAAATCTTTTTATTATTGTTTTTTAGGTTTTTATTTCTTTTTTTTGGTAATCTCTATCCCCAACATGGGGCTCAAACTCACAACCCCCAGATTAAGAGTCACATGCTCTATCCACTGAGCCAGCCCGGTGCCCCTGTCTCATGTCTGTTCCATGCCCACCCCCTACTCAAAGTCAACATATGAATCACCCAAATTATTTTTAAAAACACTAATGTATTATTATTTGGTGCGCAAAACTAGTGGTGCTATAAAACTTCATTTAAAAGCAAATTTTGGATTCCTGGATCCTCCTTAATCTTCTTTCTTTACCGTAAAACATATTTGATTGTTTTGTACTTAACGTGGTTATTTGTTGAAGTAAGAATTCTTTTGCCAACAGCTATACCTTGTCCTTTCATGAACTATCTGAAGAATTCATCCCAAGAGCCATAGCTTGGAATATCAGGGACATCATTGTGGAAATGGAAAAAAGATACTGCCGTATCTTTAGGGTTTCGAAATATCACCAATATCTAGGGAGAGAAAATTAAGTTAATTTATTCAGGTCTATGTTTTGAACTTTGGAAAAGTGAGGGGGTGAGCAATATCATTGTGTATTCTTGTATACGACTTTATTTTGCTAACATTCTTATAACATATAAGAATAACAGTAAAAAATTGAGGAAGAGGGGGTAGCAGATGGGGAAATTTAGGGAGAGAGGAGAGAAAAAGAAGAAAAAGCAGATTGATGTTGTAGCAGAGAACTTCTGCTATTGAACTTAGTAAAAAGGTGTATGTAGAAGATATCGAAAGGGAAAAAAGAGCAAGCTCATGAGAATGGTCATAAGGGCATGATCTGCAAACTTAAACTGCAAAGTAAAAATTGCAAAATAATATTAAGGAAAATGAAAATAATGTTCAGAATTTGGTGGGAGAAGAGCAAATAGTGATAAGAGTAACCAACGCACCTATATTTACGTATGCATGACATGAAATTTGCTATTATATGTGAAATTCAGAAATAAAATTGTTTCAGGCCTCAGGTGAATAATGCTCACCAGAAAGAACAACAACAACAACGTTTTCTGCTTGTTTTCCTAGATCGTACTCTTTTGTTAAACACTCTAAATATCTTAGCAGGATTCTGAAATCTATTCATTATAAAACAGATTTAAAATATGTTCGATTCTAGGTATATGTTTTATATCCTAGCTGAAAATGCCTTTGCTTTGCATGAAACTATTGCAAATATAATCTGAAGAAAGAAACAGAAGAAATACTAAATCTCACCATACATTTATTAAAATTCTATAAGATACAAACTTCATTACATAGCCCAGAGAAGCAATATCTAGATGTTAAATACTTCAGATTGAAATATGAGTAAGAATGACACTCACCTTGGCTTTATTCTTGAAGATGGACTCAGGTAATTTGTCATAATGGAGATGAGTTGCCAAAATCCTTGGCGATGGAAACTGTTTCATTCTCTTAAAAATATACACAATAAAGTGAAAGTGTGTGTGCGTCTTACGGTCAATCACTCTTTTTTTTTTAGTTAACATATAATGTATTATTTGTTTCAGGGGTACAGGTCTGTGAATCGTGAGTCTTACACAATTCACAGTGGTCAATCACTCTTAAGTATACTATCTGAATGGTAGTTTCAAGCATCGCTACTGTTGTGCCTTCTCCAGACCCTCCTCGAATTTTGTTTTTGTTTTTTGTTTTAGAAAGGAAGAATGTCCTTGTGCACAGGGTTGAGGGAAGGGCAGAGGGAGAGAGAATCTTAAGCAGGCTCCACCCCCAGTGGGGAGCCCTGCTGGGGTTGGGGGCTTGAATGGGGGGCTACTGGGCTCAATCTCACAACCCTGAGATCATTACCCAAGCTGAAATCAAGATTCAGATGCTTAACCGACTGAGTCACCCAGGGGCACCCTCCTCCTCCAATTTTTTATTTTTTTGTTTTCTTACTTCATGGAGGTGAGGAATGGAGAAAATCATAAACAAATAATTTAAATCGTCGTTTTGGACTTCCTTTTAGGATCTGGCTTATCTTTTTTTTTTGTCATTTTTTGAAAAGTTTACCTTTTCTCACAATCACACATCAAATTCTTTTTGTTCAAGACAGCTCATAATCTGCAGTCTACTCTTTGGCTTAATTTGACTCTTTTCTATATGCAAGGTCTTTTACAGAAATATTCCAAGTTTTCCCATATCTCCTCTGAACCTATTTTTAATATCTGGGTTTGTTTTTTTTTTTTTACCAAAAAGATTGTAGGGACACCTGGGTGGCTCAGTCAGTTAAGCATTTGCCTTTAGCTCAGGTCATGATCCCCGGGTCCTGGGATCAAGCCCCACATTGGGCTCCCTCCTCAGCAGGGAGCCTGCTTTTTCCCTCTCCCCATACCTCCATTCGTGCTCTCTCTCTCTCTCTCTCTCTCTCTCTCAAACCAATCAATAAATTTAAAAAATTTTCATTCAAATATCCCAACAGAACCTGAAAGTGCATAGTCACTTGAATATCTGAGAAATATTTTACAAGAGAAATTCTTGTCAGTGTAAGGACTCAGTCATTGATTCTTTGTGTGTGTGTATCTACTTCTACTGATAATTTAAAAAATGAAGTGACCTGTTTAATCTGCCTGGGGTAAGGCTCTATCTTAAAATCCGGCCTTTAGTATGTTATATGGGCTAAAGCTTTAAGTTTATCTCCACACTTGCAGAGGTCATTCACTGCTTGGTCACATTATTTCCAGTGACAAAATGATATTTAGATATTTATAGTCAGTTGTTCTGTAAAAATTTAGTGGAAATCCCAACTCAAGCAAAGGCAGAAAATAAAGTTTTAAAAAATAATTAAAAAAACCCAATTTAAGTCAATGATATGGGCCCAAGTGGTGATTAATAGTCATAATACTTGATTTACATCCACCTGCCCTAATTTTTAGTTTTGAATGTCACTTTTACATTCATTCACAGCAATCCTTTCAGGTAGGCATTATAACCCCCATTTTAGAGATTAACAATAGGCTTTGAGGTTTTAAGTGCTTTGTACAAAATCGCACAGATGGTGATTTTCAGATTAAGTTATGGTATGCTGTTTCCACTACACTGCATGGCCAAAAATCACAAAACGACATATGAGAAATGGTAAAGTTCCTAAAAGGATTAGAAAAATATCCAGGGAGAAAAAGAAATAACTGTAACAAAACTGATACGCATGTAATAAAATGTCAATGAAAATATGATATGACCAAACTATAAGCAACGTAAAGACTGTATGTTTATTTTATTTTATTTATTTTTTAAGTAATCTCTATGCCCACTTTGGGGCTCTAACCCACAACCCTGATATCAAGAGTTGCACGCTCCACCGACTGAGACAGCCAGGCACTATGTGTATTTTAGGAAAGTTTTCTGTAAAGTGAATAATTATTAAGTAAAGCTTATCTTCTTCCTGATTTCCATTTTAAAATAGGGGTGCATGGCTGGCTTGGTCAAAGCATGCAACTCTTGATCTCCAGGTCGTGAGTTCAAGCCACATATTGGTTGTAGAGTTTACTTTAAAAAAAAAAAAAGTTGGAAAACTGGGGAAATGTTAGCATAAATTGTAAAGTTGATGCTAAACACCCTCTTCAGAAAAAATGTTATGCAATGACCTGGATGGAAGAAACCAGTGAGGCTTTTCATTGGCCCATCGTTTCTCCTGTCCATCCATCCTGAGCCAGTCCCGACTGCCCACATGTGAGCCCTGCTGTGGCTGAGGTTGCAGCCAACCACAAGCAGGAACACACTTACCTCCCACTCTAGCCCACTCACCCCCAAGGCCCCAAGGCACATCTCATTTGCAGATGATTTTCCATGACTTAGACCCCATCCATGGAAAAGGGGTTCCTTCCAACTAAGATCCAACTTTTCAGTTTATATTTGTCATCATACCAAGTGTCTCTGTCATTTTCCAGAAACCACTTTCTAAGTCCCAATCCAAAGATTTGTTTCTTAGTAACAGAATTCTGTCTGCTTGTTGGGAGTCACGGTAGTAAACACTTCTCAAAGTTTTGCTGACACTGTGGTTCCCCCTGGAACACAGCCTTCCTTTCCCAAATGCATTTCTGGTGTATCTAGGTAGGGCTGGGGATGGTCCTTCTCTCACCTGTCCTGTCCAAGCCCTGAAGTCTTGAGGCAGATCCTTCCTCCCACCCTTTTCTTGCCTTCCCCAGCAGGGACCAGAGTGTCCTGTCTCATGCCCAAGCCCCACTTAGTTATACCAATAAAGTGAGTGATAATATGGGGTAAGGTGAATTAGAACAGGTAGGATGACCTGTTAGAATCTTCACGCACACTAGTGTTTTACTCTCTCAGCTACTACTTGATCCTTTCCCGTCTCCTCCTGACCCCAAAACCACACACACACACACACACCAGTCATCATGGAGTCAGGGACATCAAAGGTAATGTCTTATTAGGAAAAGTCTGGGGACTGCTGACATAAACCAAGGGCAGGGAGATCTGGGCCTTAGAAGAACCCCCCTGTTGGCATTCCACCCAAGTCTCTGTCTTCAGAGACAAAGCTTTTCTCATTTTCATTTTTTTTAAGATTTTGCTTTTTATATTTATTCATTTAAGATTTTTTTTTTAAAAAATGAAGATTTTACTTATTTGAGAGAATGCAAGAGTATGTGCAAGGGGGGCGGAAACGGGTGTCAAGGCAGGGAGAGAGATAAGCAGAGTCCACATTGAGGGCCAAGCCAGGCCAGGGCTCAACCTCAAGCCCCTGAGATCATGACCTGAGCTAAATGCAAGAGTTGGATGTTTAACCGACTGAGCCACCCAGGAGCCCCTAAGATTTTATTTTTTAAATAATCTCTACACCCAAATGGGGCTTACACTCACAACTCTGAGATCAGGAGTCACATGCTCTACCAAGTGATCCATGCAGGTACCCCGGGTTTTAATTTTTCTTCAGGTTTCTCAGCTTGCTTTCCCTCCTGTATTTCTATTACAAGTAAGCTGTCTATATTGTGCAGAGGTTAAGAAGCTCGAATTGGAAAACTTGGGTTCAAATCTTGGCCCTGACATTTATTTGCCCCTTGACATTGGGTAAATTTCTAACAGTTTTGTCTTCTGTAATGTGGTGATGAGGTTATTTTGCCATGAAATGAGATAATACTTCAAAAGTGCTGGGATTATATGGTCAGCACAAAATAAGTTGCCACAATTATTAGGACTGTACTTTCAGAACTCAAAACTAAAAATATCCCTCAAACGGAAGAAGTCTTTCTATTATAATTTACTATAAATTTAAAGGCTGTTTTGTACTAACCTCATATTTTTCTGGGTCCCCACATTCAAGAATTGGGAATTCTGGATACTCATATTTTTTTTTCGATTCAGCAAATATCAACTCATTAATGATGTGGAGAATCCAATTTGAACCTAAAAGAAAAATCAAAGAATCAAAGCTCATTAAGGAGTCTTGATTTAGCAAAGGCATGTTACTTTCACATATATATTATAAAAATTAAAACCTACAGCCATCCCTGGGTATGAACAATTGGTTCTTCTGCATTTGAAATAAATTGGCCTATGGAAAGAAACACAGTTTTGCAGAAAACAGCATTTCTTACTTATGTTAGTACAAAATTCAAGTTATCTTATTTTTCAGATTTTTCCTTTGACAAGTGGCAATACTTCTTGAATCTATAACATGTTCCATACAGAACAATGTTATGGTATAGAAATGATTGCTTATTATGTATCATGTATTATTTCCTCTTACATTTATGAATATTGTCTATAGGAAAATATATAATTTTGATTTTATAAAAACCCAGCATCAATTAACAGAAAAATATCAAATGAAGATGGCTTTAATACTTAGAGATAAGTTAAAAAAAATCAAAAGTAGGTTGTGAGATTGTGTGAAAAAGAATTTAGATTCTTAATGTCTCATCCTCCATTGGTGAATCACCATGTAAAGCTGGTTTGTGAAACTAAAGGATGGATGATGTTTGATCCTAAAAAATATTCTATTATGTGGGAATCATCATAGGCATTACAGACATGGCCGTGTTTTGTCGTTAGTCAAGAATCAAGATGAAAATCTTGACTGCTCTCAGTGCTTGATAGCAAATGGAGTTTCCTGCATTCATCTTTCTTGTAGCTAGCTCCACCACACATGTTTTCTACATCCATCACCCAGCAGACCTCCTCCCTCAGATACTGAGGTTTCTAAGTCTAGCAGTTCTAGTTATTGGTTTCACAAGTTATGCTCTTACTCATCTTGATCACCCTCCCCGCTGCTTTCTGGCTGGATTCATGCAGAGATGAACTGCCCTCCTCCCTGAACTTTGCCTTGCACCCTGCCCAACCTGCTCACTAAGAAGAAGCGCCCTTGTAGAAAACGATTTGTCATTTACCACACTTTGGATAAGACGCGAGCACTATGTCATCACTTCTGGCTTCAAAGGTGTCCAATGCCTGGAAAGTTTCTGAGGTGCACATGGTGATTGGGTATGGAATCCCCTCATGAGTGAAAAACAAGCGAGAAAGTGCTGTTTCTTTTGATTTTTCCAAAGCTTCGTCAATATAATCAATAAATTTGGATTTATTGGCCATGCTGGCTCCCTGCTCATGAACCTGTTCTGTGGTCGTCCAGGGGCAGCGATAACTTTTAATGGAGTTTTTCAGGAGGTGGAATAAAGGGCTCCTCCCATTCACATGAGAAATAAATTCTTTAATTCTCACCCCCCTCTCCCCACCTGCCTTTCTGCACGCCCACCTCTAACAAAAGGCAAACCACAGGTGCAAAGCAGGCCAAGGATCAGGGAATATTATCCCAAGGGTTGATTATATTACCGTTATAGACAATCCTTTGAAGGAAAGTAAGAATAGAATCTCTAACCAGACAATAATAGATATTAACTGTCTAACAAATAGTTATTTAACTGAATCAGACATACAATTTTCCATCATAGGAAAAGCTGAGGAAATTTTGTATGTCAACAGAAAGTATCTTATTGAGGCAGGTGGTAGATGTAGGAGAGCAAATTTTATTATTTTATTTTTTTAAAGACTTTATTTATTTGAGAGAGAGAGACAGAGAGACCTTGAGCAGGAAGGAGAGGGAGAAGAAGGCTTTCCACCAAGCAGGCAGCCTGACACGAAGCTCCATCCCAGGATCCTGGGATCATGACCTGAGCTGAAGGCAGGCACCTAACTGACTGAGCCACCCAGGCACCCTGGAGAGCAACTTTAAATCTCCATTTTACAGAGGTGAAAAGGGCTAACAAGAGAAAGTTCCTAGATAAATAGATTTCTGGATTTCATTATATTCGTAATAATATATTTTAAAAATGTTTGTTAGAAGGTAAAATTGGCATATCTGTCTTACTATTTTTATATTTCCATATAGCACTTCCCTTTGAAGGTGTTATTACTTACATAACAATGGGATGCTATTCACTGTAGGTGGGAAGGTTGTGTATTTCAGACTCTCCCTCCCAAAAAAAGAAAATGAGTAAGACTGGACTCTCTGCCAAGCTGCTTAGTGGGATTGTCCCTTACATTATAGTCTTTGTTTTCCTGGGAAGGGTAGAATTTAAAGCACTAATTCAAATGCTGCTGTTGTCCTTTGCTTGCTTCTTAGTGAGTAAAATGATAAAAAAGACAATATGCCTGGATCCTGTTTTGACACTAATGCTTGTAATTATAAGAGGATTGGGGAGGCTGTTTGGAATTGGTAATGTGAGCTCTGATTCTTCTTAGTCTCCCTAGGCTCAAGGCAACCCGTCGGTCTTACAGTTCTATCTACTTGACTCTTATTTTTTCCTTTCCTGACTCTTATTAATTTCTTAAGATTTCCTTAATAAAAAATCTTATTTTTTCCTTAAGATTTTATTTTTTAAAGATTTTATTTATTTATTTGACACACAGAGAGAGATGACAAGCAGGCAGAGAGGCAGACAGAGAGAGAGGGGGAAGCAGGCTCCCCGCTGAGCAGAGAGCCCCATGCAGGGCTCTATCCCAGGACCCTGAGATCATGACCTGAGTTGAAGGTAGAGGTTTAACCCACTGAGCCACCCAGGTGCCCCAGATTTTATTTTTTAAATTATTCTCTACACCCAGTGTGGGGCTCCAACTCAAAACCCTGAGATCAAGAGCCAGTTACCCCCCTACTTGACTCTTAATTGTCTATATTCGTGGTGGAGGGAAATAGCATGAATGATTGCATAATAACCTAGATTGTATGATACATTTGTACTGCTGTGCTATTGAGTGCAAATGGGCCTCTGGTTCCATGCAATCCCAGCTTCTCTTTAGCCCCTGGATCCACCTAGGCCCGAGATAAGTGGTGGGCGACCGCTTAGAAGGCACATGGCTTGGCTCATGCTCCTGGTGGCATCAACAAAGAAGGCTTGTTTAAAGCTCCTTTCCTTGGGGCGCCTGGGTGGCTCAGTGGGTTAAAGCCTTTGCCTTCCGCCCGGGTCATGATCCCAGGGTCCTGGGATCGAGCCCCACATCAGGCTCTCCACTTGGTCGGGAGCCTGCTTCTCCTTCTCTCTCTGCCTGCCTCTCTGCCTACTTGTGATAGTGCGCTCTCTCTCTCTCTGTCAAATAAATAAATAAGTAAGATTAAAAAAAAATAAAGCTTCTTTCCTTGAGATTAAAGACATTGTTCACTCTCAATTTTTTTCTTCTAATTTTTTTCCCCTAGGTTATGGACTTATACCAGAGAGAGAGAGAGACAGACAGAGAGAGAGAGGAGAGAGAGAAACCTGTTGACCAAAAATGTCTAGGGTGATCGAACTACCTAGTTTGATTAGTAAAGCAGGAAAGCAAGAATCAAGAAGCATATGGCTCTTGCAGACAAACTGAGCATTCTTGGAGGGGAGCTGGGTGGGAAGACGGGATAACTGGGTGCTGGGCATTGAGGAGGGCACTTGATGGAATGAACACTGGGTTTATACGCAACAGATGAATCACTGAAGATAAAAAAGAAGTATATGGGTCTCGTGTGCCAAAATTGGTCCAAGGCTGATTTTTAGGGGAAGGTAAATTGGCCCCTCCTATGCCATCCTCCTCTTTATGTAATAGAGTGTCCTTTCAGGATTAAGTTGTGCTTTTTCCCTCTCATTTAGTAAGAGAAGTGCTACTTCCTAGTGTAGTATAGGATTGAAATTTACTTTGGAATCCCACATATATGGAGAGGGCGTAACCTCTTGGTATTTTGGGAGTTTATTAAAAACTTGCTTCCCGGGCGCCTGGGTGGCTCAGTTGGTTAAACAACTGCCTTCAGCTCAGGTCATGATCTTGGAGTCCCAGAATCGAGTCCCAAGTCAGGCTCCCTACTTAGCGGGGAATCTGCTTCTCCCTCTGACCCTATCCCCTCTCCTGCTCTCTCTTTCTCATTCTCTCTCTCTCAAATAAATAAGTAAATAAAGAAAATCTTAAACCAACAACAACAACTGGCTTCCCTCTTCAGAAGTTGAATACCAGCAAGTCAGAGATGAAGTCTAGTTAGTGGATGCTGTAAACATTCAGGGCCCAGGGCAGTTTAACTAGTGACACTTTGGCATCCTAGATGGGAGGGGGGGGGTGATGGAGAAGCACTCCACTCCAGCACTGGGGAGCTGGCAAGCAGGAGTCTTGCCTGCACTTCCCCAGCCTCAGGGACAGTGCTGCTAGAGGCTGTAGGTCTCCACTGCTCTGTGTCCTGTGGCCATCTGAAGGGAAGGCCCAGTCATCACCAAGATCCTGGGCTTCTCTTCTCTAGTAGGTGCCTTCTGGCGCTACTAGGAATGGGTCATTTAATCTCTGCAACTTCTGGTCTAGTGATTGAAAGAGCTTTATTTTGACGATCCCAGACGTTGCTCTTTCTCTTTCCGTGGGAGAATGGGCAGCAAACTTTCTAGGTACTTGTTAATGATGAGATCTCTGCTGCCCCTGCTCTTATGACCACAACAGAGGACTGGAACTTTGGCCAACTTCTATGACTTGGACATGGTGAAGCAAGAGAACTTCTTTCTGGTCACTTGCATCCCTCTGCTAGAGTTAGCAAATCAGGGTCCCAGGGGAATGTACAGGGAATGTACAGCCTCAAGGAATGTACAGGGTCACAGGGAATGTACAGCCTCCCAAAGGAGCCTTTGGGAGGGGTGCTGGAGACTGAGAGGAGGATGAACAGGATTTATGAACTGGTGATTTTGAGTATTTGCATTCCAGGGTTAGGGCTGGGGTAGGTTAGTTACACCTGCTGACTGAAGCTGGTCTGCAGTTCTAACAAGCTCCCAGGTGATGACCATACTGCTGATTCTTGGATACTACCACACTTTGGGTTGCAGAGTGTAGAAAAATAATTGAGCACAGGTTTTTCAAGTCAAATTTTTTCTTAAGTTCAAATCCAGTTTTGTCTCTTGTTAGCTCTGTAACTGTAGCTCTGTATCCTTCTCCGTAAAATGAGACACTCATAGCACCTATTATGACATAGGGTTTTTGTGAGGATTAAATAAATTAACGGATATAGTCCGCAGACAGGATCTGCTCTCAGTAAGCAGAGCTCGATAAAAGGTAATTACGGTATGGGGCGGGGCCAACGCTGGAAGGGGCGGGGCTTTGCCAACCCCTGCGCAGGCGCCGTCCTATGTGTAAGCACCTCAGGTAGGAGGTTTGGGTCTAGCTAGGCGTCCTCCCTTGGGCTCGTCACAGCGCGGAGTGGGGCAGGCTTTTGGGGGGCCTCGCCAAAGTTCTGGGGTCATACGGAGGAAAGTTGGGTGTCACTATATCCATTCAGCGGGAGGGCGCGGGACAGGCACGCGTGTTTCCGGGTCGCTGGGCGGGCGAGCTTGTCGCCGCGGCCTGCGCTGCCCGCGCTTGTTGGGTGCGGGCCGCGCGGGAGCGTCCGGGAGCCCAGGCAGGCGGGAGAGCGCGGGGGGCCGCGGGGGGTGCGCTGGAGACCCAGGAGGCAGGCTCGCGAGGGCCTGAGGATCGTGGGGAGCCAGCCTGAGGCAGCTCTCGGAAGCCTCGCCGGTGCCTTGGTTCTAGGCCGTGGGAACCTGGAAAAAGCACTTTAGCGAATTAAAACCAGGGCTGCTGAGAGACCTTGCTCTCCAACATCTAGAGCGCCAGAGACCTTGCTGTTTGAGAAGTCATTTTGCCTGAGAGGCTGAGTCGCGTTGATTTCCAGCTGTAGCGCACAGATGAGGCATTTTCCGACGCAGCGTTGCACGTAGCTTGTGCACCCTGAATCAGCTTCTCAGCCCAGTGTGATGTGAACCCCATGACACACAACCCTGCTTTTCTTTGAGCCCATTCGAGGACTGCTTTATTTTGTTTTATTTACTTATTTACTTATTCATTCATTCGTTTATTTAAAGTAGGCTTCACGCCCAATGCCCGGCCTGAACTTAGGACCCTGAGATCGAGTCCATGGTTCCGCCGACTGAGCCACCCAGGTACCTCGAGCACTGCTTTATATTAAATTTCACCTAAATTCCATCCTTCTCCAAAATCTCCTCTCATCTTACCCTTTCTCTGCCAGCTAGTAATCCAACTTTGTCGTGGACAGGTATGCCTTTGGTGGTCTTTATCAGCCAGGCTTTATCAATCGTTACCTTTCCTGAAGCTGAGGGGCTTGTAATGTAAAATGTATATAAATGTATTTTTAAAAGGTAAATGCTGTTAACTGTTATTTTTATTTAGTTTTTGAACCCTTAACCTCACCTTCTCCCAACAACAAAATTTTTTTTACTTGGATTCCGTATGCTGAGGACATTGCTGCAGGCACGCTTTATTTTTAACTTAAAATTTTTTTTCACCTATTGCACATTAAAAATTACCCCAAGAAAGGTCCTTGTACTGATCATGACTTACTTCCTGTCAGGTACAGCATTGTAAACAGCAAAACAGTTCTCCCTACCCATCACTTACCTGCCTGTTGGTTATATGTAAATTCTTTTTTAACTTCCTCTGCTTCACTTTTTTTTTTTTTTATGGTAAGAACAATAAAGTTTTAATCTTTTAGTCCCCAGGGTGATCACATTATCAAAATGAAGGAAGGGATACCTGGTAAAGAGATTAATAGGATAATCCTACAAAAATAGGGTATTTAATTACCCCACTCTTGGGCATTGTGAAAATGAGTCAAGAGGAAATGGCGTAAATGCATGGCGGTGAGCAGACAGCTGGGACTGTAGAGTATTATAGATCTTACTGTCTCTGCACAGAGGGCAGAGAACAGTATGACAAGGAGCATACATTGGACAGTATCAAAATCCTGAGATTAAAAACAACTGGTTTCTCCTGTTGTTGGGTTATAGGGAGGCAGAGGAAGAACTTGCATTTACATTTCATATATTGAGTAAGAGTCGTATATGCTATTGTTTTAGCTTACTATATAGCCCTTTCCCTTGTTCAGCTTTTACATTGGAGAAGGAGAATGAAGACTCAAACCCCCCTTTTTTTTTATTAGCTTTTATTTTTGTGAAAGGAAGAGAGTCAAGATCTTAAGTCTAGTTTGCCACTTACTGGGTGATGGTGGTCAGTTTTCCTTCTAATGTGGTCTAGGGGCCTCTTGTACAGAAGTCATTTGGAGTTGCTTGCAAATGTGCAGATTACTGGGATGCTAACCCTAAACTTGCTGAATCAGAATCTAGGGACCGGGGAACTGCAGGTTTAGGCCCAGGAATGTGCATTTTTTTCTCCCCAAATATGTTTATTTCAATTTTTCAGTGTTACAAGATTGATTGTTCATGCACCACACCCAGTGCTCCATGCAATACATGCCCTTCTCAATACCCACCACCAGGCTCACCCACCCCCTCACCTCGTCCCCTCCAAAACCCTCAGTTTGTTGCTCAGAGTCCACAGTCTCTCCTGGTTCATCACCCCCTCCGATTTCCCCCCATTCACCCTTCCCTTCCTTCTCACGATGCCCTCCATGATTTTCTTTATACTCCACACGTAAGTGAGACCATAAGATAATTGACTCTCTCCGCTTGACTTATTTCACTCCACATAATCTCTTCTA